>OY755236.1:0-525151 GCA_963576725.1 Azorinus chamasolen
AAATGATATATCTGCGTGAAGAGGTATAACTTGCACAGATTTGCATCAAAGTTTAAATTGTATGATAATGTACCGTACATGTATGTAAAACGATATTTTCCGAA
This sequence comes from Azorinus chamasolen, assembly GCA_963576725.1. Classification (NCBI taxonomy): domain Eukaryota; kingdom Metazoa; phylum Mollusca; class Bivalvia; order Cardiida; family Solecurtidae; genus Azorinus; species Azorinus chamasolen. The sequence goes on from OY755236.1 coordinate 105, forward strand.
CTTGCAATCATCAAGGGTCACTCAAAACTTTCTGAAATGCACCATAAATAGTTCTATACTTACTGTGGAGACATTGCTAAGAAATTAAATGCAAAAAAGTATTGAAATTGTCAAAATTACGGCTATGTTATACTATATAGAGATTTTTTTACATTTTTGCACTCATTTGACCTTTGACCTAGTTTCTGACCTTCAAAGAGGGTTTTGGCAGTGGCATGGGCCAAAACCATAAATGATTAGTATCTGGCAACACAATTATGGTATTCAAACATTTCTACTAAAAAATGCCATGGACCTCGAAAAATAAGCGACTTTTTGCACATCGGATTGCCAACTACATGTTCATAAACATGTGCATAGGAAATTAAAATGCAAAAGCATCATGCGGAGTTTAAACAGTAATAAATGGATACGTCATAAATTTTGAAAAAACAACAACATAATTTTCGTGAATTTTAAAACAGACGAGATAGCAAAAACAAATCCGTAGCAGTCGGCAGTTATAGAAACACAGGACTGCGGTTAATCATGCAACCATTTCAAAGCCGTATCAGTTTGGGCTGCCTTTCGGCAGCCCAATAACACACATTGTCACAGTAATAACTCACACCATCAAAATACTAACCCACACCATCACGGTAATAACCAACACTGTAACGATATTAACCCACATCGTCACGGTAATAAGTCACACTGTCACATACGATGATAACCCACACCGTCACATACGGTAATTACCCACAAGGTCACGGTAAAACCATCATGGTAATAGCCCACACCGTTTCAATACTAACCAACACCATCACGTTATTAACCCACACCTTGACGATGATAAACTACATCGTCACGGTGATAACCCACACCCTCACATACAATGATAACCCACATGGTCACATACGGTACTAACCCACACTGTCACGGTAATAACCCACACCGTCATATACGGCAATAACCGACACAGTCACACGGTATTAAATAACACCGTCGCATACGGTGATAACCCAAACTGTCACATACGGTAATAACCCACACCGCCACGGTAAAAAACCCACACTATCACACACGGTAATAACCCATACAGTCACACATGGTAATAACCCACACCGTCATATACGGTAATAACTCATACTGTCGCACACAGTAATTACCAACACTATCGCTCAAGGTAATACCCCAGAACGTCATATACGGGAATAGCCAACACTGTCACGCAATGTTATAACCCACAATGTCACGCATGGTAATAACCACACTGGCACGCACGATAATAACCTACAACGTCATGATAATTATCCACACCACCAAATTCTCAGCAGTCGCGCGCAAGATTATTCACATTGATGGTAACTCAATTTCCATACAAGAATCATGAAAACTTATAACCAAACAAACCTCCAGTATAACCTAGCTAATCTGAACTTGTAGTGAACACGAATTGGGAACAGGTGACTACTTAAGAACATATCTCTATCAGTTGTGTGTTTGCTATCAAACAGTTGACACCATGCCTGCAAAAAGAAAACTGAAGAAAGCAGTGAAAAGTAAATGCCCACGGCAAACAGAAACCAGTTTACCGCCATCACCTCATCAATCAGGTGATGAATCATCATATGCTTCTCGGACAAGCACCCCATCCAACTCCACACCTCACAGCCCCGACCAGCCACAAAAGAAAGCAAACTTCGTTTCAGATTTTAACTATCTTCTCCCTGTTTATGGTCATATTATTAGTAATTTCTAATTGTAGTATATATAGAATTATCAAAATATTAGCCAATAGTAAATTATTTTGTTGCCTGTGTTTCTCAGAGGCGACATATAGGAATCACTACCGATCTTGCATCATCTACAAATAATCACGCAAACCTTAAGTCAATAATTTTAGTGCAAATTAGAAAATAACCTGGCGGGGACATCCATGTCTCATGGACACATTTCCTTTTATTATATATGTAGTTTAGTTTAATTTTCTTTCTTTTATCTTATTTGTTTATTTTTAATGTTCTTTATATCATGTTTATTTCAATTAGTTTATGTTATTCATTTATAATAATTATATTACATTATATCATTATGTCTCGCAATAATATATTGTCATACATTGAATCTTACTTTATTCTATGATTATTATATTCTATATAATATTCAATGTAGTCAGAATTCCGCTATGTACAAGATTGTGGCATATATTCAGAAAATTGTCACTTATATATCGAAGTGTTTCACTTACATGCAGTCATAGCGTTGGGATTACACACAATATATACTGTAGTGAACATTTGTGATGCCCAAAAAGGTGAGAGACATATACATGTAACATTGCTCTTGTCCGTCCGTATGTACCGCAAAGTGTGTGCGTCCTCATACACTAGTTAGAGGATTTACTTCAAACGTTCACCACAGATGAACAAAGTTGATGAACATAAAGCGGGGGAAATTAGCTCCGACCATTTTACCAGATGTATGGGGCTTTGAATGTTTCTTAACTATATAATATATACTCACAATTTCGTGTGTGTCCAACTCCTAACACACCAATGGGAGGATTTACTTCAACCTTTCACGGGTGACCAACGTTGGTAGCTGTGAAAATGTATACTTGTATAATGAAAGGAAACTTTGCTAGATTTATGGAACATTGAAATTTTCTTCACTACTGAACATATAGTGAAAAGCGCTTGAGTTAGAGACCCCATCGCTGGGGTGTAACACATGCCCTATGGACACTCGTTTCTAGTCATCTCCTCACGTTTTCTTGTGTTCTGCATCAGAGAATACAGCGGATTAGAGTTACACTGTCTGCTGTATTTCTCCGTCTAACCCTTTGCATTTGGTTATCGTATTACAGTAAAACCTCTCTATAACGGCAACTTAATTAAATCAAATATTTTGTGTTAAAGGCAGGTGGTTGCTTAAAGCGAGGTGAAAGTAAAATCAAACGCTCTTGTAGGGGCATTCTGTTTTACTTTCACCTTGCTTTAAGCTGTCACCTGCCCTAATATACCAACTAATTAACACAATTAAGTTATAGAGAGGTTTTACTGTAATTGTTTTGGAGAGACGATTCTTATGAGAACCAGCAAGATAGGGTTGGCTGACAAATAAGAGATATGCACACTTTCTACATCTATGCAATTGTCTTCTGTAATTTCAGATCCCATGCCAGCTGGACTCCTGCTACTGCCTTCTGCGTCACCGGCGGCCCAGTCGTCTCTGACATCGTGCACAACATTTCCGGGTAGAAGCTATGTTCCTATTCGCCCTCATCCTGTATTTTCAAGCTCAGTGTGCGACACCACCGCTCTGTATTCAGCCACGAAAGGTCAGTCGATTTCTTGGCATACACTCCTAAACTCTAGTCACGTTTGTGTGCATGACAATAGTGTCGACTGATTCAATTCTAAAATCATGAATGTTTTTTACCATTTCTTTTCAAACATTAGATCAGAGATAAACGCAGTTTGGATCATGCCATCACGTCTTGATGCAGAGTTTTAGGATTAGCCTAGCGCAACGGGTCATAGTTCACGAGTAAAAATACATTTATTGTAAATTTGAGTATAGTTCATCTGAAGGGTATACACAATAAACCTGCTTCACTTCCTTATTTGACATAGTATTCAATTTTTTATTCACTCATTAGCAAATCATTATGGAATAAAAACGTTCAATTTGCTTAACTCATTATTCTCATGGTTTTTTTTTTATTTTCATTTTGTATACCGGTATCTCAAAGGTTAACTGTTTTCCGACCAATTATTCAAACGGTCGAATTACAGCCAAGATATATAATGCAATACTCCATGTTTATTAACCCTTCCCCCATATCGACGACATTTGACGACCCTGTAAAAGTCACTTTGTGAAACCATTGTGATAAATAGAGCATTTGCTCCTATGGGAGCAAATGTTCTATTTATCACAATGGTTTCAAAGTACAAAATTCTAAACATTTCCTTTTCTCTAGTTAATGCTTCTTTTCGGTAGATTTATTCAAAGAGGTATCTAAAATAGCCTACGAGGGAATGGGTTAAGCAACATATTATGGTTATGTTTTCCTTTTTGTTTCAAAACTATGCATATGGCTTTAACTCTGTCGCTTCCAAAGTGTGTCGTCTGCAAACTTTGTCGTCTGCTACAACTTTCCAGTTTTTATTTTTCTTCACCTTATTTCAAGAAGCAGTCAGAGAAACAAACAGTTTGAATCCTGATTAGTCATTCGGCATCTCACCTGTATCCAAACTGTTTGCATAGGTAATCACAGATACGACATTGGCAACGAACGAGTTAAGCAGTTCTTGGCCCTGGTGAGACGCTTACATAATATGTATCTCACCTTGAGCCAGACTGTTTAATACTAAGGGCTGATAAGTTAAGGACTTATACGTTATTAAGAACTGACAAGAAAAGGACTGACAAATTAAGGAGTGACAAGTAATTAAGAACTGACAAGTAAAGCACTGACAAATTAAGGAGTGACAAGTGATTAAGAACTGGCAGGTAAAGCACTGGCAAGTTAAGGACAGACAAGTTAAGAGTTGACAATTTAAGGGATAACAAGTTAAGGACTGACTAGTTAAAATTAGGCAGGTTAAGTTCATACAAGATAAGGACTGAGTAATTAAAGACAGAGCAGTGAAGGTCTCATACATTGTGGACTGACTAGTTAATTCTGGCAAGTCAAGGACTGACTAGTTAAGAACTGACTAAATAAAGTAATGTTCCAATTTTAAATGAGATTGAATCCCTTTGCGATCCTTTATCAAAGTTTCTGTTATCAGAAAAAGATAGCCACCAAGGACGGGGCTAATCACCTTATATGACTAAAGGAAAACACTTCTAAAACCTTCTTCTCGAAAACCGGTAGTCTTATTTGAAAGGTATCTGGTAGGAATAGTCTACTGATGACCACGGGGAGAATTAGTTATGGCTACCATGCGTTTTGATCATATTGAATACTCTTTTGTTGAAAAAACAAGAAACTTCTATTGGCCTCTTATCTCCATTTCCGCGGATTACTATGACTAGTCCACCTCTATCTAATTCTATGATTCGCATTTGAGCGATATATAGTCGTCATGAACCTCTTGTTTATAAAAGTATAAGAACATAATTAGATGATTCTACAAGAAAATATAAACAGAAAACAAATAGAATATATATCGGTCTTATCTAGGTCTACTTTGTTTACAAAGGCTTTAAAATGTTTATCTATACGGTAATGTACTATACAATTTGTTCTGTAACTCATTTTACGGGAATGGTGGCAAACAACACTGGCACCAGACCAACTGTAAACGGCCTTGCTCCCGACAGGCGTGGTTGGTAAACGACGACCCGTGTTCATTCTGCACTGTGATCTTCTACAACCAGGTTCCATAAATCACAGGCCTACATATTTCTCGTATCACGTAGTGAAAAAGGACTGCGAACTGTGTTAACCCTTTCAATCCCGATTTATCAGAATGGAATGGCCGGTCAGTGTTTAATTATTTATTTACCAACTCGGTAAATGCAAGACTTAAACTTTGCTAGATGAGTTTGGATGACATCGGTGCAGATCCTAGGGGAGACCCCTGATCTGGGCCTACACTGTTTGCCGAGGACAGTACATGTGTGTCTCGGTACTCGACCCTCATTTCTGTATTTCAAAATATATAAGTCTGGACCATTAACCATTTACTCCATAGAGACGCATTGTGAAGACTTTGAAAACAGAGTAGACGCAGAGTGTGTGGTTCTCGTAGGGATTATCTGATCAGGGTCTTCTCTGTTTGCTTAAAAACTGATCTTGTTCATATGATGTTAAAACATTAAGGTACTTAGCATTCATATATATATATATGAGCTTTCTGCGTTACTTTTGCCCTGCATTAAGCAACAACCTACTTTTTAAAACTCATATGTATATAGAGGACATACTGATTTATCTCGTAAAAGGATTACTTACCCCATTTAAAACGCTGGAAAATGAAAGTACTGCCATTGTAGACTCGGGTCAGAGGTGTACGAGAGGGGTTCTCTGATCAGTCTCTACTCAGACCAGGGTCCCTGCTTATAAAACTTTTAGTTGAGTCTGAGTACGTTCTCAAGCTTTTGATTGGTCAGATTTGAGCCTCAGGCTCAAATCTGACCAATCAAAAGCTTGAGAACTCAAATCTGACCAATCAAAAGCTTGAGAACGAAACTCAGACTCAACTTAAAGCTTTATAAGCATGGACCCAGATGTGTACTAGAGGGGCTCATTGATCAGGGTATGTACTGTTTGTCATTCAAAACATCTAACAATGTAAACATTTCATAGTGAATGTCGTTAAACATTAACGAACAATCCCATATATATGAATATATTGAACATTCAAAAGACTAAATTGATTTAGCGAAACAGCAATGAAACCAGCCGTATACCATTGATTACAGTTCTTGGTGCTTAACCCTTTCTCTCATATAAACGTGTTTTCACGCATTTGCAAATAGAGTAGACCCAGATCAAACGGCTCCTAGAGGAGCCGTCTGATCAGGGTCTACTCTGTTTGCTAATATAATTTGATAGATCTGTTTCTTTACGTGTCTAAAATGCCTACAATGTTCCACCTACCATACTTCATTATAACTACTTTACTCGTGAATATTCAGTAGGTATTGAAATTTTGAATAGATATAGAACAGGGAGAGGGTTAATTCAATTCATGGCAGTTTTCAGTATAACCCTTTCCCTATTCAATATTCATATAAGAAATAATGATATCATGAATAAATGGTATCTGTATAGGTTTTTTTACCTCGACAGAAACAGTAAAATCACGCACAGGTATAGAAATAGAGATTGAGACAAAAAGTAGAGTCCCTGATCAGATGCCGCCTTGAAAAGGCGGCGTCTGATCTGGGACTGCACTATTTGTCGTGGTGCATTTATGCGACTTCGGCGATGAAAGGGTTAATGAGATACACACCAGCAAGTTGTAAGTACCCTTTTGTTTAAATTCTGAAAGTAGGAAATCCTTCGAAATCAAAAGCTGCCAAAAGAGAAAATTGCAGACTCTGTATTAATTTGAGTCCGTTCATTACTCCATGAATATGCATATCAGAAATAACCACGGTATGAATATTAATTAGCTCGTCAGTTTTTATAAGTGCATCATTTTACCATGGCAGAAACTATCAAAACAGATATTTATGATCTCGTAACCAAACAAAACAGATCATGATCAGACGGCCCTTTCAGAAATTCTTTGGTAATTCTTCTGGTCTGGATTTGCTCTATTTGCAAAGATGTCTAAAGGTGTCCCTATGGATTAAAGGATTAGACATTTACTCTATAAATATGCCTTTCTACGCCTTGGCAAACAGAGTAGGCCCAGATCACATGGCTCCTGTAGGAGCCGTCTGATCAGGGCTGTTCCGTTTGCTTATGATATAGTACAGGTATGACTCTACAGTTTCTGTCATGATCAAAACTCCCTTGTCTATATGATATTATATTCATAATGTCATTATTTCTTACATAAATATTCATGGGGCAATGGTCAACAATGAACACACGATCAAAGTGTCAAACAGTTTGACTCCAGAGGTCACGTGCCAAACAGTTTGGCTCCAGATGTAACGTCCAATTGCATCTGAAATTCAAGCTCTGTTTTTGCAATATTACAACTAGAACAACAATTACAAATGCAGTGCTGAATGATATGGACTTTTTACCTCTTATTATACTTTAGGAAGTGTGACCAACAAAACGGAAGTACCTTCTACTAGCGAGAACAGACTTAGACTCTGCGAACGCCGGAAATCCTCTGGTATAATGTTTGCTTCAACTTTCGGCATCCCCACCAAATGTTATGTAAAACAATCATAGTCTGTTTGAATTAATGATAAATCGTCGATCATTTACTCGGTGACGATTCAATGTCCGTGAACGCGAATATTGGTCATATTGGTTGTGCAATACAAATAGATGTTTTCTAGGAAAATCATTTATAAACTTCCTTTTTCGCGGATAATGAAAATTGGTCTACATGTATTTACCTAAGACCAGTCAATACAGTTGTTGTCATGGTCCTAAAATCCAACTCTTCCTTTGCAGTTTTTAACCGTTTCGCTGCCAAACTCTGTCGTCTGCTAACTTTGTCATCTGCTACAAATTTTCATTCTTTTGATTTTCTTCATTTTTGTTTCAAAAACACAGTAACAGTAACAAACAGTTTGGATCCTGATGAGACGCCGAGTTACTCATCTGGATCCAAACTGTTTGCATAGGTAATCACAGATCCGGCATTGGCAGCGAAAGGGTTAACTTTGATATGTTTGTGTCTTTCGAAATCCTTTATTCTCGCATCATCTAGCGATGCAACAAATCTTTACCGAAGGAAGCTGCAGTTCAGATCGTAACTTTGCCTGACATCAATGTCATGTCAGAAAATGAGAAAAAAGATCATTGTAAAATTCAATGTTTAAATGTCGCTTATATTAACCCTTTACATAATGAGTATTAATGTAAGAAATAATGGCATCCTGAAGATGTATTAGCTGTGTACATCCTAGATCTCGAACGAAACTTGCGTGTGTGCTTCCTAAAACTGGAGCGAAGCATGTGTGCATCCTAAATATCGAACGAAACGTGTGTGTGTGGTCATCTTAAATCTCGAACGAAATACAGTAAAACCCCTCTAATGTGACCCCTTAATGAATAAACACAGGTGTCTTTATAAGCAGGTGGTTGCTTAATGCAGGGCAAAAGTAATGCTCTCCTCTGTACTTTTGTACTGCATTAAGCTATCACCTGCATCTACCACCCAGAAATATACCTCTTTTAGTGATCGCATTAGAGGGGCTTTACTGTATGAATGTGCCTCCTTCATCTCAAACGAAACGTTCGTGTGCCTCCTTCATTTCGAACGTCTCAGTTAGCTTTGCTGGGAGCCGCCATTTTGTACTGCTGAAAGTTTTGGTGAATATTTAGCATGTTTATATGTTACTTCACTAGTTCACATGTCTAAATAGATGTGGCTGATATCGTTGTTGTTTATTTTAAATTTCACATGTATATGGAAGGATAATTTTGAGTCTGCAAGACCTACTGGTCCATAACAAAAGAAACCGTTTGGACCATTTGAGGGTGCGAATGACACTGAATCGTTTAGCTGTGTGCCTCGGGTACCAACTACTTTGATGATTGTGTGTCCTGATAAAACAAGATTTAAAAAGGGTTTCAGAGTTATAGTTTCAGTGTTATAAAATGTTTCACATGTTTATTTCCGGTAACGCAGGGTTTGAATTTTAACTGATTTCCTCATAGGCCATTTTAAGACCCAGCCTTTTTTTAATAAATCTACCGAAAATGACCATTTTGGCTACTGGAGAAAAAAGAAACTTTCAGAATTGTGTAGCTTCGAAACCATTGTGATAAATACAGCATTTGCTCAATTTATCACAATGGTTTCAAAACATGACTTTTACAGAGGCGTCAAAAGGCGTCAGTATTAGGGAATTGCTTAAAGGAACACATTGTAAAACGAGTTTTGAAGACTAATATGAGTTGTTTATATACTGTTTAGTAAGTTCGAATCTGCTACACTACAGCGTTGTGCACTTATCAGCATTTGTGATAATTAGGTGTAGCACATATGTACATGTATATACAACGCCGCATGGCGACTGCTCATGATCTACCATAACCCATTATCTGATGAATATTCATGTAAGAAATAATGATGTCATTAGTATTTATTGGCTGCTTTCCAATATGTGTTCAGGTCAAATGGCTCCTACAAGTCAGATGGCTCCTGCAGGTCAGCTGGCTCCTGCAGGTCAGATGGCTCATACGGGTCAGATGGTTCATACAAGTCAGATGGCTCATACAAGTCAGATGGCTCATACAGGTCAGCTGGCTCCTGCAGGTCAGATGGTTCATACAAGTCAGATGGCTCATACAAGTCAGATGGCTCATACACTACATACAGGTCAGCTGGCTCCTGCAGGTCAGATGGTTCATACAAGTCAGATGGCTCATACAAGTCAGATGGCCCATACAGGTCAGATGGCCCATACAGGTCAGATGGCCCATACAGGTCCGATGGCTCATACGGGTCAGATGGCTCATACGGGTCAGATGGTTCATACAAGTCAGATGGCTCATACAGGACAGATGACTCATACAGGTCAGATGACCCATACAGTTCAGATGGCTCACATAGGTCAGATGGCTCACATAGGTCAGATTGTCCATACAAGTCAGATGGCCCATACAGGTCAGATGGCCCATACAGGTCCGATGGCTCGGTCAGATGGTCAGATTTATTCTGTTTTAAAATGCGTGAAAATACGCCTTTATCAGGTAGATGGTATTTTTTTAGCTCCACTTTTTCAAAAAGTGGAGCTATTGTCATGACCCTCTCGTCGGCGTTGGCGTCGGCGTCGGTGTCGGCGTCGGCGTTGGTTAACCTTTTTGTTAAGGTCCTTTTCTCAGAAACCATATTTGAAAGATATTTGGTTCATATTTGGTATGTATGTTTACTATCACAAGGGGAACCCATTTCACAAGGGCAGGTAACCCTAAAATTAATTTTGCTATAGTTATGCCCCTTTTTTTGACTTGCAATTTTCATTGTTGGTTAAGTTTTATGTTCAGGTCCATATCTCAGAAACTGTCAGAGATATTTGGTTCAACTTTGGTATAAATGTTAACTATTACAAGGGGGACCCATTTCACAAGGGCAGGTAACCCTAAAATTAATTTTGCCATAGTTATGCCCCTTTTTTCGACTTAGAATTTTCATTGTTGTTTAAGTTTTATGTTCAGGTCCATGTCTCAGAAACTGTCAGAGATATTTGGTTCAACTTTGGTATACATATTAACAATTACAAGGGGGACCCATTTCACAAGGGCAGGTAACCCTAAAATTAATTTTGCTGTTCTTATCTCCCCTTTCTGACTTAGACTTCCACTATACTATCCAGCATTAAAGAAAGTGGAGCGCGCTGTCTGCGGACAGCTCTTGTTTTCTCTTAGGGTCACCCCATTTATATTTATATTGGTGATTTAGATACAAACAGCATTCCAAATGAAAATGTTGCTAATTTACATGACTATCTGTCTTTGAAATTTTCAGATTGTAGATTGCTGTGGGAGTTTATCTACCAGCTTTTGATCAACACAAAATACAGAGAGTATGTGAGCTGGGAGAACAGGGACGATTATGTGTTCAGAATTGTCAATCCTACAGGTAATAAACGTGTCGTCATGGACAACGGTAGTTGTAGTAGATCAGTAAATCCTCCATACAGCACGTCGTCACGGGCAATGGAAGTTAAGGTAGTGCAATAAACCCTCTGTAGAGCACGTCATCATGGACAACGGTAGTTATGGTAGACTAGTGCAGTAAACACTCCGTAGATCGCGTCGTCAAAGACAACGGTGTTTATGGTAAAGCAGTAAACCTTCCGTACGGCACGTCGTTACGAACAACGGTAGTGATAGTAGTGCAGTAAACCATCCGTAGAGCACGTCGTCATGGACTATGGTAGTTATGGTGATACAGCAAACTATCCAAAGAGTGCGTCGTCACAGACAACGATATTTAAGTCAGTGTAGTAAATCCTCATCAGTTATGGAAATGCAGTCAACCCTCACTAGACAGTCCCTCGGGATACTGCAGATGTTATTGCCCTAAGGAACGTGTATTAACCCTCTATCTAAAGTGCATCGTCATGGACAACGGTCGCTATAGTAGAACAGTAAACTCTCCTCAGAGCGCGTCATCATGGACATCGTTAGCTATATTAGAAAAGTAAACTCTCCTCAGAGCGCGTCGTCACGGATAGTGACAGCTATAGTAGAACAGCAAACTCTCCTTAGAGCGCATCTTCACGGACAACGGTAGTTATAGTAGGGCAGTAATCCTTCCCTAGAACGCGTTGTCATAGACAACGCTATGTGTAGTCATGTAGTAAATCCTCACTTAAGAACATCGTCATGGACAACGATAGTTGTGAAATTTTGTGATAGTTGAAAGTTGTGATAGTTGAAATGCATTCAATCCTCACTAGAGTACGTCGTCACGAACAACGACAATTATAGTAGAGCTGTAAACTCTCCTCAGAGCGCGTCTTCACGAACAACGACAATTATAGTACAGCTGTAAACTCTCCTCAGAGCACGCCGTCACGGACATCGACAATTATAGTAGACCTGTAAACTCTCCTAAGAGCGCGTCGTCACGGACAACAGTAGTTATAGTGGAGCGGTTTGATCGCCTTTTCTAGAGCGCGTCTTCGCGGACAAAGGTAGCTATGGTATGGCATTTAACCTCCCTAGAACGCGTCCTCGTGGACAACGGCAGTTATAGTACAGCAATAAACTCTCCTCAGAGCACGTCCTCACGGACAACGATAGTTATAGTTGAACAGTTATCCTTATCTAGAGCGCGGTCTCACGGACAACGGTAGTTATGACAGTGCAGTAAACCTTCCCTAGATACGCATTTACGCAAACAGAGTAGACACAGTTTAGACAACTCCTGTATCTGCTATCTGATCATGTTCTTCTCAATTTGCTTATGGAATTCTACAGATCTGATTCTAAAGTTTCTGCCATTGGCAAAAGTTCCTTTGTCCATGTGCCTTTATATAAGATGATCTAATTACTATTCATGGCGCCATTATTTGTCATATTAATATTCATGGAGTAAAGGTTTATTGCTCTGCAATTGTAGGATTGGCGGAGCTCTGGGGTCAGCAGAAAAACCGAACAAACATGACATATGAGAAGTTGTCTCGGGCACTACGTTATTACTACAGAATGAACATCATTAAAAAGGTTCCGGGGAAAAGACTTACTTACAGGTCAGTAGTTCCTTTTACTACAGCACACGGAACATGTTATTCATTGTGGCTCCAGTAGAACCCCTCTCTAACGGAACATGTTGTTCATTGTGGCTCCAGTAGAACACCTCTAACGGAACATGTTGTTCATTGTGGCTCCAGTAAAACACCTCTCTAACGGAACATGTTGTTTATTATGGGTACAGTAGAACACCTCTCTAACGAAATATGTTGTTCATTGTGGCTCCAGTAGAACACCTCTCTAACGGAACATGTTGTTTATTATGGGTACAGTAGAACACCTCTCTAACGGAATATGTTGTTCATTGTGGCTCCAGTAGAACACCTCTCTAACGGAACATGTTGTTCATTGTGGCTCCAGTAAAACACCTCTCTAACGGAACATGTTCATTATAGGTACAGTAGAACACCTCTCTAACGGAACATGTTGTTCATTGTGGTCTAGCAGAACCCCTCTCTAACGGAACATGTTGTTCATTGTGGGTACACCTCTCTCTCAAAAACGACCATTCGGTGGATAAAAAAGACTGTCCTTAAAGACAGGCGGTTGCTTAATGCAGGAAGAAAGTAATGCAGAACGTTCATGAAGGAGCTTTCTGCATTAATCCCATCGTGCATTAAGCTACCACCTGTCTGTCTGACCTATTCATGTAAGAACTAGTAACATCGTGAGTGTCAAATGGATTAATTTTGTGGTGGCACATGGACACGTGATTAATTTTGTAGTGGCACATCATGGACACGTGATTAATTTTGTAGTGGCACATGGACACGTGAATTGTTAGAGTAGAAACTGTAGAATCATATCAATATTATTTCATAAGCAAACAGAGTAGACCCTTATCAGACGGCTACTACAGGAGCCCTGTGATCTGGGTTTACTCTGTTTGCAAATGCACAGAAAGGAGTATTTATGGAGTAAATGGGTCAGTTACATCGACTTACCTTAGTAAACGAACTGGGACAGGGGAATGTAATGAAGACTGTTTAGCGGCTTTTGGCACAAAAGTGATGGGAACATGGATTGAAACTCCATATATGGAAAGATCATGACGAGAGGAAGTGTCATGCAAAAGGTCCATAACTCTGGGTTCACTAATTTTGGAGTTATTGCCCTTTGTAAAAAATATCATAATTTTTTGTCCGGACAATAACTTCCAATATGCCTGATGCCAGTTGATTGAAACTTCATATATGGAAAGAGCATAATAACAGGAAGTGTCATGCAGAAGGTACATAACTCTGACTTCACTAATATAGGAGTTATTGCCCTTTGTAAAAAGATTCACACTTTTTTGTCCGGACGATAACTTCTATATGGCTCATGCCATTGAATTGATACTTCATATATGGAAAGATCATAACGAGAGGAAGTGTCATGCACAAGGTCCATAACTCTGGCTTCACTAATGTTGGAGTTATTGCCCTTTGTAAAAAAAATCACAATTTTTTGTCCAGATGATTACTCCTATGTGACACATGCCATTGGAGTGAAACTTCATACATGGAACGATCATGATAAGAGAAAGTGTCATGCATAAGATCCTTAACTCGAGCTTCAAGAAATTTAGAGTTATTGCCCCTTGTACATTTGTTTAATTCTTTCTTGTCCGGACGATAACTCCTACATGGCTCTTGCCATCGTATTGAAACTTCATACATGGAAAGAGCATGATGAGAGAAAGTGTCATGAACAAGGGCCATAATTCTGGCTTCAATACTTTTGGAGTTATTGCCCTTTGTTACATTTTTTGGCCGATCGATAACTCCTGTTCGACTGATGCTATTGGAATGACATTTTATTTTTGGAAAGAGAATGATGAAAGTAAGTGTCATGCACAAGGGCCATAAATCTGGTATCAGTATTTTTGGAGTTATTAGCTGTTATCATTTTCTTCTTGAAAAATGTAGTGTGGAAAACGCATAATGAGGGGAATTATCATTCATCAAGACCATAACATTTTTAGTGATTTCCCTTTACATATTGTTTTTATTAGAGGGGAGACATCCGTTTTTGTGACAAAAACCTCTAGTTAGGTATCTGTATTTGTCAGTATATCCACCTATGGTGGTCACGTATTTCTCTTAGTGCCGTTTAACAGTGGTGTCAGTTAGTGACCACGCACTCAACCACGGTCAAGAAACGGTGGAGTAAGTAAGTCGCCACGTATTTCAATAAAGATCATTGAGCTGTGGGGTAGGTTAGTGACCACATACTTCAGCTAGGATCATGGAATAGTATTCATAGTATTATTTCGTATCTGTATTTGTCGGTATATCCTGCTATGGTGGCCATGTATTTCTCTTAGTGCCATTTAACTGCGGTGTCAGTTAGTGACCACGCACTCAACCACGGTCATGAAACGGTGGAGTAATTAAATGGTCACGTACTTCAGTTAGGATCACGGAACCATGGAATAAGTTAGTGACCAAGTACTTCGGGTAAGAAAATGATCACGTACTTCAGTAAGGGTTGTGGAACTATGGAATGCGTGGGCGATCACGTACCTTCAATTAGGGTCATGAAACTATTGTGAGTTAAGTGAGTGATCATGTACTTCAGTTTGGGTCATGGAACTGTAGGGTAAGTTAGTCATTACGTACTCAACCTCGACCGTGGAACTGTGGGGTAAGTTATTGATCACATACTTAAGCTAGGGTCATGAAATTGTGGAGTACGTTAGTGATCACGTACTTTAGCTAGGCAGTAAGTCAATGATTACACACTCCTTCTTTGACACGGAACTGTTGGGTACGTTAGTGACCACGCACTTCAGCTAATATCACGTAATTGTAGTGTAATTTAGAGATCACGTTCTTCAGCAAGTGTCACAGAACCGTGGTGTAAGTCAGTGACCACGTGCTTCAGTTAGGGTCACGGACTGTGGAACAAGTAAGTGATCACGTTCATCAGCTAGGGTCACGGACCTATGGGATAACTTAGTCTTAGTGTACTTCAGTTAAGGCCATGACACTATGGGCTAGGTTAATGACAATGTACTTCACCTAGGGTAACTGAACGGTTGGATAAGTTAGTGATCACCTACTACATAGGATTATACATGTACATGTTCATAAATATCCATAAAATAAGATTTCACTCGACATTGTCCTGAATGTATTCAAGTGTATTTATAGAGGATGGGGTTCAACCATGGTTGAAATGGTAGTCACTTTTACATTGTATATTAGATCTAAACGAGACGCAATTCGGTATATCATCGGTACCAAACTGTTGAACGCCGTGATTGTATTTCTGAAACGGACAGCGAAAGTTTCAACATAAAATCAAAGCGCTGAAATCGTTCAAAGACTGGCGGAAAGTAGTCCTGTCCCTGGCAGTCATGTTTTTGAGATATCAACATCATTTTAGAACTTTTGGCAGAGGTCTTTCATAGGACTACAGACAAACGGATGGACGGACTGACCCCTTGGAAAAATGGGTGATAATAGAGATGATAGTAAGAAAATAACAATATCTTATTCTATTCAACTGTAAATTACAACATCAGCATGACAACTACAACGCATTTCATATCACAATTTGCCATACAATTGCAAAGAAAAAGAAGTATGCGATGTAAACTCAAAAGTTACTAGCCCTTACAGTAGAACCTGTCTTAAGCGACCAGTAATTTATTGAACGCAGGTGGTTGCTTAATGCAGGCAAATTAATGCAGAAAGCTCCTATAAGAGTTTTCTGCATTAAGGTAGACCTGTATTAAGCCACCACCTGCCTTATAGGTTCATAGTTACACCTCCTTTTGGAGGTCGCTTAAGACTGCTTGTACTGTACTTATATTTATCTGGAAATATCTGTAGCCGAGAGAAAGATTTTAAAAACAGTATCGCTTTACATGAAAACTAATTTCAGAGTTACACTGACAATACTCGGCTGTAAATACAACAGAGCAATACTTAAAACTGGGCCAGCCTTGTACCATATTTCACATCACAATCGTAAAGAATCATCCTCTAAAAACACGACAATTCTACTGATGAAAGTATTTGCAACTTTGAAAAATAAGACGACACTTAAAGACGACATTTAAAGAATTAAAAATTGTATCAATATGACAAAATACACACTTCGTTTTGGATGAAAGGTCTGTCAATTCAAGCGTGTGTGAAACGTTTTGAAAACGTTCTGATCATGTCATTCACGTGACCGCTTCAATGCTATAATTTGCTCATTTTCTCTTCCCGTTTTGGTAATGGTTTTCAAATATTTTAGTTTACTTTTCCTTCCCAAAATATATCGTACTGCTTCGGATCATTCTCGTTTTGATAGGTGTGAGATTTCAAAGGATACTATTTTTTTAACCGCTGGTTCTGCATCATATAGTTAAAATGGTATTTTGCTGTATTGTAAATATGCGATTAGACACGTGGATCCGCCTATGGTGCATTAATACACAAAACGGTTAAATCGGGCGTGTTATTGGTACGATTGTTGAATCCGATTTGCGGTACTTAAAACTGGCTTCCGCCAGTCTAAAAATGAAGTCGACCACACATTATCCCATTGAAATTACATGACAGCGAAAGGGTGAAAGTATTTGTTGAAAGAGTAAATAAGCGATTGGGTTGTTTATCTTCAGGTTCCTGCAGTCACCATCCAGGATTCAGAAGGGACAAAGGAGTGCCAAACCGCATTGCAAATATCCAGTAAGCTACAGTGGTAAATACGCTATTCCTACCCACTTAACGCGTTTCTTACGCGTTACCTAACCGTTCGTTACCCGTTTCGTTAAACGGGTTTCTAACCGTTTGTTTACGCGTTTCTTAACGCGTTTCCTAAACGTTTAAGAGCCCGGATGAAAGGGGAGTAATCATGGACATGGCCTTTCCTTGATATGGACTTTCTTTGAAATGGGAGACATTCTCATTTACCTGTTGAACAATGAGTTTGTTCATGGCCGTACTTTCTAGTTCCGTATAACATCTAAGCAATATACAGTAAAACCCCGCTAATGCGACCACTTAATGAATAAACATGAGTGTCGTTATAAACAGGTGGTTGCTTAATGCAGGGCAAAAGTAATGCAGAAAGCTCCTCTTGGAGCTTTCTGCATTACTTTTGTCCTGCATTAAGCTACCGCCTGCCTCTACCACGCAGAATTATACCTATTTTAGGTGGTCGCATTAGCGGGATTTTACTACATATAAACATCTCTTCTCGGTATTTCTTACATGAGCATCCATGGAGGTAAGGGGATAAATATGATGAAGACACATGACGAAATAAAGGTAATTACTGATTCAACATAGCAGCAAACCCTGGAGTCGCCTCCCGGCGTGTTTAGCGGTGATTGAGTTAGTTCATCTATCAAAAATACAGTAGTTTACAAAGCTTACACCCATGCGCTTGAATTCATTAACCCTTTCCCTGTTCTATGTATATTACATTTTTTTAAATTATAAAATATGGAAGGTAGACCATTGTAGCCGTTTTAGAAATATAGAAACAGATCTATCAAATTTCATTTGCAAACAGAGCAGACCCTGATTTATTCAAAGTGGCTAGATCTAAAAATAGCCTTTGAGGGAATGGGTTAAAATCCTAGAATTATTCTACTTTTGAATGGTCGTATTAGCGAGACTTAAATCATTTCGTGTTTATTTCCAATTTCAATACCTACTGAATACGCATGGACTAAATAGTTTTAATGAAATATGGAAGGTGGAACATTGTAGCTATTTTAGAGATAAAAGAAATAGATCTATCAAATTTTATTTACAAACAGAGCAGACCCTGGTCAGAGAGATGTCTGATCTGGGTCTACTCTGTTTGCAAATGCGTGAAGAGGCGTTTGTCTGAATGAAAGGTTATCTGTACTTATCCAGTGTTGTATGGTTATAAAATCCCTTTCATGTTTGACTGTAGGATAAAGTGTCGGTCTAGGATTGTGTGTACTTCATCTTTCAAATTATTTTTAACTTGTTACATGGTAAATATTCATATAATATATAATGACAGCATTGATAGTAACGCTTACCCTGCTATGAAAATGAAGTCTGCTTAACCCATTACCTCATAGGCTATTTTCAGATCCAATTTCTTAGAATAAATCTACCGAAAAGGAGCATTAGCTAGAGAAATGGAAACTTTAGATTTTTGTAGTTTGAAACCATTGTGATAAATAGAGCATTTGCTCCTAATGCTCTATTTAGCACAATGGTTTCAACAGGGGACATTTGCAGATACGTCAAAGGGCGTCAATAAGATGGAAAGGGTTAAGCTGCGATCTTTTTCCGCCCTCAGTTACTTCGGATTTGTTAAAGCTTTTGAGATACTATTGACAAAATGTGAAACAGTTTGGATCCAGATGAGACGCCGAGTTACTCGGTGTCTCATCTTGATCCAAACTATTTGCAAATGTCATTTATGTCGCGCTTAGCAGGCTGCTGGTTAATAAGATGACTTCTTTAACTTAGTTATGGCATATGAACAAAACTGTAGAATCAGATCTTTATTATTCCATAACCCATTTGCTCCAAGTGGTTTCTTCCATGTTTATATATTGGATTAGTCCATTTTTATCTAAGGGGTGCCTGATCAAAATTTTTAATTTCGTTTTGTTTTAAGTTGAAATTCATATCAGCATTTCATATCCGTTCTGTGTCTACTCTTTTTGCAAAGGTGTATGGTCTGGATCTACTTTGTTTGCATAAGCGTAACATATATCTTTCGCAGGTTAAAATGTTTATAACTGATTAGAGAGTCCAGTTTTATGTAAGAAAAACAATTTCATTTTATTTAGATGTTGTGTTGTTTAATTAATAATTGTGGTGTATTAAACCAATACCACTCTGCCACTCAGCTGACGCTAAAAAGTTCACTTTAACCCACTGGCGCCCAATGTCCTTAAGTAATGTGGGAATAAATAGGTAACAATCCAGGTGTTACGCAAGCGTAAAATGGCTGCGTAACATGTATTTAAGCAGGATAGAAGAAAAAGAGGGAACATTATTGGGAAACATGACTGTTATGTATGAATGAATACATGTAGTAGAAAAGGGGGAATGTTGTAATGAGCCATGATGCATAATACCTGTGTTTGACACCATCAATACACATTACGTCACATATCAATGTTATTCATTTGCTGAAACACACTGACGTAGAAACCATTATCATATTAAGTGATGTTCACAAGGCATACAAACTCCCAAACTTACAGTCTACATGAAATTATTCCAATAGGTCGACTCAATGCCCATTAACTTTTTAGCTCACCAGAGCACAAAGTGCTCAGGGTGAGCTTTTGTGATTGCCTGATGTCCGTCGTCCGTCGGCGTGCGTCGTCCGTCGTGCGTCGTCAGTCGTCAACAATTTGAACCTTTGAAAATATTCTCCTCTGAATCCACATGGTTCTCAGCTTTCATCTTTGGCACATAGTATCATCTTTAGGTCCTCTACAAAAGTTATATAAATTATGGCCCTGGGGTCAAAATTGGCCCCGCCCCAGGGGTGCCTTGTTTCCAATAGAAACATATAGTAAAACTTTGAAAATCTTCTCCTCTGAAACCAGAAGGTTCTCAGCTTTCATATTTGGCACATAGCATCATGCTCAGGTCCTCTACAAAAGTTATATAAATTATGGCCCTTGGGTCAAAATTGGCCCCGCCCCAGGGGTGGGCAGTTTTCAATAGAAACAAATAGTGAAATCTTTGAAAATCTTCTCCTCTGGAACTGGAATTCTCTCAGCTTACATATTTGACACAGAGCATCGTGTTCAGGTCCTGTACAAAAGTTATATAAATTATGGCCCTGGGGTCAAAATTGGCCCCGCCCCAGGGGTGGGCAGTTTTCAATAGAAACAAATAGTGAAATCTTTGAAAATCTTCTCATCTGAAACTGGAAGGTTCTCAGCTTTCATATTTGGCACATAGCATCGTGTTCAGGTTCTCTACAAAAGTTATATAAATATTGCCCCTGGGGTCAAAATTGGCCCCGCCCCAGGGGTGGGCCATTTTCATTAGAAACAAATAGTGAAATCTTTGAAAATCTTCTTATCTGAAACTGGGATGCTCTCAGCTTTCATATTTGGCACATAGCATCATGTTCAGGTCCTCTACAAAAGTTATATAAATTATGGCCCTGGGGTCAAAATTGACCCCGCCCCAGGGGTGGGCAGTTTTCAATAGAAACAAATAGTGAAATCTTTGAAATCTTCTCTGAAACTGGAATTCTCTCAACTTTCATATTTGACACAGAGCATCGTGTTCAGGTCCTGTACAAAGTACAAAAGTTATAAAAATTATGGCCCTGGGGTCAAAATTGGCCCCGCCCCAGGGGTGGGCAGTTTTCATTAGAAACAAATAGTGAAATCTTTGAAAATCTTCTCGTCTGAAACTGGAAGGGTCTTAGCTTTCATATTTGGCACATAGCATCGTGTTCAGGTTCTCTACAAAAGTTATATAAATTATGGCCCTGGGGTCAAAATTGGCCCGCCCCAGGGGTGGGCCATTTCATTAGAAACAAATAGTGAAATCTTTGAAAATCTTATCTGAAACTGGGATGCTCTCATATTTGGCACATAGCATCATGTTCAGGTCCTCTACAAAAGTTATATAAATTATACCCCTGGGGTCAAAATTGACCCCGCCCCAGGGGTGGGCCATTTTCAATAGAAACAAATAGTGAAATCTTTGAAAATCTTCTTCTCTGAAACTGGGAGGCTCTCAGCTTTCATATTTGGCACAGAGCATCATGTTCAGGTCCTCTACAAAAGTTATATAAATTATGGACCTGGAGTCAAAATTGGCCATGCCCTAGGGGTATCCAGTTTTCAATAGAAACATACAGTGAAAACTTTGAAAATCTTCTCGTCTGGAACTGGAAGGTTCTCAGCTTTCATATTTGGCACATAGAATCATGTTCAGGTCCTCTACAAAAGTTATATAAATTGTGCTGCTTGTCTTAAATTTTCTTCACTTGAGGTTCTCTACAAAAGTTACATAAATTATGCCTCCGGGGTCAAAATTGGCCCTCGCCAGGGCTGGCTAGTTTTCTTTAGAAACACATAGTGAAAACTTTGACAATCTTCTCCTCTGATTGTCTGGTGAGCGATGTCAGGGCCTTTCAGGCCCTCTTGTTCACTTATATTGTCCCAAATTAAGAACAGGTTAGTATAAGACAATTATACATTTAAGTTGAAGCAAATGCATGCACAATGGTGAAATATACAAAACGGTCAACAAAACCACGAGTAAAAGGTCTCAGCTAAATAAGCCAAAATGCAAACAAAGGATTTATATTTTAAGGTAAAAATTGGTTGTAACCAAAAGCACGTATACTAAGGGTGCTAAGAAAATATGAGAGAAAAAAAATCAGATTCCACCGAGGATCGAACCCACGACCTCACGTTTCCTAGTCCATCGTTATAACCCTTAGACCACGCTGACGACCCTTAGACCACGCTGACGACTATGCTTGGGAATGTGATTTTAATCAGTTATGCCTAATTCACTAGCATTTTCACTGAAGAAAAGAAAGAAATAACCCCGACAAAAATGTGCTGAGAAAAATATATGAATGAAAATAAATAAAATAAATTAATATATATAAATAAAAAAACTTGTCTCACAGTAAACCATATTTATTAAAAAGATTGGCTTTTATAGAAACACAGGACCGCAGAAACGCATAGTCAAAATTCAAAGCCGTATAAGTTTGGGCTGCTTTCGCAGCCCAATAATGACTGCGTGAGATTTAACTTGTGGAAAAATGATAAAGAACAGTCAACAGTTAAATATAGAGCACTCCTGACCACTGGCACTTGATCGAAAAAGACTATAGTTTATTTATAGCAACTAGTACATTAATACACTATGATATAACTATTGTATAACACAACTATAGTCTGTTTCGATCAAGTGCCAGTGCTCCTGACATACTGTGCCTTCTTATGAAATCTTATAAATCTAACGTCATCTAAAAATAGCGTAATGTCACTAGGTCAATATTTACATGACCCACCTTTCTTCAAAGGAAACCCGCAAGAAAGCCAATGGTTTTATTAAGATGTCATGGAATGTTGTTACGTCATACTTTTCTGCACACAAAAAGATACTCAGCCCAATACATGTATATAACGAAACAATGTATACGTAGTGCCGAAATTGCCCGACTGTCGAAATTACGGTTGCTCGATGGTTATAGCCATCAGTGTAGCTGAATCCAAATCCATGCCTCCACCGTGGAAATTGAGAACTGTGTACTTTTGAAACCATGTTTGATAAATAGGGGTGTGCCTAAAATAAGCAATGACCAGTTATGACGGGTTATGACGGTTTGTGGCCAGTACTGGCGAGTAATAACGGCATGTAAGGATCAATTTAGTTATATTGTAACCTTTTACATTGAAAATATAAAAAAAATCGAGTTTATACCTTATGTTTTTTTGTTTTTAATCGATAAATCCAATCCGGACATTAGCCCCCCTCCCGATCCGGACATTAGCCCCTCCCTTCATCTGAAAGTAAAGATACTGTTTTTTCTCTCCCCTAGAGCATGTCTCCTGAAAATATTTCGCGGAATTGATGCTCTGTTACTATTTCACCTGTTGTTTAAAGAAATGGAAGTTTATTATTATTATTTAATCGTATTTTGTTGTTTTTTATTTGTAGATCGGCCTTCCGTCGTCGAGGCTCCTGCCCCTATCCGAAAGTAAATATGCTGTAAAAACAATATAGGTCTTTAATTATAATATTGCTTATGCAAATCAGTTCTATAAATATTTTTTGATGATCTCAACGACCAAAAACCATATCCTATTCCATGTGTTTTAATAATATTGTTGTTGATAAAGCGTCGGTCGTGTGAATATATTCCCGTAAAGACGGCTTGCCGGCTATCGCAACGCACCTGGTCGGCTATCGCATCGGACAATATTAAGACCTCTTACATACAGTGGAATATCTATCTTAAGATAGATCACGTTGCATGAAATGCTGAAATTTACTATCCAAACATGGGGCTGGTAATGAATGTACATACATGTAATGTATATCATAAATTATCTTTGTGTGAGAATGTAATATTCCAAATAGAATGAAACACAAACTGCTTGTTGCACATTCTGTCATGGCTAACCCGAATTCAAGTCCACCTGTTCTAAAGGTATTTCACTTACATAGTAGATCAATTAAATAAAAAAGTGACAAATAATGTAATGTAGCAAACTGATAGAAACTGCGACAAACAACTCATTAATCTACCAAATATGAGATAAACTTCTGTATGTAACATCTAAATTCATAGCAGATTTTAGATGTTCGCGCTCCTATTCAAACATGATTAACCCGTGCAATTTGTTTGATATATGCCACCACTGACTGCTTAGATCCAGTTTTATCTATAAAATACAGTAGAACCTATTTTAGAGGCCATGCAAAAGAGGTAGACTTGAACTTTGGGCCTTTTGTATTATTTTTGCCTTGCTTTTTAATAATCTCGTGTTCAGTAAAGGAGCGTTCTATAGTATGTGTCGGGAAAGTGCATAGATTGGCCGCTTCGGTGTTTTTCCCTCCTCCTTCTTTCACCATCTTCAATCTTTCGCCCATTCCTCTCTCCATCTCACCATCAATCTCACACCTACTCTATCTTTCTCTCCACCCCCTTCTCTCCCCCAACATGTCACCAATTCTCTAGCTTTCCTCTATCTCAACATCCATCCGTCTCTCTCCCACATTTGTTCCCCTATCTCCCCGCTCTTCTTCTCTCTTCTGTCACTCTCTCACCATCCCCCGTCCCCTCTATCCTAACTCTTTCCTTCTCATCTCTTTCTCTCCATCTTTTGTCTGCCTCTATCACGCCATCCGCCCTCACACTCTCCCCCCTATCTCACTCTTTTTCATCACTCTTCCAGTCTCTCCCCTAACACCCTCCCCTATCTTCCTCACGCTGCTATTCCCGCTCTCACCACCCCTCTATCTGTCTCTCCTTCTATCAGCATTTCTCCATCAGTCCACATTTTCTGTCTCCTTCTCCATCCCTCACTATTACACCCACTTGCTCCTTCCCCTCCCCCAGCCCCAAGTCCATTTCTCTGTCTACCCTCTCTCCTTCCATCTCACCAGTCCCCTCTATATTTCTCACACCGCATCCTCTCCTCGCTCCCATCTTTCTTTCCTTTGCCCTTCATACATCTCACCCTATCTTCCCATCTCAGCCCATCTTTTCTGTATAACTCCTCTCTTCGTTCTTTCTCCCTCTATCTCACCATCCTTCTTTTCCTCACTCTCCAGCCATATCTGTCCAATAGTATTGTCCACCCTCTCAAGAAATCATTCCCCTGCCCCCTCTGTCATACCACCCACCCTTCTCTTCATCTCCTGTCCCGTCTCCCGCCCCCTGCTCCATACCATCCATCCCTCTCTATCTTCATCTCCCCATCTCTTTCGCCTCTCACCCAACAAAACTGTCTCCCATTGTGATAAATAGCTCTATTGCTCTAAATAGAGATATTGCTCTATTCGTCCTCTGATGTCTCCTCTCCCTTTCCATCCATCTCACCACTCCCTCCCTCCATCCATGCAACCATTTAGTATTTTGATATAAAATAATTATAACAGGGACAGTTTACAGTAATCGTGCAGCATTGTGCTGCTCTAGAGAAAAGAAAAGGTTAGAAATGTGAAGATCTGAAATCACTGTGATAAATAGAGCATTTGCTCTCTATTGCAATGCAACATTTTGATGCTCTACCGCGGGTAGACCCGGGCGTGTAATATGATCGTGATTATAATAGACTTTCATTTCTAAGAGCTAATTAAAACAACAATGCTGCTTCAGAGAAAAGGAAAGATTAGAACTGTGAAGATCTTAAAACACTGTGATAAATAGAGCATTTGCTCTCTATTGCAATGCAGCATTTTGATGCTCTACCGCGGGTAGACCCGGGCGTGCAACAGGATCGTGATTATAATAGACTTTCATTTCTAAGAGCTAATTAAAACAGAATTTAATGGAACTAAGGTTGCGACAGTTTAAAAATCAGTTACATATTTATACAAATTTAAAGAATACACAATCATGCAGCATTATGATGCTCTACCGCGGGAAGACCCGGGTATGTAACACAATCGTGATCTATAATAGACTTTAATTTCTAAGAGCTAATTCAAACAGAATTTAAAAGGTGGGACAGTTTGCAGAAACACAAACATGCAGCATTTTGATGCTCTACCGCGGGAAGATCCGGGTGTGTAACATGATCGTGATCTATAATAGACTTTCATTTCTAAGAGCTAATTAAAACAGAATTTAATGGAAATAAGGTTGCGACAGTTTAAAAAGCAGTTACATATTTATACAAATTTAAAGAATAAAACAAATACAGTGGGACAGTTTACAGAGAAACACAATCATGCAGCATTATGATGCTCTACCACAGGAAGACCCGGGCGTGTAACACAATCGTGATCTATAATAGACTTTCATTTCTAAGAGTTAATTAAAACAGAATTTAATGGAACTAAGGTATGACAGTTTACAAAGCAGTTACATATTTATACAAATTTAAAGAATACACAATCATGCAGCATTATGATGCTCTACCACGGGAAGACCCGGGCGTGTAACACAATCGTGATCTATAGTAGACTATCATTTCTAAGAGCTAATTAAAACAGAATTAAATGGAACTAAGGTGTAACAGTTTACAAAGCAGTTACATTTTTATACAAATTTAAAGAATATACAATCATGCAGCATTATGATGCTCTACCGCGGGAAGACCCGGGCGTGTAACACAATCGGTAATCAAATATAAGCTCTCTTTCAAAATACTTATTCTGTTCAGCTGAACTCTGCATGCTTCAAAAATATACCATCTTTTATGCATAACCAAGATGGTAAATATTTATAATGACTTTGCAAACAAGTATTGGTTACAGAGAGGTTTTACTGTAGATATGCCATTTAACGCCGTTGTAAACAGAGAAACCACAGTTCAGGGTCTGCTCTGTTAGCTTATGAAATAATATAAATATGATTATGATGAGTCTGCCATGGCTAAGTATCTATGTATCCATTTTCCATTAGAAACAAATTACGATGTAAGGGTAGATAATTAACCCTTTACTCCACAGCTGTGCTCGTGTATGCGTTTTAACTAACGCCTTTGCAAAAAATAGATCCAGATTAGACAGTCCCTGTAGGAGCTGTCTGTCCAGGGTTTGCTCTGGTTGCTTATGAAATTATGTAATTCTTATTCTACAGTTTTTGTCATAGCAAAACAAAATTTCTGCTGTTCATGTACCATTGTAACAATGCAGACATTATTTCTTGCATGAATATTCATGGAGTGCGAGCCGTATACTAAAAGTTCTCGTTGGATCTTTCTGTATTACTTGTTTTTGTATTGCATGTAAATGTTATTTGTTTGAGTATATTGTGTGACAGCAAAACCCTTCTGAACCGGAATTCTAGTAGAGAAGAATTTAGATACTTTGAGGCAGGTGGTTGCTTGATTCTGGGTGAAAGTCATGCAGAGGAGCTTTCTGTATGACTTTCACCCAGCATTGAGCAGCCACCTGTCTCTAAGACCGAAAATTATTCTAAACTGAACTTCCGGATTAAATGGGTTTTACTGTATTTTACTTCACTTTGATTGCATTCAGTATCAATTTTTTTTTAAAAAAGTATTGGTTACACAATCTTCTATTCGCCGCCGAGTACAACGGCGAAAAGAAAAATACTGAAATTAAACTTGACATTTCTTTTACAATACTCAGCTGAATTTTGCACTTGTAGAAAAGATGCCATCTTATGTGTATGGTGAGATAATTTAAAGCGGATTGGCAAAAAATGTTTTTTCGAACAATAATTGTGTTATCAATCTTCGTTTCGCCGTCCAACGGTGAAAAGAATAATTCTTATCCAAATAACATGAAATATTCACGCGTATACAATATACCATATCTAATGTATGATGCGATGTAAGGTGTGAACGAATAAACGATTTTATAAGCACTTATTGTTTCCGAATTTTTATTTCGCCCCCGAGTCCAATAGCGAAAAGAAGATTTCCGAAATCAAACTTGAATTAACTTACAAAATAATATACCATGTACGTCGTGAATTTAAAACGTACTGGTAATGAAAAGAAAAGAATGACTTTATAAACAATCATTGGTTTCTCTGTCTTCTTTTCGCCACCAAGTCAAACGGCGAAAAGAAAATTACTGAAATGAAACCTAGCCTTTTCTTACAAAATACTTATTCAAATAAACTGATACTTTTCATGGCATAAATTGAACCATGTAAATTATAATGTTCGTTTGAATTTAAAGCGTATTGGTCAATAATTAACGACTTATTTGGCAATTATTGGGTTTTTTTGCAAATCATCTTTTGGGTAAAGGGTTAAAATAATTTCGGAAGGAATGTTGACCCATTAACCCCATGCTGTGTGTTGTGGGTACTTTATGGTGCCACGCTGGGAATTTAACTGCTGGATATCAGTGGTCAATTATCAGGTTATCCCAATATGCAGCAGAATTATTGATAAAGTATCTACAGGTAAATGAAATGATCGTTTGTTATTTATCATTGATTTCTCTATAAAAAAAATGATATGTTTGTTTCTGCAGTTAATTTATGTGATTTAAAAAAAGGGGTTTTAGTTGCATTATTATCATAATTATTTTAATATTTTTTATTATGCGAGTGATGTAAAATGGTCTTTATTGTTTGCATTTAGTTAAAATTCAGGTGATTGATAAAGACTTTTGTTATTGCTATTAATTGTATTTATTTGAATGTGTTTGTGAAAACAAATATTGTTATTGGTTTATCAAAATTATTGTCAGTTAATAAATTTTGACTGATTATCGGGTAGTCACACCTTTTAGACCTAGATTTATTTCTGAACACCTATTACCCTTTCACTATTTGCTTTGACAAAAACTGTAGAATCAGATCTATATCGTGTCAAAAGCAAACAGAGCAGACAATGATCAGACGGCTTCTGTAGGAGTCGTCTAATCTGGATCTACTCTGTTTGTTTATGCATAAATATAAGTTAATTCTATATGAAGAGAAGTGTTTGCTTTGACAAAAACTAGAATCTGATCTATACCGTGTCAAAAGCAAACACTACCTACTGAATAGTCACGGACAAATAAGTTATAATGAAATATGGAAGGTGGAACATTGAAGACATTTTAGAAAGTAAAGAAACATATATATCAAACTCCATTAGAAAATACAGCAGACTCTGATCTAAAGGAGTCGTCTGATCTGGGTCTAATTTGTTTGCTATTTCTATAAAGAGAAGTTTTTGCTTTGACAAAAAAACACCGAGTAGAATCGGATCTATAGTGTCAAAAGCAAGCAGAGAAGAACCTGATAATCGCTTTCTATCTGAGTTTACTCTGTTTGCTTATGAGTAAAACATGTTATTTCTATAAAAAGACGATTTTCTTTGGCAAAAACTGTAGAATCAGATCTATATAATGTCAAAAGCAAACATATTAGACCCTGATCAAAACGGCTTCTCTGTCTACTCTTCTACTCTGCTCATGCGTAAAAACAGGTATTTTTATTGGTTATTTCACACAAAAACTGGCATTATGTACTGCCTAGCACTTAATGTAGAAATTAGTGCTTCTCTGTAATTAATATGTTTAAAAAGTTTGGAGTTGAGGAATTTTATATTTGTTGCAGATCTGTGAAAGCCAAATAATTACATTGCAAACAAAGTGGCAGATAAGCTTACCATTCGACACATGTATGATTGGAAGATCAGAATTGACAGAGAGTTTGGAGCTAAAGGGTCTGGCAGAAATAAGTTCAGATATTATAAGACTGTTTAAGAGATTTTACGGAGTTGAATTATATTGTACTTTGAATATGTCTGCATCTCACATCCGCACTTGCAAAGTTTAGGTGTGTAGTATAGTTCCACTTAAAATAGAGACAGGAAGATACCTAAATCAGCCATTAGAAGACAGGGTATGTCCTTTTTGTGAGGACACTGTAGATTTTTTTACAGCATATTTACTTTCGGATAGGGGCAGGGGCCTCGACGACGGAAGGCCGATCTACAAATAAAAAACAACAAAATACGATTAAATAATAATAATAAACTTCCACGTTTTAACAACAGGTGAGATAGTAACAGAGCATCAATTCCGCGAAATATTTTCAGGAGACATGCTCTAGGGGAGAAAAAAACAGTATCTTTACTTTCAGATGGAGGGAGGGGCTAATGTCCGGATCGGGAGGGGGCTAATGTCCGGATTGGATTTATCGATCAAAAACAAAAAACATAAGGTATAAACTCGATTTTTTTATATTTTCAATGTAAAAGGTTACAAAATAACAAAATTGATCCTTATATGCCGTTATTACTCGCCAGTACTGACCACAAACCGTCATAACTGGTCATAACCCGTCATTGCTTATTTTAGGCACACCGGATAAAATAGAGCTCTTGCTCGTTTAGGAACAAAATGCTCTACTTATTACCATGATTCCAACAGATGACTTTAATAAGAGGGGATGGTTAAAACTTACATACATGACAAGACAGCGCGTTTATCAACATCTACCCCCTTAGCCTTCGATTTTTGTTCCATGTTGGCCATAACACTGTTTTCACCTTTCGAATAGATAGAAGTCCGTACCGCTAGCTACGCGCCTGATTATTAGCCAACGTTTCCGAACGACGCCAACGCGGACGCCGAAGTTACAATAGTAGTGCATATTTTTGTCTTCGAAAAACAGACGAGCTTATTTTATTTGATTCAATTCTTTCTTTTTTAAAAAAAAAAAGAAAGAAAAAAAATATGTAGATTTTTAATCGATTGGTTAATATTATATACATGTGTGTGACCTGTGACCATTTTTTAAAACATAAAGAACTCTCGTAATTATATTCTATATATCAGCACCCCCCGGGCTAGCTATTTCAGGCAAAATAATAATAATAATAATAATAATAATAATAAAGACTTTATTTAACGAGAGAACTCATTTGATAAAATCAATCTTCCATGAGGTATAACATATATACAAGCACATTAAAAACAATCTAGTAAAAGCTACATACATCTTTAAAGATACATATGGTTACTGGTAGAATTAAAGTTTTACCTAATGGTTAGCATAGGGTCTATAATATTTCAAGGTTTTACCCAGATCCCACAAGACGTCAGCGCAAAGTTGGCCCGATATCGCAATGACATTGGGTCCAACCACGATCAGACGCTGTGTGGTAACGTATATTCACCAGCTATTGTAAATATTCATTTTAATAACTGTGACTGTTTTCGAGAGTCTGTAAAACTCAATGTTTTTGAAAGCATTTTGGTCCCATTTTAACTTATTTTGCATTGTTTATGTATTTAATTAAGATTTGGATTCCATTTTGGATTGTTTCCCGCAAATGGGAAAAACTTTGCATTGGAAATAGTTCTTTTAACAGACTCATGTTGACGCCAGAATAAAAAACAAAATCAACTAGAACTGTAAGCCAACGGCAAACGAATACCCCCACCTGGCTACTTGTCAGAACACCTATCATCAATCTGAACATGTACATACAGAAACATGAAGAGATTTAACAAGAGGGCCAGAATGGCCCTGAAGCGCTCACCAGACAATCAGGAGAAGATTTTCAAAGTTTTCTCTGTATGTGTCTATAGAAAACTAGCATGCCCTGGGGCGGGGCAAATTTTGACCCAAGCGTCACAATTTATTTAACTTTTGTAGAGGACCTGAACATGAAGCTATGTGCCAAATATGAAAGCTGAGAACCTTCCAGTTTCAGACGAGAAGATGGTCAAAGTTTTCACTATATGTTTCTATTGAAAACTGGATACCCCTAGGGCATGGCCAATTTTGACACCAGGGGCATACTTTATATAATTTTTGTAGAGGGGATCTGAACATGATGCTCTGTGCCAAATACGAAAGCTGAGAGCCTCCCAGTTTCAGAGAAGAAAATTTATAAAGATTTCACTATTTGTTTCTATTGAAAATGCCCAACCTTGGGCGGGGCCAATTTTGACCACAGGGGCATAATTTATATAACTTTTGTAGAGGACCTAAACATGATGCTATGCGCCAATTATGAAAGCTTAGAACCTTCAAGTTTCAGAGGAGACGTTTTCACTATTTGTTTCTATTGAAAACTGCCCACCCCTGGGGCGGGGTCAAATTTGACCCCAGGGCCATAATTTATATAACTTTTGTAGAGGACCTGAACATGATGCTATGTGCCAAATATGAAAGCTGAGAGCCTTCCAGTTTCAGTGAAGAAGATTTTCAAAGATTTCACTATTTGTTTCTATTGAAAACTGCCCATCCCTGGGGCGGGGCCAATTTTGACCCCAGGGTCATAATTTATATAACTTTTGTAGAGGACCTGGGGCCGTATTCCAGTAGCATCTTAAGTTAAAAAAGAATCTTAAGTAGACAAAAAAATCTTAAATCCTGTCATTTTTTCCTCAAAAAATAAGAATTTTCTTAAGTGGTATTCCAGAAGCTTCTTATCTTAAAACTATTCTTAAGATCGGCGATTTTCTCCTTAAAAGTTTTTTAGAACCATCCTTGGCGTGTGTAATTGAGATGTGATACCGTCTATAAATATGATACCTTATCATATAGGTATAGACATGTATGAGTTGAATTGCATGTTGATGCTGCTATATATGCATTACTCATTCGACAATTGACATTTACTAAGTAGTTTAATAATAAAGTCCGAGAATACGGCCAACTAATAAAAGCACATACTCTATTCGATATTTCTGAGTATCTGTCCAGCACTATTCTTAGTAAATATTTGGACTGGCTTTGTAGAGAAATGACACCTGTGTTTTTATAGATGCAGCTCTCTCGATGCGATGCCCATGTGTTTTGTAAACATTGCATTTGTTCACAGCAACAGTAGACATCAATAATAATAATACCGATAAACACGCAATAATTCATGTATCATATCACACAATAAGAAATATATGTTATTAACCCATGTTCCGTATTTAAATTTCCCATCTGTCCAAACTATTGTCTCTTTCATTTCTTAAATTGTTCTTAGCACATTTAAGGTTTGATGAACTTATTGTCGGAGTGTCAAACAGCGATGGCCTAGGTCTGAATTTAAAAACAGCTCATGTCGCCGATAGCATGAAGGGTTAAATATGAGAAGGCTTCGTATGTGTCAGCATGTATACAGTCAAAGTTTCTCGGTCAATTTGGATAATCAGCAACACCACCATACACATTCAAGAATTACCTCTTCTTTATCAAATAACTTTAAATAGATGTTTTTATATCTGCACTGTAACCATTAAAGATAATCCATTGAAGCTTAATACTCATACCAAGTATATTGACTTGAGCTACGTTGCAAAAGTACGATTATTCTTGCAGGCCGTGTGACAGGGCATCTCCCTTTGTATAAAAATATTAGATTGTTTTGGCACAGAGAATAATTCCAAGAGCAATAAAGATTAATAGATGAAACTTTATACATATAATAAGTACATTGAGGTGGATTGCAGTGGACAATAATAGTAACTCTTGCTGGTCATTTAGTGGAGTTGTGCTCCTTAGTATAAACTTGATGTTTTTGTCCAGAGTGCAACTCCAAAAATAAAAAAAATAATTGGATACAAATTGTATACATATTATGAGTACATTAAGATTGAATGCAGTGTGCAAGAACTGCAACTCTGGCTGACCATTGTAATAAACATTTCATTTCTGACCGGAGAAATCCACACGGAGTGTAGTGTTCAAGAACCATAGCTCTTGAGGGCCATGGAATGGAGTTATTAGAACACTCCATATTTAGTAATAGCCATTCAGCTACCACACATTTGACGGACATATTTTCTATTTTCTGACTTTTTGGCACTCTTGTTCCGACACGGTGTAGGCATCCTTAGGATTGTATACGGATAAATGGTAAAATATAACATGTGAAGCTTAAGCAAAAATGCGTTCTGGTCTGGATATATACTGTTTGCAAATATTAGATCATACGGAGAGCGGCCGTATGTATTGTCAACCCGAGGTTGGTAATGTTCACAGAAGCGTTAGCCGATGTGTACATTACCATACCGAGGGTTAAAAATATGTGCTGTCGCTCTCCATAGGATGTGATATTTATTTTATTATACCGAACAGTACAATCAATTTCGTCAGCAAAACTATTTATTCAATAGTAACAATAAACAGTTTGAAACAAAAGTTATACCCGGTGCTTAAAAATCGTGGAACAGCCTCACACTTCTATTCAGTACACGTCGTTATAAGTACTGGTGGCTTCCTTATCACTGTCCAATCTTGACACATCCTCCCCCCAAATAGTCGCGACATTTCTCAAATAAGTAAACAAAAACAACTGTTTACAACAGAGCAACAGAGCAGCTAATTACACCCTGAAGTCAATGCATAAAGGCACTTGTGCATAGGTTGCACTGCAGTCTATATGATATACAGTAAAACCCCTCTAAACCAGACTTCAATTTAGTATGAAATATCAGCCTGGCATGTGGCAGCTTAATGCAGCGTGAAAGTAATACAGAAAGCTCATCTAGGAGCTTTCTGCATGACTTTCACCCTACATTAAGCTGCCACCTGCCTAAAAGTATCTAAATTCCGGTTTAAAGGGTGTTTACTGTATGGCAGACTAGCAGTCTATATGATATAGGCATAACAAGAGGTAAACTTGTCTGTGAACACAATGGGGTGTCAAATACAGAAAACTTCCTTTAAGTGACCACTCAAAAAAAGCTCTTTGTAGGTCTTTAGCCCTTTACCTAATGAATATTCATGAAAGAAATAATGACATCATGAATATTAACTAGTTGTTGAAGTTTTTAATGGCGTTGTGTGCTTGGAAAATCAAATTTTTGACAAAGGCAGAAACTGTAGAATAAGATCTAGGTCATTTCAACAGCAAACAGAGCATACCCTGATCAGACAGATCTTGAAAGAGCCATCTGGTCTGGGTCTACTCTGTTTGCAAAGGTGTTAAAAGGCATATTTTTTTGGAGTAAATGGATTACATATACATTTACTCAATAAGTGGTCACTTAAAACAAGTTTTACTGTGTAATATCTTACAATAGTCAAAAATACTTCAAGCAGTTTTACTCTCCACTGAATTTTGTCCATAGTGTATCACTTGCTGAAGAATTCTGCTGTCAGAGCAGTCATGCCTTATTATGATGAATTCCTGATACTAGTCTATTGTTTCTTTATTCAAGGATTCATCCAGATATTTAGGCTCCTGTGATAGTCTGCATTACAAAGAAATACAATCCTTTGTGCCATTCCATAATCTGCTGATCATCTCCGGCAATGTGGTAAACCACACTATTTAAAGCCAAATTTTGGTCTAAACTAATATCTCAATAAAACCTTAGTCCCTTCATTCCGGCATAAAGCTTGCCATTTCAACTTTTAGTGAAACACTACAATAGACACATTATCTTGCTGAACCAAATAAACACTAAAGACGAGGGTAGCAATAATGGGATGCTTTCAGAGTCCCTGGGTGATTATCAAATCTTCCATATTCTTCTCTTCAATCTTCAATGTCTGAAAATAACAAAATGATATTTATGCAAAAAAGACAAAGCAATAAGCGTATTTGACATTTTTCTTGACCAAAGTAAACTCATTTACAAAGAGTTTTAACCCTTTCTTTCATATACATTTGCAAACAGAGTAGACCAAGATCAGATGGCTCCTACAAGATCAGTCTGACCAGGGTCTGCTCTGTTTGCTGATAGATCTGTTTCTTGAGTTTTCATAGTCAAAGTAAACTCATTTGCAACTAGCTTTAACCCTTTATCTCATCAATATTTATGTAAGAAATATTTATGTAAGAAATAATGATACGATGAATAACTAGTATTAGAATTTTATTATCAGAGCTGTCCGAGTCTGGCTCTACTCTGCAAAAAAGTATTTGTATGGGGTAAAGGGTTACATCAATTGTGATGTTGAGAAACTGCATTTCCTCAAGATCAAACCTATCCCATACCGATTGCCTTTTTTTTAAAAAAAAGGATAAAATCTTGCTTGATATCAGAAACAGATG
Organism: Azorinus chamasolen; assembly: GCA_963576725.1. Classification (NCBI taxonomy): domain Eukaryota; kingdom Metazoa; phylum Mollusca; class Bivalvia; order Cardiida; family Solecurtidae; genus Azorinus; species Azorinus chamasolen. The sequence continues at coordinate 36,020 of OY755236.1, forward strand.
ACTAATCAATAGCTGAAAGAAATTACATTATCTTAAGCCTTTCCCTCAAACAAACACTTTTTCAAGCTTTTGCAAACAGAGTATGCCCAGATCAGACAGCTCCCCTAGGAGCCGTCTGATCAGGGTCTGCTCTGTTTGCTTAAGAAATTGTGAAAGATTTGACTCTACAAAACTGACTGTGTATATATAACATAATAAAAAGTCAGCTAATTTAAATATTAAAATGTCGTTTCTTACATGAATATTCATGATGTCACTATTTCTTACATGAAAATCAAACAGGGAAAATGTTAATTATACTCTTATGAATTTGTGATTACCTCTGAAAAGTTTGCATCCTGATAAAATGCCAAGATATTTGGGGTCTCAAAAAGCATCAGGAGCCAAACTGTATGATACTGATACTGTCAAAGAAATGCACATTATGTAGATGATATTTTTTACCAAAGAAAGTTTGCTCAACAAGCTCAATATTCATGTAAGAAATAATGACATCATAAATATTCATTAGCTGGAGTTCTATAATGGTATGTGAATACAGTGGGTTTAACTTGGCAGAAACAGTAAGATCAAATCAATATGATTCCAAATGCAAACAGAGTAGAACCAGAACACAGACAGCTCCTACAGGAGCCATCTGATCTTGGTCTACTCTGTTTGCAAAAGTATTTTGATGAGGGAAAGGGTTAAATGACAAATAGATAAAAGCCTCTACCTTTTCATTAGCAAGATGGAGCAGGCACACAAAGGCAATAGGCACACTAAGGTTCTTGGCTGTCTGTCCTGACACTTTCTCTGGTAGGTTGTACAGCAGCTCCTGGAAGGTCAGCTTGCCCTCCATTTCTTTACTCCCATCCACTGCCTCTTCGCTGGTTCCAGGCTCCGCTGAGTTGTTGGTATCCAACTCTGTGGGGTCATCTGTACTGGGCTAGATACAAATAACAGCAGGTATAACTAGTTGAAAGAGGAAAGTGTAAGAATTTCATGACAACCTTGTTGACCAAAGTCAGTGATTTACTCTTTACTAATGGTGGAAAAGTAGAAACACATCTGATAATATTGTGCAATAAACTTCACTTTAGAATCAGATTTATATAATTCTATAAGCAAACCGAGCAGACCCTGATCAGATGACTCCTATAGGAAGTTATCTGATCTAAGTCTATTCTGTAGGCAATGACGTGAAAAGCATTTATGAGGTAAAATGTTAATAAACTTCCAATATGCTGAATCTATTTTAGCTGCAGCAATGTTATTTCCCATGATTTTTCAAAAATCTTTTTACAAACATTATATCCATAGGTATACACTACTTACCTTGGGTGCTTCTTTCAAGAGGCTCCACATTGAGGACTTCAGTCGTTTTACATCTAACTTCTTAGCAGTCTTTGCATAGTCTATTTCTATCTTATTAACCTATAGGTAGAATACAAGATATAAACACATTACAGTAAAACCCCTTCTAATGCGACCACTTTGAAAACAGACAGGTGTCTTTGAAAACAGGCCACTGAGGTGGTTGCCTAATGCAGGATGGAAGTTATGCAGAAAGCTCCTACAGGAGGAGCTTTCTGTCTAACTTTCGTGCAGCCTAACTTTTGTCCAACATTAACCCATTCCCTCATAGGCTATTGTTAGATCCTACCTCTTTGATTAAATCTACCGAAATGGAGCATTTACTAGAGAAAAGGGATATTTTAGAAATTTGTAGTTTTTAAACCATTGTGATAAATAGACTGGCTTTTACAGAGTGGTCAATATGAAGGAATAGGTTAAGCTACTATCTGTCTATAACTCTTTCCTCCATAAATATTCATGTTAGAAATAATGACACAGTGAATATTACCTAGGATTAATTTTTAAAAATGGCATATAAAAAATTGAATATAGAATCAGATCTATATTATTTTATAAGCAAACAGAGCAGACCCTGATCAGACAGCTCCTATGAGCAATCTGATTGGGTCTACTCCGTTTGCAAAGGCGTATTTATTTTTGGTGGTCGCATTAAAGCCATTTTACTGTATTATCATATACATTTCAGACAATAAAAGCCACTCCAAGAGAATGGATGTCTATAATAAAAAAGGTAGATGCCGACGGTGATTCCAGTATATCCCCTCAAACAAGCAGGGGTATAATTAGGGCAGACATTATTTTCTCATGGAGGGGTAAGAATTAAGCTTGATCAGGATTGAATATAATTCACAACTTGCAAAAGTTTGTTGTTTGAAGAGAAAATGAAACTCAAGTCGTTGTGGCATGAATGGAAAATGGGACAAACCTTATACGGTTGAGCAAGGAGTTTATCTCCAGTAAGAACTGTTCCATCCATTGCGCTGTTCTGCTCTGCAGATATGTCCTGGGACTGTGAGAACGGGTCCTGAGATGAAGAGACCTCCTCCTGGCTGAAATCTATGCTCCCTTTCACAAACTCCCCAAAATCCATCTCCCCACTATCATTATCATCATCAACCTAAATAAGGAGAAAAGTACATCCTTAACAGAAAGAAAAGTATGTGTTTTTGTCCACACCTCTTAACCCTTTTCCTGTTCTATTTAGTCCAAATTTCAATACCTACTGAATAGTTATAATGAAATGGAAGGTGGAACACTGTAGTCATTATAGAAACTAAAGAAACAGATCTATCAAATCCATTAGCAACCAGAGCAGACCCTGATCAGACAACTCCTATACGAGCCATCTGATCTGGGTCTTCTTTACTTGCAAATGCGTGAAAAGGTGTTTATATGAAAAAAAAAGGTTAATCCTTTTTACCTAATGAATATTCATGTAACAATAATGAAATCATGAATATTAATTACATTAATCTTACTAACAGCATATGAACACAGGAAAGTTTGGCCATGGTTGAAAAACAGTAGAATTAGATCTACATAATTCCATAAGAAAACAGAGCAGACCCCTAATATCAGGCGGCTCCTACAGGAGCCATCTGATCTGGATCTATTGTTTGCAAAGGCATGAAAAGGAGTATCTATCATATTGGGTAAACAGTTCAACCAAAATTAAGTTTCCTTAATATACACGCCTTTTCAAGCATCTGCAAACAGAGTAGATCCAGACCAGACAGCTCCTATACAAGTCATCTGATCAGGATCTACTCTGTTTGCTAATGGAATTTGATAAGATGTGTATCTATACTTTCTAAAATGGCTACCACGTTCCACATTCCATATTTCACTGTAATTATTTAAACCAATGCCATGAATATTCAGTAGATATTGAAATTTGTGACAAACATAGAACAGAGAAAGAGTTAACACAATTACAAAGCTCTAATTGGTGGCAAGTAGCACAACACTAATTATACAGACATTATGTCCATTGTTTTGAAGAATTTAATCAAGCGAAAATTGGTCTTGGATTTAAATACAGAAGAAAGTACAAGGTTATTTCCATTAACCCTTTCCCTGTTCTATGTTTAGTCCAAATTTTAATACCCATTGATTATTCATGAACAAAACACTTATAATAAAATCTAGAAAGTGGAACATTGTAGCTATTTTAGAAAGTAAAGACACAGATCTATCAAATTCCATAAGCAAACAGAGCAGACCCTGATCAGACGGCTCCTCTAGGAGCTGTCTGATCTGGGTCTACTCTGTTTGCAAATGCATGAAAACACGTTTCTATGAGGGAAAGGGTTAAAGCCTTTAGCTATATATGTACAATGTTCAGTTTATTGGTGGACATTATCAGTACTTTACCTCATCGTTAGGACAAAAGTTCTCCACATCATTGGTATTCTCATAGTCATAATTTTCAATCGCATCGTCTACATTGGCACTCTCTTTTTGTCTTCGTATCTGAAACAATTTTTAGAAGAATAATTAGAGGCTAAAATTTACTTGACAATTTTTTTTGCGGGAAAAAACTAACTACAATTCATTTCTCTATTGTAACCTAGGACTGTTGTCCAGCCAAACACATTTTCGTCTGTTTTCCACAGCAGAGTCCTTCCCACGATAGTTGTCTTTTGAGGTAGAAAAATTCATAATCAAGAAAAAAAGATTAATAAAGAATTATAACTAGAACTATCACTGAAGGTAATTGATACCCCCATCCACCACAATGTCAAAGGATCCAATGACTTCAATGACCAAAGGCAATAGCTCAATAATCCTTTCATCCAAACTTGTGGAAAGGAATGACTCACATGAAAATTATGTCACACACATCTACACATCATTATAAATGCATGTACACAAAATTTGAGGTTCATTGGTGAAGAAACGTAGAAGAAGTACTTGAGAAGTTATACTGTGGACAAAAAAATACCAAAAGTAACAAAGGGGTAGACTGCACATCCTCTCATCATCCTCTATCCATATTTAAAGTTTCACAGTTGTACCTACAATACTTGAGAAGTTATGCTCGGATAATGCTCCGGACAAAAATTGCTTCTGAAAAGTTACTAAGGGGAATAACTCCCTTAAAAATAAAGTTAGAGTTACAACCCTTGTTAACTGCACAACCTCTCATCACCTTCTATCCATACATAAAGTTTCACAGTTGAGCCTACAATACTTAAGAAGTTATGCTCCAGACAAAAAATTGCTTCTGAAAACTAAGGGGAAGAACTCCCTCAACAAGAGTGCCAGTGGGCACAATATACGCCCGTCGAGGTCTTGTTCAACATAAACTGAGGTTAACATATTTTCTAAACACAAATTCTAAGTCCAATTGTGCGACCAAGTTTCAAGGATTTATCTCAAAGGGTTGTAAATAGGCATACTTTAACAAAAAACTTTAACCAAAAATTCTAAGTTAAAAAGGGCCATAATTATGTTAAAATGCTGGACAGAGTTATATATTTTTGCCTACAGGTGAAGGTTGTGATGGTGAACAAGTGTTCAAAGTTTAAAAGCTTTATCTCAAAGGGTTATGTAAATAAGTGGACTTTAACAAAAGCCGTAACCAAAAATTCTAACACATAAATACTAATTATTAGTCCCCCACCGGTTACCGGTTGGGGGACTATAGGTTTGCTCGATTCCGTCTGTCTGTCTGTCTGTCCGTCTGTCCGTCTGTCCGTCCGTCTGTCACGCTTCTTGTCCGGGCCATATCTCCTACAAAGTTATGCCAAATTCTTTATAACTTCACACATTGAAGATACATGATGAGGGCTAGTGTCATTCACAAGGGTCATAACTCTAGCATCAATATTTTTGGAGTTATTCCCCTTTTACATATTTTTTTGTCCGGACAATAACTCTTTATCTACTGGTTCAATTGATTTGAAACTTCACATATGGAACAATCATGCTGAGGGGTAGTGTCATACACAAGGGCCATAACTCTAGCATCAATATTTTTGGAGTTATTCCCCTTTTTCATATTTTCTTGTCAGTCCGTCTGTCACACTTCGTGTCCGGGCAATATCTCCTACAAAGTTAGGCCAAATTCATTATAACTTCACACATTGAAGAAGCATTATCAGGAGTAGTGTCATGCACAAGGGCCATAATTCTAGCATCAATATTTTTGGAGTTATTCCCCTTTTTCATATTTTTTTGTCCGGACAATAACTCTTTCTCTACTGGTTCAATTGATTTGAAACTTCACGTATGGAACACACATGATGAGGGGTAGTGTCATGCAGAAGGGCCATAACTCTAGCATCTATATTGTTGGAGTTATTCCCCTTTTCATATTTTCTTGTCCAGTTTATAACTCTTTATGTACTGGTTCAATTGATTTGAAACTTCTCATATGGAACAAGCGTGATGAGATGTAGTGTCATGCACAAGGGCAATAACTCTAGCATCAATATTTTTGGAGTAACTCCCCTTTTTCATATTTTCTTGTCGGGACAATAACTTTTTACTTACTGATTCAATGTATGAAAGTAGGTACTAATACCATTCAGGTGGTCATGTATATACCATGGTCAACCACACCATGGGTGGGTGGGGTGGGGAGAGTGGAGGTTTTTTTCAGTCCGGTGGGGGACTCATGTCTTGCATAGCAATACAACATGCCCTTGTTCTCTTTGATTTTATGGCTGAATGCATGTAACAAAAATGTGACGTGTATTTTGACATGATAATCTTTGACAAAGGCCCTTAGTGGTCGAAATATTAGATCAGAGCAGTTTAAGTATTTATGTATTATATTAATTCCCTATTTTGGAATATTTACTTCATTGTCAAAAATTCTAAGTTAAAAAGGGCCATAATTCTGTCAAAATGCTTGACAGAGTTGTGTACTTTTGAATACAGGTGAAGGTTGTTATGGTGAACAAGAGTTATAAGTTTCAAAGCTTTATCGCAAAGGGTTATGTAAATAAGTGGACTTACAAAAATGTGTTCCACATAAATTGAGGTTAGCATTTTTGCTTAATGCAAATGCTAAATGCAAATTATAAGTCCAATTGTGCGACCTTGACCTTAGATAAACGTACCGGGAAACACGCATGCTACTGTAGCATGTCCAGATAAACATGTGGTGAAATTTGAGAAGGATCCACCAAGCAGAACTTGAGTTAGAGATGTTACAGACATACAGGTTAACATTTTTGCTAAACGCAAGTTCTAAGTCCAATTAAGTGACCTTGACCTTGGATATACATACGGGGACTGGGCATGCTACTGTAGCATGTCCAGATAAACATTGTGGTTAAATTTGGGAAGGATTCATCAAGCGGAACTTGAGTTAGAGATGTTATAGACAGATGGACAGACAGCGCCATTCCATAAAAGTTTTTTCAAAAAGGCGCTTAAAAATGAATTCAGTTACAACCCTTGTTGACTGCACATCCTCTCATCACCCTTTATCCATTTATACAGTTTCACTTTTTTGCCTACAATACTTGAGAAGTTATGCTCCGGACAAAAAAATGCTTCTGAAAAGTAATTAAGGGGAATAACTCCCCCAAAAATGAATTTAGAGTTACAACCCTTGTTGACTGCACATCCTCTCATCATCCTCATAATGTGTACCAAGTTTTAATATCATAAATAAGTTTCAAGAGTACAAAATTGTGTCTGTAAGAAACAGTGATACCCCTGTGGTGGTGCCTGCCTAGCTGCACGTAAAATTCCTAAGTCATTTGACTTTGACCTTGGGCTTGTGGGCAGCATGGGCTGGGTGCGTAATGAAAGTATGGATGGTGTTTAATGTGTATATGCAATTCCATGCCAATAGCTATAGCGGTTAGTGAGACATAAGATGATGAAAAAACTGTGACAACCAACTGCACGTAAAATTCCTAAGTCATTTGACCTTGACCTTTGGTTTACAGACAGCCTGGGCTGGGTGTGCAATAAAAGTATGGATTGTTTTTAATGTGTATATACAATTCCGTGGCAATAGGTACAGAGGTTAAGGAGATATAAGACAATGAAATAATGTGACAACCAAGTGCACATAAAATTCCTAAGTCATTTGACCTTGACATTGGCCTTGCGGGCAGCATGGGTTGGGTGTGCAATGAAAGTATAGATGGTATTTAATGTGTATATACAATTCCATGTGAATAGCTACAGTGGTTAGGGGGATATAAGACGATGAAGAAACTGTGACAACCAACATAACCAGAAATGGTGTCAAAGCCACCTGATGCTCGCCTGTTTAAAAGTTAAGTCTAAAACGTGTCATATTGAATACAAAAAAAAATCAATTATCAACTTAAACTGATCTGCATCAATATCACAACCAAAGGCAACCAAATACCAGTTTTCATAAATTTAAGAAGATTATTAAACAAAAAAGATACATACCAAATATGGAAGCCCTAGGTCTATTCAATTTCCAATGTAATAGGCAGTTAAAGATTTTTGCAAAAGTAGGTCAAAGGTAAAGGTCAGAAGGGTAAAAATGTTGGCATGGTCATACCAAGTATATAAGTCCTATGTCCATCGCATCCAATAGCATAGGCATTTAAAGATTTTTGCAAAAGAAGGTCAAAGGTCAAAGTCAAGGTCACATGGTAAAAAACATTGGTATGGTTGGAAAGTCTTAAGACAGGAAATATACATCCAAAGTATGGAAGCCCTAGGTCTATTGGTTCCAATGTTATATGCATTTAAAGACTTTTGCAAAAGTAGGTCAAATGTTAAGGTCAATGTCTGAAGGGCAAATATGTTTGCATGGTCATACCAAGTATGGAAGTCCTAGGTATACTGGTTCCAAGTTATAGGCACTTACAGATTTTTGCAAAAATAGGTGAAATGTCAAGGTCATATGGTAAAAAACATTGGTAAGTTTGAACAAGTCTTCAGACAGAAAAGATACAAATCAAGTATGGAAGTATATGCATTTAAAAACTTTTGCAAAAGTAGGTCAAAGGTCAAGGTCAGAAGGCAAACATGTTGGCATGGTCATACCAGGTATGGAAGCCCTAGGCCTATTTGTTGCAATGCTATAGGCATTTAAAGACTTTTGCAAACGTAAGTCAAAGGTCAAGGTCACATGGTGAAAACAATGGTACGGTTGGAAAAGACCTTAAGACAAAAAAGTTGCATACCAAGTATGGAAGCCCTTGGCCTACCAGTTCAAATTTTATAGGCATTTAAAGAAGTTTGCAAAAGTAGGTCAAAGGTCAAAGTAACATGGCAAAAACAATATTGTTGGAAAGGTCTTAACACAAGAAAGTTGCATACCAAGTATGGAAGCCTTTGGCCCATTGGTTCAAATGTTGTAGGCATTTAAAAAAAATTGCAAAGGTAGGTCAAAGGTCAAGGTCAGGAGACAATATTGTTGGATGTTATAGGCATTTAAAGATTTTTGCAAAAGTAGGTCAAATGCCAAGGTCAGGAGGGCAAAAAAGTTGACATGATCATACCAATTATGGAAGCCCTATGTCTATTGGTTCAAATACTATAGGCATTTAAAGATTTATGCAAAAGTAGGTCAAAGGTCAAGGTCAGGAGGGCAAAAGGCAAAAAAGTGGGCATGATCATACCAAGTATTGAAGTCCTAAGCCTATTGGTTCCAATAATATAGGCATTTAAAGATTTTTTCAAAAGTAGGTCAAAGGTCACGGTCAAGGTCAGAAGAGCAAACAATAATACTGTTGCAAAAGTCTTAACACAAGAAAGTTGCATACCAAGTATGGAAGTCCTAGGTCTATTGGTTCAAATACTATAGGCATTTAAAGATTTTTGAAAAAGTAGGTCAAAGGTCAAGGTCAAAAGGGCAAAATATTGGCATGGTCATACCAAATATGGAAGCCCTAGGCCAAATGGCTCCAATAATATAGGTATTTAAAGATTTTTGCACGGTCAAGGTCAGAAGAGCAAACAATAATACTGTTGCAAAAGTCTTAACACAAGAAAGTTGCATACCAAGTATGGAAGTCCTAGGTCTATTGGTTCAAATACTATAGGCATTTAAAGATTTTTGAAAAAGTAGGTCAAAGGTCAAGGTCAGAAGGACAAAAATGTTGGCATGGTCGGAAGGGTCACGACAATATGAACCTTCTCACCAAATTTCAGCATCATAGCACAAATATTAAGCTTTATACCAACCCGTCCAAAAAACTTTAACCTGGTGATTTTTGGCCCCACAAAAAACTAAGTCCAAAACATGTCAAAAATTGATAAAATCAAACAATATTTTTAATGTTTAACTTCATAGCAGCAATATTTGACCTCAAATGAACTTCCATACAAAATTTCAGCATCTTAGTACAAATATTAAGCTTTAAAACAACCCGTCCAAAAAACTTTAACCTGGTGATTTGTGGCCAAAAGGACTAAGTCCAAAACATGTCAAAAATTGATAAAATTGAAAAAATATTTTTAATGTTTAACTTCATAACAGCAATATTTGACCTCAAATGGACTTCCATACAAAATTTCAGCATCCTAGTACAAATATTAAGCTTTAAAACAACCCGTCCAAAAAACTTTAACCTGGTGATTTGTGGCCAAAAGGACTAAGTCCAAAACATGTCAAAAATTGATAAAATTGAAAAATATTTTTAATGTTTAACTTCATAACAGCAATATTTAACCTCAAATGAATTTCCATACAAAATTTCAGCATCCTAGTACAAATATTAAGCTTTAAAACAACCCGTCCAAAAAACTTTAACCTTGGCCACGCTCACGCACACGCTCACGCTCACACTCACGCTCACGCTCACGCTCACGCCGGGGGTATAGCATAAGCTCTACTGTTCTACGAACAGGCGAGCTAAAAATGGCATGTCCCAAAAATATGTCCCAACTAGAACTATCACTAAAGGTGATGAATACCCCTGCATGGCAGTCTTGATTGTAAATCCAAGTTTGTGACACCAACTACCAATGTTAAAGGACCAAATGACAAAAATACTCAAAGTTCAAGTGGAGATAATTCTGTAATGGCTGCCACTAAACACAGGAAAATTGTGTCTTGCACATGTACGATTCATGTTTAGTATGTATGGCAAGTATCAATTCAATAAGTTTCAAATTGAAGGAGGAGGTTGTGACACCAACTCCCCATGTTTCATGCCAAAATGACAAAAAATATTCAAAGTTCTGGGGGAGATAATTCTGCAATGGCCAGCCATAAACACATGAAAATTCTGTCTTGCACATCTACCTATTGTGGTTATTATGTATACCAAACATAAAATTCAATAACTTTAAAACTGAAGGAGGAGTTTATGACACCAACTCTCCATGTTTTATAAAAATTTTTTCAAAGTTCAGGGGGAGATAATTCTGCAATGCCTAGTGCTAAACACATGAAAATTGCATCTTGCACATCTACAATTCATGGTTATTATGTATATCAAATATAAACTGAATAACTTTCAGATTGAAGGAGGAGTTCGCGACACCAATTACACATGTTTAATGCAAAAATGACCAAAAAATCAAATGTTCGGGGAAGATAATTCTGCAATGGCCAGCAGTAAACACGTGAAAATTGCATTGTGCACATCTACCATTCTTGGTTATTATGTATACCAAATATAAGTTTATAAATATAACCATAATTTTAAAACTGAAAGAGGTGTTCGCGACACCAACTACCAATGTTCAAATGCGGATGGCCGCACCGACCAACCGTCCAACTGTCGGACAGTGTGATTCCAGTATATCCCCTCAAACAAGTTTGCGGGGGTATATTTAATAAGACACAAAACATGATGTTAACAAGAGCTGTCCGCAGACAGCGTGCTGCACTTTCTTTAGTGCTGGATGGTGTAGTGGAAGTCTAAGTCAGAAAGTTGAATAACTATAGTAAAATTAATTTTAGGGTTACCTACCCTTGTGAAATAGGTCCCCCTTATAATAGTTAACATGCATGCATACCAAATTTGAACCAAATCCTGATTTCTGGAATAATTGGAAAAAATATCATGTCTTGTTTAACTACAAGTCCATTAAATATGAAAAAGGTTTAGTTTGTGAAAGGATTTTGAATGGCAAACAGTGCATACCCCGTCAGATCTGATTCACCACTGTTTGCTAATGCCAGTACTACATTTCTTTCCAACATTCAACTGATTCATACCAAGTGCTAATTTTCATACTTTTGCAATTTGTACCTAATAACATACTGGTCAACAGTTTTAATTGGTTCTACATATGTTGAAACACGTGACCTTTTCAAACCCTTTGTATCAACTGAGGTGCTAAGTAACTTAACAAAATTGAACTCTGATATTCTGATCACATATTTTTGAGAACAAGGGAAAAATCTCTGCACTGAGTGCCAGTAAAGGACGAACTATGTATAAAAATGCTTTGAATGTGAAAGGATTGACCTTTTCAAATCCTTTCTTTTAACTGTCAGAGATGCTAAGTATCTTAACAAAATCAAACTCTTAACATATGAAAATTGAACAATGGAAAGATCTCTACACCAAGTGCCAGCAAATGACGCACTTTGCATAATGTATAAAAATGCTTACACTTCTAATATTAACAGAATGAAGAATCTACTAAAGGTGTGCATTTTTTGTATGTTATCAGTAGCCACTGCAAAGTGCAAGCACAAGTAAGATCTTATGTTTAACCCTTTCCCTGTTCTATGTATATTTCTATTTTCAATACCTACAGAATATTTATGGAAAGAATAGTTATAATGAAATATAGCAAGTGTAATATTGTAACAATTGTAGAAAGTAAAGAAACAGATCTATCAAAGTCGATTTGCAAACAGGAGCTGTCTGATCTGAGTCTACTGTCTGCAAATGTGTGAAAAGGTGTTTATATGAGGGAAAGGATTAACCTTTTTCCTAACAATTATTCATGTAAAATAATGACATCATGAATATTCATTATTTGAATTTTTATAAGGGCATATCAGCTTGAGAATGTTTTGACAATGACAGATACTGTAGAATCAGATCTATATAATTCCATTTAAAAGTAAACAAAGCAGACCCTGATCAGACATCTCCTACAAGGTGTCTGATCTGGGTCTACACTGTTTGTAAAGGAATGAAAGGCATCTCTTTCAGGTAAAGGGTTAAATGCGGATGCAGATGCAGATCTGCTTTTATAGCTTGTAAAATTTTCCCCGACACTGGACAAATCGATACGGTAAAACCCCTCTAAGCCAGATGTCCAATTTTAGTATAAATATCGGTCTTTGAGACAGGTTGCAGCTTAATGCAGGATGAAAGTCATGCAGAAAGCTCCTCTGGGAGCTTTCTGTATGACTTTCACCCTGTATTAACCCATTCCCTCATAGGCTATTTTAGACCCAACCTCTTTGAATAAATCTACCGAAAAGGAGTAGTCATTAGAGAAAAGGATTTTTTTTTATAATTGTGTAGTTTTGAAACCATTGTGATAAATAGAGAATTTGCACCTATGGATCAAATGTTCTATTTACCACAATGGTTTCAGAAAGTGACTTTTACAGAGGCGTCAATATGAGGGAATGGGTTAAGCAGTCACCTGCCTAAAAGTATATAAATAACTCTTCTCATCTAGAATTCCGGTTTCGAGGGATTCTACTGTATATCACTCCTGCTTATCTCGCTCACCATTCTCTTCTTGAGCTGGAAAAGCCTGAACATGTTATCAGCATCGTAGTGATGGTCTTTAGGCAGGGTGGTCTGGTCCTTGCTGTATTTGTTTAAGGCATTCTTTGTGAGAGCAGTGGCCTTGGACATCTTCAGTTTCGAGTCAAAGTCTATTTCTTCATCGAAGTCTAAACGGAACACTGGCTTCTTGCCTTTAACTTTCTGTGTCTTATTTTGCAAAGATTTCCAAGATTCTGAAATTTCGATTCCAAAATAACTGTGCGACGAATAGTATCTATGTTTATAACAAGACAGTTCCTCATTCAGTGCTCTAATTACATTAAGTATTTGTAGGCAAATAGTGTAGACCAAGATTAAATGGCTCTTGAAGGAGCCATTTGATAAGGGTCTACATTATTTACTAAGTCTCATTTAACCCTTGACATCATGAATATTCATGTAAGGAATAATGACATCATGAATATTCATTAGCTGACTTTGTATAAATGGTATATGGAGCACATGATGTTTTGGCAATGGAAGAAACTGTAGAATGAGATCTATATTATTTCCATAAACAAACAGAGCTTTATGATTAGAGTCTTCTATTTAGGGTAATCTATTTACCCATTGATAGCAGTTAAATCAATTTTAACCCATTCCCACTTGAACATTAATCATGATTTCATTCACTGACGTAACTTTGTATTAAATGAAACATAGACAGGGTCTTTTCAAGCCAAAGAATAAACTATAAACATGTCCATCGAATACCACTAGCAAACAAAACAGACCCTGATCAGACAGCTCCTACAGGAGCTGACTGATCTGGGTCTACTCTGTTTGTGAAGATGCCATAAAAATGCATATGGGTATAAAGTTATCTGTTTGTAACCCTTGTATGAATGAAAGGACATCGCTTACAGCTGGGTTTGTCTACATGACTATAGGTGCTTCACTAGTTACCTCGAGAGAGGTTGCCTGCCTTCCAGTGTGATGGCCCTGCCCAGGTCCTGAGTAGAGCTTTGTTGAAATAGGAGTAGTCTGATGGTTCTGCAGCCAACACCTGCATCAACGCCCCAGTGGTACCATGGCTGAAAAAACGGGAATCAAAAGGTTATCATGACAGTTAGATTGTGTATATCCTGGGGCTGCTACTTTTCAGGTGAGTCTTTTACCTCAAGAATATTGTTGTAAGATATAACGACATCGTAAATAATATTTAACCCTTTCTCTGTTCTATATTTATTACAAATTTCAATACCTATTGAGTATTCATGGAAATAATAGTTACAATGAAATATGGAAATTTGAACATTGTAGCCATTTTAGAAAGTAAAGAAACAGATCTATCAAATTTTATTAGCAAACAGCAGACCCTGATCTGTGGCGTGAAGTGGCATTTATATGAAGGAAAGTTTTGTAATGGCGTATGGATCAAGAGAATTTAGCCATGGCAAAATCTGTATAATGCTATAAGCAAACTGCAGACTCCAATCAAGACAGCTCCTATGGAAGCCACCTGATCTAGATATTCTGTTTTCAAAGGTGTTAAATGTGTCTCTATCAGTTGACCCTTTCCTTCATACAAACGTGTTTTCAAGCATTTGCAAACAGAGTAGACCCAGATCAGACGGCTCTTATAGGAGTCGTCTGATTAAGGCTCTGTTCTGTTTGCTTATAGAATTTGATAGATCTGTTGCTTTAGTTGCTAAAATGGCTACAATGTTACACCTTCCATATTTTATAATAATTATTTTATCCATGAACAATTGAGTATTGAAGATCGGAATAACTATAGAATAGGGAAAGGGTTAAACAACGGATTCTGCCCAGAATGAATATAAAGAACAATTCATTATAAGTGTGAATACATGTATTTGTCTTTTCAAACAAAAAACAAACTGGGCTGTGTAAGAAATAAGCTGCTTTTCGTAAAGTGCAAACAGTATAGACACACATCATGGGGAACATACCATGTCACATGGCCTCTGATCAGACTGTAAACCGTTCACAAAGTTGGGTAATGAAATGCTAAATATAGTAATGATCAACAAAACAGTTAAACTTGCAAATATCAATCAGATAGTCAACAATGTTTGAAAAGCAATTTGCTCAATTCCATACTGACCCTTAACCTCTTAAATATTCATTTAAATAATAATGACATCATGAATATTAATTAGATAAAGTTTGTAAATCTTTGCAGGGTTGCCACAAACCAGAGGAAACAAAATTCACTGACAATTCCCTCACATTTCCCTAACATAATTTCAAATTTCCCTGACATTTGGTCTTTGTCATAATTTCTGTAATACTTTATGAAATTTTAAAATATATGACATTCATTTTCACCCCCCCCCCCCCCCCCCCCCCTCCCCCAAAAAAATTCCCTGACAGTTGCCTATATTTTCAAATTTCCCATACAGTTCTTAAAATTCCCTGAAAAAAATCAATTTCCCTGACTTTTCCCCCCGACATGTGGCAACCCTGAAATAGCATCATGACAAGGAAATTGTGGGCCCCCTGGCAGAAACTGAAGGATTACATTTATATTATGCCATAAGCAAACGGATCAGATCCTGATTAGATGGCTTTAAGCAGGAGCTGTCTGATCAGCATCGATCTATGTTCATTAAGGCATTTGCGAGGTTAAAGCCTCTTAGCTACAACTGCAGTTTCAAGAAGTGACTCACGTCATGTTATCTAGTACTGAGTGTACCAGGCGGGCAGCCTTGCCATCTCCTATACACTGGTCAATACCAGCGTCCTCATCATCAAGGTTGGGGTCTGCACCATCTGTAAAAACAATGTGCAATCAATCCAATCAATATAGTGCAACATATCTTAGCTTTTCACCTGATGATTATTCATGTAAGAAAATAATAAACGCTGTATATTTATACTCTCATGATTTATCATGGCATCATGAACAAAATTGGGAATATTTGGCCATGGCCAAAACTGTAGAATCAGATCTATATCATTCTATAAATGAACAGAGCAAACCATGATCAGACTGCTCCTATATGAGTCATCTGATTTGGGTCTACCCTGTTTGCAAAGGTGTCTCTATCAGTAAAGGATTAAACTCAATGTTTGTATCATTGTTGATTAGTCCATAACATTCTTCTGCAAATTAATATTATGGCATTATTTTTTCTTACATAGATATACATGGAGTAAAGGGTTAATATTATGAATACAGGCAAGCTTTACTGTCAGACAATTGTTTATCATGATATATTTCATAATTCTCTTTTGTAATTAATTTGTTAAACAAGTTCCAAACATACATCTCTTTTGCCACTTGTTCCTATCTCCAATATAAACCATTCCAAAACTGGAAAACCATTAATAGGATTTGAACAAGGTACAAAAGAACAAACTGTGTAACCATATAACTACTACTAGCATAACAATCCTCTGAGCATTCATTCTTTGTTGTTGCATTAACCCATTACTCCATATGCCTTTAAACTCATTTGAAAACAGAGTAGACCCAGATCAGATGACTCCTGTAGGAGCCGTCTGATCAGCGTCAGCTGTTTGCTTATTAATATTATATAGATCTGATTTTACAGTTTCTGTCAGGTCCAAAAATTCCTGTTCTTTGCCATTATAAGAATTCATCAAATTAATATTCAAAAACAAGAGTGTTCGGAGGAACACATGTGTCAGCTGCAAGCAGCTGAAAAACTTATTAATATAAAAAAGGGTAATAACTCAAGAAAAAAAATTGATGCTAGAGTTGTGGCCCTTGTGCATGACACTTCCTCTCATCATGCTTGTTCCATGTGTGAAATTTGAAAGCTCTATAATGATTAGTTTAGAAATGACAGCCAAAAAAGAAAGTGTGACGGACAGACAGATGGCGGAAAAGTGATCCCTAAGTGACACACTGCCTCTCGGCAGGTGACACAATAATCCTGAGGTAAAGGATTTAACCCACTATCTAATAGTCTATTTTAAGAATAAATCTACCGAAAAGCACCATTTACTAGAAAAAGGAAGCTTTAAGAATTGTGTCGTTTTGAAACCATTGTCACAATGCTTTCAGAATGTGACTTCTATAGAGGCGTCAATATGAGGTAAAGATTAAATGCAAAGTTTCACAGACAGCTGACCTTCTTCTATATCCTCCATGTAGCTGCCATCTCCTGCCCCCATGAGAGACATATTGTCCTGAGCATCTGGTATTGGTTCTGGTTCTGCATCCATATCAAACCGGTGATCTGTGTGACTCTGAGACAGCCCAGGTACTGACATCTGGCTCTATCAAACATATGTAATGAATTATAATTGATTAATATGTTCATGGTTTATTGTATGATAATGTTGCTTATTACAAAATTACTTCAACCCTTTCCTCCATAAATACACCTTTCTACTTCTCTGTAATAACCACTTCTTGAAACCATTGTGATAAATAGAGCATTTGCTCCTATAGGAGCAAATGCTTTATCTATAGGAGCAAATGCTCTATTTTTACAATGTACATTTCTTAAATGAATATTCAAGAAGTAAATGTTAAAACACTATGAACCAAGTGTCTATTTGACACAAAGAATGCTCCCTTAAAAGGAAGAGACGAAAAATGTACATGTACTTTCAAAACTGCAGCAGAAACATACTTTTCAGGTGCCCGTTTCATAAAACTTCGTAACGTACGAACTTCTTAAATCTACGAATGTCACTTACGAAGTTCGTACGAAAAAAGTTAAGAGTGTTTCATAAACACGTTCGTACGAAGGGCACTTGCGAACTTTCGCAGCGGCAAATTCGTAAGTCCTCTTCACAAAGGAGGTAAGATTGCCTCATAGCAACGGAAATCTCTCGTCGCTGGAGGCGCGAAATTTTCTTAGAATACAAACATCCGGTAGAGGCACGGACCGACGAGAAACCATTTTGCAGACGTCTAAAAATGTCGAAAGCAAGAAAAGCTAACTGGAGCGATAGTGAGACGCAAACCTTAGTATGCGCAACGGTAGAAAGGCTTCATATGCTGGAAGGAAAGTTTTCTTCCACTCTGACGTCCTTAGATAAGAGTCGAGGATGGGAATCCATAATGGAAAGGTATAGGCTATAGTTGGTTACCCAGTTATGTTGTCGATCTTAAATTTATTTCAAACCCATTTAAATTGATAACCTTGATAGTTTAGGTAGTTTGTAATATAATAATATGTAGGGGGTCTACACATTTTCGGGCTAAATGTTCATTTTGATTAACTCGGTACGATTTTCTGAATCTGAATATGTACGTGGTAGAATCCTATAAAGTCTTTTACACGACGGGGATTTTACTGTTTTTTCATGAAACAAATAGATTTACACTTTATACTTCTAAGTTTTTTGTAATTTAAAACACAGGTGAGTATAGATCTAGATCTAGTCGAAATATTTTCTCCCTATTTATATATAGGTCTACATCTAGACATCTAGACGTAGATGTAGATTCTATATATAAATAGGAGGAAAAATTATTTCCATTTTTTCCCCCCACAATACTGGCACCTATGAATTAAATAAAAGTAGATCTAAAGAGGTGTAGATGTAATCTAAATTTAACAATGTGCCTTTCTCCCCCGCCCCAAAGAGGTGTAGATGTAATCTAAATTTAACAATGTGCCTTTCTCCCCCGCCCCCCCCCCCCCCCCCCCCCCCCCAAAAAAAAATAAGGATTTTTGTTTTGGAAATAGTGCACTTTCATTGAAAAAGTTAATTAGATCTACCAACACTTTTGATTCATTGATAAAATGTCAACTATTGTCATAACAAATTGTGAAATCCTTAATTGTAAAATCAATATTTCGAATGTTCAGACTACACCGGTAACCGGTATAGATCTACACCGGTATTAGGGTCACTCCTTTCGCATTAATTTTGTGAATATGATAGTCTATTTGATGTATTGATTTGCCATTATTGTTATAATTATATACTGTTTATACATACAAAGTAACTATATTGGATCAATGAAATATTATAAAACTAAACTTTTACTTTAGTGTCAAAATTAGTTCTCTAGAGATAGATCTCTAACTAATTCTATTAAACGGGTATTTTGTACAGTAATCTTCACTTTTTCGTATCTGGCCCATCTGTTAAGCCTTGTAAATTTTAAATGTGCTGCACATCTAGTCGGGTTGAGTTTATAGTCAAATTGTGAGAGATTTGTGTAAGTGGTCTGGTGGCTCAGTCAGTAGAGGACTCGCCTTATAAGCGAAGGGTCCCTGGTTCGAGTCTCTGTCTGACTACATATTTTTCTCACCTTCTTACATTCGGCGCCTAATGTAAATTTACAACCTTTCTGAGATTTAATAGGATATATTAAACAAGAGTACCGCATACGGTACATAATACGCCCACTTGCAAACTTTCTCTGATTCAACATGCCTTATAAGTGTTGACATTTTCTTATCTGTGCTTCAGATCTTGATTTCCATATTAAGGTGATACTATTTTTTTAAAAAATGAAGTGAATATCTTATTAAATAAAAAAGTTACAGCTAATCCTCATTTTTGCAGATTTTTGTAAAGTGCAACGGCCATAACTCCGAAACAACAAATCAAATGATCCTCAGAATCGACTTAGCTTCAGGTCTTGATGCATTAAACATGTGGATGAAGTTTCATTAATATCTGTCAAACAGTTTTGCCAGAAAACAGCGGACAAACTATTTGCATATATTTGCATTTTTTTTTTAAGTAAAAGGGCAATAACTCCGAAACGAAAAATCAAATAAACCTCAAAATTGACTCAGCATCAGATCTTGATGCATTAAACATTTTTGTGAAGTTTCATTAATATCTCTCAAATAGTTTTCCCAGAAAACAGTGGACAAACTATTTGCATTATTTTTTAAGGACAAGGGCCATAACTCTGAAACGAAAAATCAAATGATCCTCAGAATCAATTCAGTTTCAGATCTTGATGCATTAAACATTTGTGTGAAGTTTCATTAATATCTCTCAAATAGTTTTCCCAGAAAACAGCGGACAAACTATTTGCATATTTTTTAAGAACAAGGGCTATAACTCTGAAATGAGAAATCAAATGAACCTCAGAATCAACTCAGCTTCAGATCTTGATGCATTAAACGTGTGTGTGAAGTTTCATTAATATCTCTCGAATAGTTTTCCCAGAAAACAGCCGACAAACTATTTGCATGTATTTGCATTATTTTTTAAGTAAAAGGGCCATAACTCCGAGACGAAAAATCAAATGAACCTCAGAATCGACTCAACTTCAGATCTTGATGCATTATACATTTGTGTGAAGTTTCATTAATATCTCTCAAATAGTTTTCCCAGAAAACAGCGGACAAACTATTTGCATGTATTTGCATTATTTTTTAAGTAAAAGGGCCATAACTCCGAAACGAAAAATCAAATGAACCTCAGAATCAACTCTGCTTCAGATCTTGATGCATTAAACATTTGTGTGAAGTTTCATTAATATCTGTCAAATAGTTTTCCCAGAAAACAGCGGACAAACTTTGCATATTTTTTAAGGACAAGGGCCATAACTCTGAAATGAAATATCAAATGAATCTCAGAATCAACTCAGCTTCAGATCTTGATGCATTTAACATTTGTGTGAAGTTTCATTAATATCTGTCAAATAGTTTTCCCAGAAAACAGCGGACAAACAAAATGTTGACGGACGAACGAACGAACGAACGAACGAACGAACGAACGAACGAACGAACGAACGAACGAACGAACGAACGGACGGACGGACAGGGCCACGACAATATACGACCACCTTTATTAGGTGGGCGTATAAAAAGTTGTGGAACGTTCTTTGAGTAATTTTTTTCGGGATGATATCTTGTGTAGAGGGTGTATGTGTAGCCGGGTTGAGGTTAAATGGTGAGATATTTGTGAAAGCGGTCTGGTGACTAAGTCAGTAGAGTACATGCCCTCTAAGCGATTGTCCTGGGTTCGAGTCCTGGTCTGGCTGCATATTTTTCTCCCCATGTTACACACAAAGGAAAAAAAGTTACTGACATGAATGGGTATTGTTAATTGAAAGAAATAAAAAAAAAACAAAAAAAAAACCCTCTTTATTGTTTTAGTGTAAACGCTACCAGTATGATCCCACGATCAGTGGATGAAGTGAAGAAAAAATGGGCTGATGTAAAATCTCAGACCAAGAAGAAGGAGAGAGAGAGAAGGAGACAACTGAAACAGACTGGCGGTGGACCTTCACCTTCTCATTTGAAAGAGTGGGAGGAAATGGTTTGTAAATTCTCTGCAATATATATATTTCTGATATTGTAAATAAAATGTTTTAAGATCTAATATAATTTTTATTTGGATATAGATCTAAACATATGTTAACTTTTTAATGTCTCTTAGTTGTGAATTGTACCATAAACACTGTCATTGTGATTATTGATTATTAGCTATTTATATCTTGATATACATGCTGTATTTAGGTTTCTTCTAATATAACCTATATTTTCTTTAATTTTTAATTTACATGTTCATTATTTCATACATTTATATAGATTTTCGTTATTGCACTTTCTTATTTATAAATAAATAATATTTGTTTATAAAATAGTTAACACTCTTCCCCCATTTTTGGCATGCATGATATAAAATACATACCCTGAATAATTTCAGATTGTGGGTGTATTAAAAGAGGTTGTCATGGAAGGCATAGAGGGTGGTGTGGACACCTTTGCCATTGGTGAGTAACATTCAAAAAAAAATTATATATTATTTCCTTTTTTTTTTAAATTATTTTTTTTGAGAGAGAGATAGAAAGAAAGAGAGGGGAGAGAGAGAGAAGAGAGAGAGAGAGAGAGAAGCAGAAGAAGAATCTTGAAGGGAATATAGTGATCACAAACCAACCAATATATGAGTGAATGTTAATGGTAATTTTTATTTGAAATGTACAAAAGAAAGACTATATATAATTACAGTCAAACCTGTCTTAAGCGACCATACTTTTTGGAAGCATATACGAACATTAAAGGCAGGTTATAGCTTAATGCATTACGCTATAACCTGCCTTTTATGTTCACTATGCTTCTTCATAACATGGTCGCTTAAGACAGGTTTGACTGTAGTTCTATTAGTTTATTCAAATATCTAATCTAAAATTCTGTCCCATTACAGATAGGGATGAAGAAAAACCCATAGCCAGTTCATCTGTAGAAAGTTTGACTGAAAACAGACCTCAGGGTATGTCTATTTTACTTATCTCAATGTGAGTGACTGAATGAATTTAAAAATTCAATTTTTACTCTGTCTATAGGCGCAGAGAACATTTTTCAATGAAAAAAATATATAAAGCACCATCTGTTTGCCTGTATTTTTAAAAAAATATTTTGGTAAATCATTATCAATAACTATCGAATACAGTCAAAATTTTGTTAATCAGGCACTGAAAATAAGAGGGTGTAGCGAACCTTATATAAATGAGCATTAGCTTAATGCAGCCTAATGGAATTTTCTCCATGCAACTAATTAACCCTTTATGTACACGACATACCTTGTTTTCAGTATTGGAAAAGCAAGTTGAAAGTAAAGCTGAATGACCCTTCTGGCCATTCTGCTTTACTTACTTTCAGTCTACTTTAACTCTTTATACCCTAATAATTTAAAAACAGTATACCTGTATAGAATACACTTGTAATATGCAAACAGTGTAGACCCAGATCAGAGGGCTGCTGCCCTCTGATTAGGGTCTGCACTGTTTGTAATTTTGCAAATATATTGTAAAAACAACTCTCTATAGTCAACAATGGACTAGACTCAATTGAACATTGGAAATGTCCATTTTGAAGTCCAGGGAGGAATGAGTTAAGATACCAATTGCTACAATAGAAAATAATTCTTACCAAGCATATTGATGACTGTATGAAGTGGAACTATTTTCTTGCGTGCAGGAATATATTAAATGTCTGTTGAGTAAAGTTTTAATCAATAACATATTTTGATACATCAATGCTTCTTAATTATTTTGCTAATTAATACAGTTTTCACTGTATACAGTAAAACCTCTCTATTACGACCATTAAAATGTTGGCTCATTGAATTTATGTTAGCTTAACCCTTTACCCAATAGCCTGTGTTTAGTTATGAAGGCAGGTTACCACTTAAAGCAGGTTGAAAGTAAAGCAGAATGCGCCTTAAGGCGCATTCTGCTTTACTTTCAGCCTGCTTTAAGCTATCACCTGTTAGAATATAGACATAATTCCTTATGGTATATGTTCCTGACTGTATAAATTTAAACTATTTTTCTCAGCGGAGGAATAAATCGAACACGCTAAAAGCCGCTTCTATGAGGTAAAGGGTTAAAGCAAGGTGAAAATAAAAAAGACAAAACCAAATGAGCTTTATGTTTTACTTCCACATTGCTTTAAGCAGCCACCTGCCTTAAATACATTATTTGAAAGTGTATTTTTTTTTTGTAATAATTTCAGATGACCCTCAGACTGACCAGAAAAGTGATCAAGGTAAATATGTTTATGAATTTGATAACAGAACATGTTTTATTCACATAGTACAACTTAAAAACTATAACTAAACAAGAGGCCGCTCTCCTGAGTAATATGAACCAAATAGTTTTTCATTTATATATCACACTGTTCAATATTCTAATATTCCAGCCATTGCTCTATACCACATCAGAAACTTAAGGTATTACTGTAGTTCATCAAAGAGGTCAGCTAGAGTGCTCAGTCTCAGTGATAACAGCATATACTACCCTATCACTGTCTAATGCCATCTGCTTCAGAATTGTAATCTGCTTAAATTTCACAATAATAATTCTTAGAAAAATTGCAACAAGTTTCAAACAGTTTGAATCTTGATAAGATAAAAATGATTTTGTATCTGATGAATAGATCAGAATCCAAACTATGTACTTATTTCAATCAGACATCAGCAGTGATAAGGTTACCAATCAACTGAACATTCTTGATAGAATGTTGTTAGCTGAAAAAAACATTAAGCTTGGATTTGGCCCAGTGACCTACTTTTTCACCAGACATGACCCATTTTTCAAACTCTACCTAGATTTTGTCAATAACAACATTTGAGGCAATTAAGTTTGATGAAGATTGACCCAAATGTGTGGCCTCTAGTGTGTTCACAAGGTTTTTTCTATGATTTGACCTAGTGACCTAGCTTTTGACCCAACATGACGCATTAACCAACCTGACCTAGATTTTGTCAAAAACAACATTTGGGACAAGTTTGATTAAGATTGACCAAAAACTGTGGCCTCTAGTGTGTTCACAAGCAAAACTTCACGGACGATGCACGACTTATACCGCACACTGACGCCGGACACAGCACAGTAACAATAGCTCACCATGAGCACTTCATATTCAGGTGAGCTAAAAACATAAATACAATGCATTGACTGATACTTCAACAAAACCTTAATGTGACCTTGGCATTGACCTTTGACTTTAAATTTTCTTGTTCATTTTCTATAGTATATCAAACAGAGACTATGCAAAGAAAAAGAAAAAGAAACACAAGAAAAGGTATGTGATAATTGTGTACAGCAAAACCTCTCTATTATGACCACTAAAATTATGGTTAATTGATTGTTATCAAAACAGGTGGCAGCTTAAAGTAAGCTTAAAGTAAAACAGGAAGCTTTTTTTAAAACAGCCACCTGTCTTAAACACTTCTTAATTAACGTAATTTATTGGTCCTGATACACTTCAAGTTTGAACTGTATATATTCTATATAACAAATTCCTATGTGACTAAAACAGTCATGAATTCATATGCGCCATAATTAATATTTCCAATATATTCCATGTTGTTTAAAGCAGACAGAAAATAAATAAAGTATCATTAAAGAGCATTATTTCTGCTTTCTTCAACCCATTTTCTCATAAATACACCATTTACATACACCTCTAATTCTTCAGCATGATGAGCCATTAGATATTTTTGATCATGTTTATACATTTTTAAAGAAAATTAATCAAAACCTAGTGGGTTAATCTTCTAAAAGCAGGTTGAAAGTAAGTGTATACTGCTCATCACATAGCATTATGCTTTATTTTCAACATACTTTAAGTGTTCATATGTTTTAAATGTTACAAGTCTGTCTTCATTAAGTACTGCAAACAAGTTATGGGGGAATAGGTTCGTGCAATGGTTTCTTCCATAACTATAGTGTATGATTTGAATGTCTTAACACATTCAGTCCTAGCGACGAGTTTACTCGTCATTTTACAAAATGTGTACCTGTAAAAAGTACACTTGTCTTATGCAAACAGTGAAGACCCAGATCAGAGGGCTCCTGAAGGACCCTCTGATCAGGGCCTTCACTGTTTGTCAATTTGAAATATATTGCTAAATTCAACCCTAGATATGTATTAAATGGACTAGACATAATTGAAATTGGAATTTTCCATTAAAAGTCTCAGGGTGAATGAGTTAATGTATAAATCAACTGTTAATAATTAACAAAAAACATACAGAATTTATCTGCATCTTCAAATTTAAACATCCCCACTTCCCTACAGCCAGCATAATGGAATTTAGCAAACAGTGTGGATCCTGAGCATACACTATGTATTGCAGTGTCTGATCAATATCCGAACACTAGCTATCATACACTTTGTATTGCAGTGTCTGATCAGTATACGAACACTATCGTGCACTTTGTATTGAAGTGTATGATCAGTATCTGAACACTTTCATACACTCTGTATTGCTGTGTCTGATCAGTATCTGAACATTATCATACACTTTGTATTGCAATCTGATTTCAAATTATCATATTACAGAAAGTTGTGAGTGCACTTCAAAACTAATCAGACTAGAAGAGGAGAAGTTGGAACTCATGAAACAATTTCTACAAATTGAGAAAAGAGAAATTGAAATTTTGAAAGAAAGGGGGGCAGCAACAGGTATTCATGCCAGAAGGAACCTTAGACTCCTCTCCAATTATTAAGTTGAAGTTTGCATAAATTGAATAAAGCTACAGCTGCTTAACCTTTACTCCATAGAGGCTCATTTCAATGCATTTAATTCATTCTTCCACTCAATAAATATTTGCACTTCATATATTTCATAATTATGCACCATACAATTATTTTATATATCCTAACAGATGGTAGGTTAAAGCTGGCCAAAAAATAAAGCAGAATGTTCTTTAAGGAGCATTATGCTGTACTTTCAGTTTTCTTTAAGCTACCACTATACAGACCTTTAACCCCTTACCTTATAGAAGTGACTTTGATCACATTTAAATAATCCTAAACTGAAGAAAGTAGTTCAAATTTATTACAGTCATGAACATATATGTACCATAAGAAATATTTTCTACATCCTAACATGTGTTAGCTTAAAGCAGGCTGAAACTAAAGCACAATGTGCATTAACTCGAGCATTCCTCCCTGGACTTCAAAAATGGACACTTCAAATGTCAAATTAAGTCTAGTCCATTGTTGACTATAGAGGGTTGTTTTTTACATTATTTTGAAAATTACAAACAGTGCAGACCCTGATTCAGAGGGATGCTTTAGCAGCCCTCTGATCTGGGTCTACACTGTTTGCATATTGCAAGTGTATTCTATACAGGTGTAATGTTTGTAAATCACGCATATAATTAAGCTTTACTTAGGGTTTAAAGAGTTAAGGGCACATTCTGTTTTTAAATTCAACCTGCTTTAAGTGATCACAGGTCTTCATAGCTAGAAACAGGCTTTTGGGTAGAGGGTTAAGCATATAAATACTGCATATTCAATATCAGTTTGATATTGAAGATTTCCACTGATGGCTATGGATGAAATGGTTAATTACACATATTATTAAGATTATTTTTAGTTTTGAAAGCAGGTTACAACTTAAAGCAGGTTCAATGTAAAGAAGAATGCTCTTTTACCTTCTGCTTTACTTTCAGCCTGATAAAAATAAGTTCTATTTGGGAAGGTACTGGACTGCCAAGGTTAATTTATTATGATATGAACTCCTTTCCTGGGTACTAGTTGAAACTAGATAACCCAAATACACACAGAAATCAAACTAGCCTGTATTTCAATGATAAATGGTACATTTATGATTTGCTTGAAATCATTCTATTGGAGATTTTAGTTTATTAATTCACTGCATTGAATTATCTGAAACATTTAGTTACAAAAAGTTGTCTATCAGTCTTTGTCTGATATTTTGTCCACTTGCATCTACCATGCCATTGTTCACTAATCTGTTATCATCTTCATCATTAACTATTGCCACCTCTGGAACTTGCATACCCATGTCTATACAAAAATTATGCAACTTCATGCAACAAAGAATGATTTTTGCTGCTTTAGTTGGTGTAAATGGTAGACAGCCTCCTGATTTATGTAAGCACCTGTAAAAATAGAGGAAGGAGGTTAAAAATGGTATACTATATATTAAGCAGTTGCTT
Source organism: Azorinus chamasolen (assembly GCA_963576725.1). Lineage (NCBI taxonomy): Eukaryota > Metazoa > Mollusca > Bivalvia > Cardiida > Solecurtidae > Azorinus > Azorinus chamasolen. The sequence continues at coordinate 63,365 of OY755236.1, forward strand.
AATTTTGAAAGAACTCCATGAAACTTATACTACTGATCACTTAATTCACTTTAGATATTAATTTGAACCTACTCAATGTAGACTTTAATGAGGATCCATATATATAGTAACTGATTTGTCGTTTGGATGTGGGTTCTGATGATGATCCATACTGTAAGTGTTTATTAATGGGTTCTGTTGAGAATCAATACTGTTTGTTATTTGGATGTGGGTTCTGATGATGATCCATACTGTTTGTTATTTGGATGTGGGTTCTGATGAGGATCCATACTGTTTGTTATTTGGATGTGGGTTCTGATGATGATCCATATTGTTTGTTATTTGGATGTGGGTTCTGATGATGATCCATACTGTTTGTTATTTGGATGTAGGTTCTGATAAGGATCCATTCTGTTACTTGTAATCTGTTGTCTGTTAATACAAAGATCACATAAATTGGATTTATTTTGCAAGACAATGTATGAAAAAGTGTATTTATGGATAAAGATAAATGTTTTATAAAACTGTTTTTCTTAGACATTGTATGACTTGTTTTATTCCTTTATTGGAGGGCATTTGTACAGATAAGACCTATTTAGATATGAACACTGCAAGCGCGGATCCAGGAATTCGTCTATCGGGTGGTTCTAAATTTTTATTTTGATGACCTTTTTTTTTTTTTTAAGTAATTTCAGACTTGGGGGTCCAAATCTCAAGGTTTCCAGCCATTGGGGACTGGATTTTTACTTTACGAGAAACACTACTTTGGAAATCTCAGGGGGGGGGGGGGGGGGGGGGGGGGGGGGGGTTGGACCCCCGGACATCCCCCCACCCTTTGGATCCGTGCATGAACTGTGTGTTATATTGAGACTTTATTAAAAGATCAATTGTACTTTTACACACTGTCGTGAACAAATCAAGGAGGGAGATAAATTGGCCAGCATATGTAGAATTAGTATACAGTCAGTCTAGTATGAAGCAGCTACTAATGCAAAAGAGGACTTATATTAAATTTGAATAACAGGTTTCCTCCAATAAAATTCAAATGAACAAGGCATTTTCACAATTTATTAAAGTCCATTTTTTACTATTGACATTGATGTTTTGCGCATTTATTGCAATATGAATGCAGTTGCTTAAAAATTATTGTTATCAATACAGTAAACAATGGCTATTTGGTTATAAGAAAGACAGGTGGCACTGCTTAAAGCAAGGTAAAATTAAAAGTCAGAAAGCTCCTGTCTTATAATAAATAAATTACCAAGTAATTACATTAATGTTGTGGTTGTAATTGTGAGGTTTTACTGTACATGTATAACTATATACATGTAGATTATACAAAATGTGTATAAAATTATTCATACTGTACCTAAAACGTGACTTGAGTATGCCAAACGCTCTCTCCACCACTAGTCTTGTCTTACTGTGGGCATTATTGAAGCGTTCTTCAGCCTCAGTATTGGGATTGGGCTTTGGTGTAATTAGATACCGTCGCAGGGGGTATCCTGAATCTCCAAGGAGCCACCCTTTATCTGCTCTGTCTAGAAAATCATTTTTCAGGCTACAGGACTCAAAAATTGAAGAATCATGCTGTGAGCCGGGCCACTTAGTAACAACATCAGTGAATCTGAAAACAATAAATATTTTAAAAATTACATATTCCACCATAAATACATCTTTTTAGGCAATTAAAATTTTTCCCGATACATGCACCTTTCAATGCCTTTGCTAACAGAATAGACCCAGATCAGGTAGCTCCTACAGGGTCTACTCTGTTTGCTAGTTGATTATGAAATCTCTAAATTTTCTGCAATACATTTTATTTTTCATATGCCAATATTGAAGTCTATTCAATAAAATATTCAAAGTGGTCAGAGCTTATTAATATTATTCAATAAGAAAAGGGTTATTTCAATTGTTCAAATTTATAAAGTCATGAACTTATACCACAATATATATTTTATACACCCTATCATGTGCATGTGGTATATTAAAGCAGGCTGAAAGTAAAAGAAGACTGTGCCTTACTTTCAATCTGCTTTAAGTGGTCACAGACATTTCATAAAAGGATAACTTTGCTTTAAACGTGTCTTAAGCAACCATGTTATGAAGAAGCATATAGAACATAAAAGACAGGTTATAGCTTAATGCAGGTTGGAAATAATGCAGAACGCTACTATAGATGAGTTCTGTATTAATTTCAACCTGCGCATTCTGTATTTCTTACAACATGTTTTACATGTATGCTGTTTATAAACATGCATTTTCATTTTCAATAATATGCTTCTCCAAAATATGGTCGCTTAAGACCGGTTTCACTGTCCTTTCAACTCGCTTTATGCTTCAACTTGTCATACCTTCAAATAATACATGTGAAGGATGTTAAAATTGACATTTATATGCTAGATTTTTCCATCATTTCTTGCATGGAATGTGTTATTGTGTTTAATAAATATTTGGCTGTATACAGCATAACCTCTCCAAAGCAATACTTATTGGGGGACATGAAATTTTGCTGTTGTAGAGAGGATGCTCCTAGGAGGTTAATATTATCATTATGGCATTTTTTTCTAAACTGAGAATTCTCAGTGAGGAATACTTGAGACCTTTAAATACAGGTGGCTGCTTAATTTAGGACAAATTAATGCATAAAGCTATACAAAGGTATATTTCTGCATTAATTTGGTCCTGCATTAAGCTGTCAAATGCCTTAAAAGCCAACAATTTTATTTGGATTATAAGGTGTAGAGGAATTTCAATGTAACTTTTGGGGATTCATTTCAAGTGTTGTTTAAGGAGGTGTTTGTTGTGCAGAGGGCCATTGTTGAGAGGTTATACTGTAGTAAATATCAAATTAATTTAGATCCATTCTTCAAAACCATTATATTAATTATGATATTTATCTGTATATTTGAATGTGTTTAATAAACAATATCTAAATGCATTTGAGGATAGTTTGCTGTATTGTATAAATTCCTTTTTCACCTCATATATTGTTTGTTAAAAAAAAAAAAACATGAGCTATTGTCATCACTCTGGAGTCCGTGTCATTGTCATTTGCAAATTGCATCATTGTCATCATCATTGTAGTTATCCAAAATCTTAAAGTTGGTCATAACTTATTCAATATTTAATTATATCCTTTAAGATTGACCTTGTTATCAAATTTTTAATTTATTCCTACTCAGTGAAAAAAATATTTCCACTTTATACAGTCATCTAGTGACTCAATACATCATGAGATATATTTACTATATCCTAACAGATGGTTACTAAGCTAAATGCAGGTTTAACCTTTACTCCATATTTTTTTTTCAGTTTTCAATACAGATTGCTGCTTAATTTTAACAGACAGAAAGTAAAGTATAATGCTTTAGGATACCATCTGCTAGGATGATGACCATATAAAAAAGAGGAAATATTTTTTTTGAGTGGAGGAATAATTTCAATGTGTTAAAATAAGTATATCTGGAGTAAAGGGTTAAATTTACTTTTTTGAACGCAAAATTAATGAGATTTCTCCTTCATATTTCAATCTGCTTTAAGTGGTAATCTGTCTTCCGAACTAGAAACAGGCTATGGGTGACTAATGGGGTTTGATTCGTGCATTCGTTCATAATGCAACATTATGTTTGCATGATGCTGTAACTGCAATATACCTCATACGGTGATCAACTACCGCCTGGACATTTAGAGCATGGTATCCCTTTCGGCAGACATATACTGGTTCATCTGGGCCACTTGGACCAATAATAGGTACTAGGGTGCCATCTACTGCGCCAATCACATTGGGTATTCCATTGATACGGTGGAAGCCTTGCTTTATAGGTAGTAGAGCATCGTCTGTGACTGGAAAGCTTATGTTTGTCAGACGCTGGTTGATAGCAGTTATCACTTCTGTGATACACCGACTTACTGAACTTTTGGAAACCGCATGAATGTCTCCCGCCTCACTGTAGAAATCTCCCTTCCCGAGATACCTCAGTGTTATAAGTGTCTGAAAGTAAATTAGAAAGTGTGATAAAACTTAAAGTACTTTAAGACTGTCGTTTGTAACTTTCAAAAGTCACTGATTTTAACATTTAATATATTTTGCTTTATATATACATGTATAGTAAGTATGATTTAAGCAAATTAGATCTATCTGTCTTCAATAATGAATTTAGCTATCTATGGAGAAAGGGTTAAAATCAAACGGTGTATTAGTAAAACTGCCTGACATACAGTTACATTTTTTCATCATAGTTATGGATTTTAGCCTCTTTAAAGATTTAACTTATCCCTTTACTCTAATTACACATGTTAAATACCAAACATGGGGAAATATTTCATGGACTTATAAAATAGCTCACTGGCATACTATGTCACACTCTACCAACTGAGCTATCAAGCAAAACAGTGATGGCTATCAACTTTTTACCACAATCTCTACCGGCTAAAAGAATGCACTATAAACAAGAATTTCATGACTTTTTACTGTTCAAAGTCTTTCACTCCTTAAACTTTAAATGGACAATTCCAATTCTCAAATTAACAAGTCTAGATATAGATCTAGATCTAGATTAAAAAAAATGATTTTGAAATAATATTTATAAATATTATTTTAATTTGAACCACAAAACTAACCTGAAGCATGAAAATTAACTGTGCTTGTGGTAATGAATATGAAGAAGAAATTATTCTCGATATATGTAGGAATGGCTAAATATATGTGTTTTGAAAAACAGTACACATGTCCTGAGTGCAAAAAGTGTGGTTAATGGACTTCTGTATGATCCCTCTGATTAGGGTCCACTGTTTTTCATTTTTGCAATATATTGTTGAAAAACCCTCAGTGAAAAAGATCTATTTTTTTAAAATTGGTTAATGTACTGTATATATCTAAACTTGACCAAGGCCCGAATATTGCGCCGCATTCACAAACAAATCGACAATTAGACTGGTTTGTTAGTCCAAATCTGATAACTTAGCAACATGTAAACACAAAGCTAAAAACAAGATGTGTTTGTGAAACACTATGCCCCCTCGATATGATATTTGACCCTAAAGGATAACCTTGATCTTGACATGTTACCACTCAAACTGTGCAGCTTCATGGGGCGCACATGCATACCACATATCAAGTCTGTATCTCTTCTGGTTCAAAAGTTATGGCCAATGTCAAAGTTTGTGACCTTTGACCATGAAGGATGACCTTGACATGTTACCCATCAAACTGTGCAGCAAAATGAGAAACACACGTATACCAACTATCAAGTCTGTATCTCTACTGGTTCAAAAGTTATGGCCAATGTTAAAGTCGGTGACCTTTGACCCTGAAAGATGACCTTGACCTTGAAATGTCACCCCCTAAAATGTGCAGCTTCATGAGATACACATGCATACCAAATATTAAGACTTTATCTCAATTGGTTCAAAAGTTAGGGCCAATTTGAAGTTGGTGACCTTTGACCCTGAAGAATGACCTTGACATTTCACCCCTCACACTGTGCAGCTTCATGAGATACACAATCATGCCACATATCAAGTCTCTATCTGTACTGGTTCAAAAGTTATGACCAATGTTAAAGTCGGTGATTTGACCCATGTGTTTGACCTCTGACCTTTAAAGATGACCTTGACCTTGACATGTCACCCCTCAAAATGTGCGGCTTAATGAGATACATATGCGTGCCAAATATCAAGTCACTAGCTGTACTGGCTCAAAAGTTATGACCAATGTTAAAGTTACAGACAAAGAAACAGACAATTTGACCTTTGACCCTGACGTATGACCTTGACCTTGACATTTCACCCCTCAAAATGTGCAGGTTCATGAGATACACACGCATGCCAAATATCAAGTCTCTATCTCTACTGGTCAAAAAGTTATGGCCAATGTTAAAGTCGGTGATTTGACCCATATATTTGACCTCTGACCTTGAAGGATAACCTTGACCTTGACATGTCACCCCTCAAAATGTGCGGCTTCATGAGATACATATGCATGCCAAATATCTAGTCTCTATCTGTACTGACTCAAAAGTTATGACCAATGTTATAGTTGCGTTAAAGTTACAGACAAAAAACAGACAATTTGACCTTTGACCCTAAAGATGACCTTGACCTTGACATGTCACCCCTCAAAATGTGCAGCTTCATGAGATACACAAGCATGCCAAATATCAAGTCTCTACCTCTACTGGTCCAAAAGTTATGGCCAATGTTAAAGTCGGTGATTTGACCCATATATTTGACCTCTGACCTTGAAGGATGACCTTGACCTTGACATGTCACCCCTCAAAATGTGCGGCTTCATGGGATACATATGCATACCAAATATCAAGTCTCTATCTGTACTGGCTTAAAAGTTATGACCAATGTTAAAGTTGCTGACAAACAAACAGACAAACAGACAAACAGACAAACAGACAGACAGACAGACAGGGCAAAAACAATATGCCCCCCAGATCTTATCTGGGGGGCATAATAACAATAATTAAAAGCGATAGAGCTACTGCACCAAATAGTCCGCTATTTGATTTAATAGAATAAATCTTACCTTTATCAAAGAAGAGAGAGCATGGTTTCTGTTGGATTTTGGAGAAATATCTCCTTCTATTACAGCAAGGAGCTCCGTAATTGCCTCTCTTGAAAGACGATAACGCTCCATGACTTGGTCGTCATTTAAAAAGTCCAATGGATTGAGGCGCTCTCTAAAAACTCGTCGGCGTCTCCTTTGAATGTGATGAGCATAAATTATTGCCGCCATGACACTTACGAATATTCGCGGAGCTACGAATGCTTCTACTCTATCGTAAAGTTACGAAAGAATCTGCGAAAATTCGTACGAAAATTCTTACGAATTTTTTTTATGAAACGCATATTTGGGTCTACGAACTTCGTACGAACTTCTTACGAAAGAAATGATCGTACGAAGTTTTATGAAACGGGCCCCTGAGGAGGAATGGGGCTTAATTTCTCCGAATATTTCAGTGAACCCCCCCCCCCCCCCCTCCTTTCAAAAAACAAGAGCTGTCCGCAGACAGCGCGCTCCACTTTCTTTAGTGCTGGATAGTGTAGTGGAAGTCTAAGTCAGAAAGGGGAGATAACAACAGCAAAATTAATTTATTTTAGGGTTACCTACCCTTGTGAAATGGGTCCCCCTTGTAATAGTTAATATGTATACCAAAGATGAACCAAATATCTTGGACAGTTTCTGAGACATGGACCTGAACATAAAACTTAACCAACAATGAAAAGTGTAAGTCGAAAAAGGGGCATAACTATGGTAAAATTAATTTTAGGGTTACCTACTCTTGTGAAATGGGTTCCCCTTGTGACAGTTAATATGTATACCAAAGATGAACCAAATATCTTTGACAGTTTCTGAGACATGGACCTGAACATAAAACTTAACCAACAATGAAAATTCTAAGTCGAAAAAGGGGCATAACTATGACAAAATTAATTTTAGAGTTACCTACCCTTGTGAAATGGGTTCCCCTTGTGATAGTAAACATACATACCAAATATGAACCAAATATCTTTGATGGTTTCTGAGAAAAGGACCTTAACAAAAAGGTTAACCAACGCCGACGCCGACGAGAGGGTCATGACAATACCTCCACTTTTTGAAAAAGTGGAGCTAACAACAACACAAAAACAAGTTTATTGCCTGAATCTTGTCAACAAGATGACTCAAAACAAAACATTGTAACAAACATCAATCATAATATCTTATCCTATAGGAGCAAATGCTCTATCTATAGGAGCAAATGCTCTATTTTTACAATGGTTTCAAACTACAAAATTCTAAAATTGTCCTTTTCTCTAGTTAATGCTCCTTTTGGGTAGATTCAATGAAAAAGGTTGGGTCTAAAAATAGCCCATGAGGTAATGGGTTAAGCTTCTACTCCACAGATACACATTTTATGCCTTTGCAAACAGAGTAGATACAGATCAGAGGCTTCTGTAGGAGCTGCCTGTGCAGGATTTACTGTTTATGAAACAATAAAAATCTGATTCTAGAGTTTCTGCTGTGGTAAAAACTACTGACTGAATATTAATACATTATTTCTTAATGAATATTCCAGAAGTAAATGTTAAAACACTATAAACCGAGGGTCTATTTGACACAAAGAATGCTCCCTGAAAAGGAAGAGACGAAAAATGCAGCAGAAACATACTTTTCAGAGGAGGAATGGGGCCTAATTTCTCCGAATATTTCAGTGAAAAAAACACAAAAAAACCACAAAAACAAGTTTATTGCCTGAATCTTGCCAACAAGATGACTCAAAACAAAACATTGTACCAAACATCAATCATAATATCTTGAAAATTACAATTTTAAGTATACGCCTTTCAATGCCTTTGCAAACAGAGAATATCTAGATCAGACTAGTCCTTTTGATCATGGTCTGCTCTTTTTGCTTATGCAAAAATATACATACGGATTCTGCCATTTGAGGTGTCATGTCATTTAAAAATTCAGCTAATAAATATTTATGATGTCATTTTTCTGGCATGAATATTCATGGATTATCAAAGGGTAAATGTAACAGTTTGTCAGGACTTCTATCTACAGCTTACCTCATCTGTGGAATCCCAGTTGGTGAACTTAAATGATGTAAATGCAGGACAAACATCTAAACTCTTTGTGCCTTCAGCAAAAATATCTGCAACAAAACCAAACAACAGCTGTAACAGTCACGCGACCAATACCCCCCAAAATTTTTTACCGTGACCTTGACCTTTGACCCATGGAGTTGAATGCGACACATCGTCTTTGTGTGGTGAACATTTGTTCCCAGTTATTTCGAAATCCATTCACAGATAAAAAAGTAATAGAAGGGTCATGAAATTTGGGACGGACAGATGGAAGGACAGACGGATGGTAGGACGGACAATATGCGATTACTTTATGCCCATCATTGGCGGCATAAAAATAGAGTTTTATGATCACTGGTCCGTTCAGAACGTAAATTTTCATATGGCGAGTACAAAATGACATTACACTGTACTTTTGCAACAGGTACATGGACACTTTAAATGGCTGACCCTTTCAATGCTGAATTTTCTGAGTGGTATAACCCCTCAGTGTTTAACTGTTGAGCCCACTCAGTATGGAAGGTTTAACTCTTCGCTTGCTGTTCACGTCAACATACATGTACCTACCTGTAAATAGTGAAGACCCAGATGAGACAGCTCCTGCAGGAGCTGTCTCATCAGGGTCTGCACTATTTACAAGTTGATTTTGCAACCAGTGCACTCCACAGCAGTGATTGCACAGCGAAATACTTGTACACATTGAAGATATATGTAATTATACAACAGGGCATGGGTAAAGAAGGAGAAATGTATTTTAAAATTCAGCAAGCGAAGGATTAAACATGCTACAAGATTTTGAATAACAAATAGTGCAAACCCAGATCAGAGGGCTACTCTAGGAGTCCTCTGATCTGACTCTACCTTGTTTGCAAATGCTAATGCACATGTTTCCCACAAAGGGGTAAATCCAGAGAAAAGTACTCTAATAGTGCTCTCACATCAACACTCCCTGATGTACATTTATGCATTAACTTAATTTATATGGTAGAATTTTCAAGAGAATTTTGACCTTTCAGGGCTTTGGCAAAAGCTACAGGGATCAGATATATATAATTTCAATATTAAAGCAAACATTACACTACAGGAGCTGAATGAGCTGGGTCTACTCTGTTTGAAAAGGCATGAGCCTTTATATGAAGGAAAGGGTTTCTGTTTTTATTTTTGTTTATTACAGGACACATGAATAATAGTTGTATTCAAAGGTGTGGTGTCCTTTCGTATATGTGTCTCCCTGTTTGACTGCATTTTCCATACATTTGATTTTATATTGTAAACATGTTGTTTTGCAAACAACTGACTAATAACTGAAAGGGTTTACATAAATCAAAATAAAATTTCTAGACTTTTTCCCTAACCACATTTCCATTTTACCTGATCAACTATCAGCATTCACAGAAGCTTGATTGCTCATCTATAAGCATAATTAACGCTTTCCTTCATATAATTGCCTTTTCACGCCTTTGCAAACTGAGTAGACCCAAATCAGACAGCTCCTATAGGAGTCGTCTGATCAGGGTCTGCTGTTTGCATAAGACATTATATAGATCTGATTCTAGTTTTTTTCAGTACCAAAAATGCATGTGTACGTCTGCCATTATATAAATCCATACAATTAATATTCATGATGCCATTTCTTACATGAATATGGATCACGTTCAGTTACCCCAATACAACAGTAAACCATTACATGTTCAAGAGCAGGTAACCCTATGGCCTGGAGATAAGAAACAGAAATTATTTAATGCACATATTCACTTCATAGATGCCATGTTTATTAGCGTGGTCCCATCAGTTTTAACACCTAACGCTTATTTATTTTTTTTCAACTGAGAAATATGAGCGAATGTGATTTGCACAATTTTTTTCATCGTTATCAACTATTACTGCATACATTCATGTAAAATTCAAACATTTATGATTTAGAATACACAAATAATAAAGTGTGTTTTGTTTCCCTTCTTAAATGGCAAGATGGCGGGTTTCCCAACCTGTTTTCGAACATCCAATCAAAATCATCGTAGTAAAGTAATTAGTTCAGTTAGGTTCATGCCATTCACTCCCCTTTTGTATAACAACCATTATCACAAGTTGGTCACAAACAAATGTTAACTTAAATATTAATAAAAGTATAAAAAATATTGATAACAATTAGTGGCTAGATCCCATTCGGAATTTAACAGGGTGGTTATTTTTCCTGAACTAGATTATGAGGATCGTCAGTTTCAATGATTTTAGGCCATTGACAGCTTTGTAAGCATTTGTGAGTGCTGTGGGAGAATACAATCTGTATTTGCCCACATATGTTGATGGTCTGGCCTTAAAAGATAGATCTACCATGGCTAGTAACAGGGAAAGGTCACGTGTTCTATTATGTTACATGTTATGCCCTATATGCATCATAAAGACCACTACATCATAATTCTACATTGGGATTTCCACAACAAACTCGGAAGGGAAGTGCTGGTGGCATTTCCTCAAATTTTACTTATATTAGACACTGTAATTTAGGGTTCTCAACTGGCGACAATACTGGTAATAGTAGAAATGGCCATTATTTCTCTCAAAAACTATAACGTTTTTTGCGCATTGTTGATTTTGATAGCTGTCCATCTGTCCATCTGCTTATCAACACTTATAGTGTATTAGGCAAACGTATGACATCATAGGGCATGCTTGCGAGGAATTTTTCGCGAAAATGTGAGATGTTCGAAAACAGGTGGTGTTCGAAAATACCTCCGATGACGATAACTTTCAATGAAACTGTTCTGCTCATATTTAATCCCAAAATGACATAAAATACTCAAAGTTCAAGGGGGAAGTCATTCAGCAAAGTCTGGCTATCACATGAAAATTCTGTCTTGCACATCTACTGTTCATGGTTATTATGTATGAAGTATCAATTCGATAACTTGAAAATTGAAGGAGGAGTTTGTGTGGATACCAACTACACGTTTCATGCCAAAATGACAAAAAATAATCAGAGTTCAAGGGGAGATAATTCTGCAATACCCCTACTTACCCCCCCCCCCCCCCCCCCCCCAAAAAAAAATGTCTTGCACATCTACTATTTGTGGTTATGATGTACATGTATGCAAAATATAAATTAAATAACTTTCAAACTGAAAGAAGACTTCGTAACACCCACTACCTATGTTTAAATGTGATCCTGCCATCAGGGTGATTCCAGTATACCCCCTCAAGGTTGAAGGAGGTTGTACATAATAGCAAAACCTGCTCAGGTGGTTCCTACAGAAACCATCTGAACGGGACCTATTTTGTCTGTAAAAGCAACAATGGGTGTTGCTATAAGGTAAAAAGGTCCCTGATGAAATTTATGCAAAACTCCATCTATTATGAATACTATTTCAGTCTTGTTTTAATAATACTAGAATGAAGTCCATAGGACACAGACGCCTCATTTGCCAATATTGTCTCTAAATCAAGCACATTTTTTTTAGTTAAAAGAGTTACAAATATCCACAACTTTGGCAAAAATGACTGGAGCAAACATTTACTACCTTATAAACTATTTTTACATCAAAGTTGTTTATGTAAAATTTTAAAACAATTCGCCTCATAGTGTACCAGGAGTTGTACATACAAAATTATTTCACTATATCTTGCATATAGTGAAGAAATTTCAAATTCCCATGACTCTAGTAAAAATTATCAGAGCAAAATGTCCATTCTTTAAGAGCATTTTCACTTCAATGTTGTTCTGTTAATCTGTGAAAGTTTGAAGTAAATTTACCCATTTGTGTATAAGGAGTTAGACACACAAGAATTTGAAGACAAAATTGTGGAAATGACTGAAAACGATTGGACAGAAATGTCAGACCAAAATGATTGAAAAATGCAAATAATTCATAATTCCAATATTTTAACAAATTTGCAAATCTCCAATTCCAATTATTCCAAAAATTCTCATCCCACCACTTTTAAGAGTTTTTCATTTTAGTTCAAAAACAAATTATTTTTCTTAATATTTCAAATATTAAATGAATAATTATTAATTTCAACAAAGATTATAGATAATCAATATCAACCAATATGGTTGACTGAAATTAAGGCAATGATGAATCCTTGATAGCAGTAACTTGCTCTGTTTGCTAATATAATTTGATAGATCTGTTACTTTAGTTTTCTAAAATGGCTACAATGTTCCACCTTCCATATTTCAATATAACTATTTTGTCCAGGGTTGAGCAGGATCATCAATATGGTTGAGTTGAGGTATATTAATGACACAAAAGGTTAACGATGATTTGACATTTACATTCTTTAGTAGATTCTTTCAGCTACAAAAATCATTATCTGTAGGGCCTGTCTGATCATACATGGCCAGCCATTTACCCCTTTCCCTGTTTTAATATTTATGTAAGGAATAATGACATCATGAATGTTTATTAGCTGAATTTTTATGATGGCATATGTACACAAGATATTTTGGCTCAGGCAGAAACTGAAGAATCAGATCTATATTATACCATAAGCAAACAGAGCAGACCCTGATCAGACCTACTCTAACGCTGTTTGCTTTTGACATGATTTATCTGATTCTACAGGTTTTTTTCACAGCAAACAAAAATCCTTAAAATTTTACACTATAAAAAAATCAGCCAATAAATACTCATCATGTCATATCTTTTAGTGTACATGTATATTGAACAGAGAAAGGGTTAAATACCATTAACACACCCATCTGTGTCAAAGGTAATTTAACTCTTTCCCTCATATAAACGCCTTTTCACGCATTTGCAATCAGAGTAGACCTAGATCAGATGGCTTCTAAAGGAGCCATCTGATCAGGGTCTACTCTGTTTACTAATGGAACTTGATAGATTTGATTCATTTGTAGATCCAATTCTTTTGTTCCACTTTCTACATTGCATTTTAACTATTTTGGCCATGAATATTCAGTAGGTTTTGAAATTTGGAATGAATATAGAACAAGGAAAGGGTTAAAGCACATGGTGATTCTTTGAAACAATTCTAAAGAGTGGTCACAGTATAAGGTTTGGGAGACATGACAACTTTAGTATTTGAATACATATTGCTCTAGAAGTGTTCAAAGCACATCGTAGATTATACCTTGAAAGTCTGCAACATCCACAACTTTTTTCCTTTCCTCAATTCGTGATACATCGAGATCTTCAACCGGAGCAATAAGAGTACTTGAGTCTAAAACTAGTTCCTGAGTTTTATCGAATGTTCTTAAATTATTGAGTAATAAACCACTGCTGCCTCCCTCGTCAAAAGCTGCCGACATGAATTGAAATAATGGATCAACCTGAAGTACAATTATGAAATAAGCATATATTATTAAGTTTAAAAACTTTGAAAGCTCATTTTTTGAAGGGTTATGGTTTATCATTGTTAAACGGTAGATTCCATTATATCAGAAAGCATTAAAGTTGCTGGACCATACTGAGAGGCAAACAGTGCAGATTATAATCAGAGGGGTTTCCTAGGAATCCTCTGATCTGGGTCTACAGTTTGCCACTTAATTTGTTTCCTGTATTGTAAAGGTTAACCCCTTTCCCTGACTGAGACATCTTTTATCCTCTTATCTTCATCTGTGGTGACTGACAAACTAGGAGCTAAGGGACAGACAGAGGATACTTGCCCAGATAACTGACTTGGGGTATCCTAATTACCTTCAACATTAGCAAACAGTGGAGACCCAGATCAAACTTGTCCTCAATGATAAAGGTCTCCATTATTTGCCACATCTCACACTTGAGGTAACAAATTGGTGCTGAATTGACTGATTCAGCTGTATGACCCAGGGGACAACGAAGATGTAGAATTTAAATATTTAGAATACAGTAAAACCTTTCCAAACCGGAATTCTAGAAGAGAAAGAATTAGATACTTTTAGGCAGTTGACTGCTTAATGCAGGGCGAAAGACATGCAGAAATCCTAGAGGAGCTTTCTGCATGACTTTCACCCTGCATTAAGCTGCCACTTGTCCCAAAGACCGATATTTATATAGCAAATTTATTGTCTGGTTTATAGAGCTTTTACTGTATTTATATAATCATGAAATGACAAAAACAGTGATGAAATTTAAAAATATTCCAGGAAAATTCATGAGTCAATAACATCAAACTTGCACAATACCTCAAACTCCAAGTCAAACTTGTCAACATTTATGTTCTTCAAGTTGGTCTCCACTGTTTTACTCTTTCTTGTCTGAAATATATTTCCATAAGACAATAATAAAGATTCTGGACTTCACAACAAAGATTAGTCAAAGCACGTCATACTTATGTAAGCATTTGGACACTGATAAGAATTTGTAATAAACTCAGTATGCTCAAATCATTACAAAAATAATCAGGGTCTGATATGGATCAAACTTGTTTTCAAAATGGTCAAATGGAATCTTGGAATTTGCATATATTTTGTGAAAGAGCATTAAGTCTATAAATATTCGAGATGTAGTGCCAATTTTATACTTAATCAAACTATGGCTATATGATGTAAATCATAGAAATGTAACTATTAAAACAAAACACCAAAGCTATTTTAATACAGCAACCATTTCCCTTCATGATCAGGAGCAACTAATAAAACTAAATAGGTTAACAAGTAATCACAAGACACAACTCTGACAGGTATTAATGAATTAAAATAAAACAAGAGATGTTTGTTAAACATGTATTCCCCCTACTCTCATAGCCGATCTGTCATTTTTTATCTTGATGTGACCTTGACCTATTAACCTAAAAATCAATAGGGGTCATCTACTCATCACAGGACTTTTTCTGGTGCATTTCCCAATGCAAAGTAGGTACCATTTTCCCCAATGTTAGGAAAATAATCCAAATAGAGACCAAATTTTGAATAAAAATCATCGAGTATTACACACGAAAAAATGCATTTTTGCCAAAACTGCCAGAAAAAAAGCCTGCACTATGATCAACTTTGCTACTAACTTTGAAGACACTACATAAAGAGGTCAGTGAGTTACTAATCAGAAACCATTTGGTCTACTGGCAGACTGATCCTTTGAGTAACTGACCGACAAACTCACTTGTGCAGAGCAATAAACACTCCCACCTATTTTTTGAAAAGGGGGTCATCAATATATCATAAACAGGAAAATTAATGGTACATCACTGAACTTTAAGCCAAATCTGTTTGCACTTTCAATTCAATACTGAAATTAAAACAAACAAAGGAGGCATTTCTAGCTTCATAAACAGAAACATTCTTCATAACATAATTCCTCTACACCATGAATATTCATGTAAGAAATAATGATATGATAAATATCAACTAGAACTGTAAGCCAAAGGCTAACGAATACCCCCCACCTGTCTGCTTGTCAGAACACCTATCATCAATCTGAACATATGTACATACAGAAACGTGAAGAGATTTAAAAACAATACATGCCCCAACCCAATTTATGTAATAAAAATGAAGAATAATTCTTAGAAATAAGACCCTTTCATGAGGTTTTTGTCAAATCCAAAGTTCTAAAGCTAGGTACCTTTTCAGAAAAACATTAAGTTCAAGGACCATAACTCTGACAAAAAGTATTCAACCAGACCCATATTTGAACTTAAGCTGTACCTCATCTAGATTTATTTTTATGTCAAATATGAAGTTAATATCTGCAACCATTTCCAAAGAAAGACCGGAAAACTGAAAATTTGACAAAAAATTAAAGTTCAAGGGCCATAACTCTGGCAAAAAATTATTCAACCAGACTGAGATTGGGAATTAAGCTGTAAATCATGTAGAGTTAGCTTTATGCCAAATATAAAGTTAATATCTGCAACCACTTCCAAGAAAAGTCCGGAAAACTGAAAATTTGACAAAAAATTAAAGTTCAAGGGCCATAACTCTGGCAAAAATTATTCAACCAGACTGAGATTGGGAATTAAGCTGTAAATCATGTAGAGTTAGCTTTATGCCAAATATAAAGTTAATATCTGCAACCACTTCCAAGAAAAGTCCGGAAAATCCCAAATTTGAAGAAAAAAATTAAAGTACAAGGGCAATAACTCTGGAAATAATTATTCAACCGGACTGAGATTGTAACATAAGCTGTAACTTATACAGATGTAGCTTTGTACTAAATATAGAGTTGATATCTCGAGTCACTTCCATAAAAAGTCCAGAAAACCGGAAAACATTGGTACGGGACTAAAAAGGGGAGATAACTCCTGAAGTAGTGGTCCGATCATAACGGAAATATGCGGTGCACAGGTTTATATGGTCATATGGCTATATATGAACTTTCAACAAAATTGAAGCAAAACTGTAGAAGAAGAAGGCCGGACAAAATTGTGTCCACGGACGGACAGACGGACAGACGGACAACCTGATTCCAGTATACCCCCCCCAAACTTCGTTGTGGGGGGTATAATTAGCTGTTTTTTATAATGACATAAGAGCACTGGAATGTTCGGCAAATCGCTAAAAGCTGTAAAAAACATATCTAAGTTATTTCATACGCAAACAGAGCAGACCCTTATCAGATGGTTCCTACAGAACCCACCTGAATCTGGATCTCCTCTATTTGCAAAGGCAGCAAAAACATTGCCATGGAGTAAAGGGTTAAAAAGAGCAGCCTTTATCAATAACTGTTCAACCTTTTTCTTTTTCTTCTGTTTGGTGCCTTCTGCATCATGGTCATCTTCATGATCAGCAGTTTCGTCTTCCTCATGATCTGCTGTACAATGACAAACATATCCAGAAGTCTTACACTGACATGAAAGTCATGAATATTCATGTAAGAAATGATAACACAAATATTGATTAGATCATATTTATCAAGTCATATAACCTACACATGGTCCCGAGGTTATAAAACTTTTTTCTTGAGTCTGAGATCATTCTCAAGCATCTGACTGGTCTGATTCTGAGCTTGCTCAGAATTGATCAGACCAATCAGAAACTTGAGAATGATCTCAGACTCCGACGTTTTATAACCTTGGACCATACTCAAAGGAATGTTTAGCCATGGCTATATCATTCCATATAATCAATATACTCTGTTTGCAAAGGCATCAATATGCATATGTATGGAGTAAAGGGTTAAACAGCAAATCTATAAAAAAATTTATTCAGTTACACAACTGAAAAATTACTTCATAATTGTGAGCATATTTTGTCATTCATTGATACAACCATAACCCTTTCATAAAATGAAAATTCATGCAAGAAATGATGTATATATTAATTACCTTAATATTAATAACATTAATGACATATGAACAAGAAAAAGAGAAGACCCTGATCAGACAACTCCTAAAGGAGCTGTCTGACTTTGGGTCTACTATTTGCAAAGACATATCTATGCAGTAAAGCGTTCAGTAATATATAACTAGATGTGTCGGATCATCATAAATGCCCCAATTGGCAACAATTTCTTCTAGAGGAATAATTTGGATACAATGAAAGATTTAAATAACATTATAACATAACACGTGGCTTCAGCGTGACGTAACACTATCATTTATTTTTTGATAATCATGGGCATATAATCACTAGTGAATAACATTCGAACGACCGAATAACATTCGAACGATTCATACGCGCTGTCAAAACAAACACACTTGCGGGCGGTGGTCGACCTACCTGTCCACGATTGAGTCACGATAGATGGCAAAGGATTGTTGGCACTTGCGCCTTAATTTCGATAAAATGATACAAATTGTAATCGCTGTCAGGAATCATATACAAAATGTATGCCAAAAAAGACCTACCAGCTACTCTGACCCGTACAATCAATTCTACATTTAAATTAAAATGCCTCCTCAACTTTGCATTTTCTTCACCGTATGTCCTTTTGTTTATGCAGATTTCTACTCATACAAATATCTCATCAATCAAAAACAATAGTCATCTGAATCCAGCACAGCACAAACATATTTCAAATATGCTATACTCACTAACTCAGCTGATCGCAAAAATCTTCCTCCTGTTCCAACACATTTTATGCAGCAGTTCGTACTGAATCTTTTGTCCATTTCAAACATTTTCACTGAACTTGAATCGAGATTTTTTTTTCTCGGTGGAAATGTCCATGTCCATGTGTATACATACAACACTAATGAAGGGCTTAATATACCAAAACGAAGGCGCATTTCGAATCCCATTGACAGTGAGTGTCGGACGTGTTGGCGACTGTACATGTAGGTCTTCATGTAAATGGCGCGCTTTACATAGACACATGTTGTGTACAATGACGTCAAAATGTGACGTGTTTGTAACTATGTATGTCAAAACTGTAACTCAAAAATTATTTTGACGTGTTTCTTTATGTTTTTGTATCATAAACTATCACAGTTAAATTGAATACCAGAGAGGTCTGAATTAGATCCTGGTTGATATGACAGTAAGTAAAAAATAAAGTTGGAAAATTTGGACCTACTTTGTCCCAGTTACCTAGCGAACCTAATAACACCTTTCATTCATCATTTCTATATGTAAGGAGAATTTATAACAATCCACGTTACTGCTGAAATATTGGCTGCAAATAACATTTGTGTGTGTTATGTTATAAATAGGATCTTGCATTCGTGTTCATGATTATTGGATTTATTAAATTCGTCTTTTTAAAACGATAAAAAACTCGCTAAAGCTCGTTTTTTATCGTTTTAAAAAGACTCATTTAATAAATCCAATAATCAAGAACACTCATGTAAGATCCTCTATTTATGATAAATATTATTGTGGATTAAAAACAAACAATTCAAATTCTGGACAAACACTGTTGAAAATGAGACAATACGAACAAAGGTAAAATTTGATCTGAGACTCTTTATTATTCAACCCCCCCCCCCTTCCACTTCAACCTGAAAGGTGAACTTACTGTGTATTATTTAATCATAAATGGGGCATAAAGAAGTCTAAACTAAGACAAAGAACTGAATGACATCCATTTCATGATTAGGGTATTAAAATGTTACTATTCTTAAAGATGCCATCTGCTCATATTTTCGCCAGTCTTGTGTAACATGAAAAAATCATTCACGGAACACAGTACAATTTTATTACTTTGGCATGAAACTTTAGGAAACCCATAAAAAATCGAACTACATACCATCTGCATGTTTCTGTTTATCTGTTCTGCCAAGTCCACTAAGCACTTTGTAGGTTTCAGCATGGATAGCATCCACTCTCCCTGCATAGATCTTTGCACTAGCATCTAGAGTTGTACTGGCAACCTAACAACATAACAAGAAGGCCATGATGGCCCTGATAGTGCTCATCAGATGATCAGAGGAGAAGATTTTCAAAGTTTCACTATATGTATCTATGGAAAAAACTGGCCACCCCTGGGGCGGGCCAATTTTGACCCCAGGGGCATAATTTATATGTGTCAAATATGAAAGCTGAGAACCCTCCAGTTTCAGAAGAAGATTTTCACTATATGTTTGATTACAGTTTCTATTGAAAACTGGTCACCCCTGGGACGGGGCCAATTTTGACCCCAGGGGCATACTTTTTTAACTTTGTAATGGACATGAACATGATGCTATGTGCCGAATATGAAAGCTGAGAACTTTCCAGTTTCAGAGGAGAAGATTTTCTCTATAGTATAATTATGTTTCTATTGAAAACTGGCCACCATGCTAATATGAAAGCTGAGACCCTTCCAGTTTCAGAGGAGATTTTCAAAGTTTTCACTATGTTTCTATTGAAAAATGGCCACCCCTGGGGCGGGGGTCAATTTTGACCCCAGGCACATAATTCATATAACCTTTGTAGAGGACCTGAACATGATGCTAATCAGCTATGTGCCAAATATGAAAGCTGAGAACCTTCCAGTTTCAGGAGAAGATTTTCCAAGTTTTACAATATGTTTCTATAGAAGACAAGACACCCCTGGGACGAGGCATAATTTATGTATCTTTTGTAGAGGACCTATAGATGATGCTATGTGCCAAAGATGAAAGCTGAGAAACCTGTAGATTCAGAGAAGAAGATTTTTAAAGGTTCAAATTATTGACGACTGAGGATGCATGCCAGTCGCACACCTCACATCAGGCGATCAAAAAAGCTCATCCTGAGCACTTTGTACTCAGTTGAGCTAAAACCCTGTAATCACTGTACTGTGCACCTAATAGCTGAACTCTTTACATGCTAGCGACGAAATCGTAACTACCGCATAATGTGGCATCTCATCAGGATCATAACTGTTTGACACTCTGACCATATATTTGCAAAGAAATGAGAGAAATTTTATTTGAAGAATGGAAGCAAATGACAATTGCTGTAGACAAAGAGCTAACCCTTTCCCTGTTCTATGTCTATTCCAAATTTCAATACTTACTGAATATTCATAGACAAAATAGTTACAACGAAATATGGAAGGTAGCCATTTCAGAAAGTAAAGAGCCATATCTTTCAAATTCCATTGGCAAACAGAGCAGACTCTGATCAGACGACTCCTATAGGAGCCATCTAATCTAAGTCTACTCTGTTTGCAAATGCATGAAACACATTTGTATGAGAGGAAGAGTTAAGGACTGTTAAGAAAATACAGAATATTGCGTTATATTTAAACTTTAGTACACTGCAAGCTGATAACAATGCATAGTAATTGCCCTAGCTTAGTTTGTTCTACCTGATGGTAATATACCTAAGAAATTATGAGACACATACCTGAAAGTTTTCCAATTCCTTCTTCTTCAGGAGTTCAGACATATAATCAATCAGATGAAGGCCAAAGGCATTCTTGGAGTTGATTTTCTGGAATTATACCATTTATGAATTCTTACATGCTAGTAAGGAGAAATTGATAAATAAAACACTGTATTTTTCATTAATACATTTATAAATGAAACAAGGGCATGTTGTATTGCTATGCAAGACATAAGTCCCCCACCGGACTGAAAAAAACCTCCACTCTCCCCACCCCACCCACCCATGGTGTGGTTGACCATGGTATATACATGACCACCTGAATGGTATTAGTACCTACTTTCATACATTGAATCAGTAAATAAAAAGTTATTGTCCCGACAAGAAAATATGAAAAAGGGGAGTAACTCCAAAAATATTGATGCTAGAGTTATGGCCCTTGTGCATGACACTACCCCTCATCATGCGTGTTCCATATGTGAAGTTTCAAATCAATTGAACCAGTAGAGAAAGAGTTATTGTCCGGACAAAAAAATATGAAAAAGGGGAATAACTCCAAAAATATTGATGCTATAATTATGGCCCTTGTGCATGACACTACTCCTGATCATGCTTCTTCAATGTGTGAAGTTATAATGAATTTGGCCTAACTTTGTAGGAGATATTGCCCGGACACGAAGTGTGACAGACGGACTGACAAGAAAATGTGAAAAAGGGGAATAACTCCAAAAATATTGATGCTAGAGTTATGGCCCTTGTGTATGACACTACCCCTTATCATGATTGTTCCATATGTGAAGTTTCAAATCAATTGAACCAGTAGATAAAGAGTTATTGTCCGGACAAAAAAATATGTAAAAGGGGAATAACTCCAAAAATATTGATGCTAGAGTTATGACCCTTGTGCATGACACTAGCCCTCATCATGCTTCTTCAATGTGTGAAGTTATAATGAATTTGGCCTAACTTTGTAGGAGATATTGCCCGGACACGAAGTGTGACAGACGGACTGACAAGAAAATATGAAAAAGGGGAATAACTCCAAAAATATTGATGCTAGAGTTATGGCCCTTGTGTATGACACTACCCCTTATCATGATTGTTCCATATGTGAAGTTTCAAATCAATTGAACCAGTAGATAAAGAGTTATTGTCCGGACAAAAAAATATGTAAAAGGGGAATAACTCCAAAAATATTGATGCTAGAGTTATGACCCTTGTGCATGACACTAGCCCTCATCATGCTTCTTCAATGTGTGAAGTTATAATGAATTTGGCATAACTTTGTAGGAGATATGGCCCGGACAAGAAGCGTGACAGACGGACAGACGTACTAACAAATGGGTAGTTGTGTGACTTTTTCCTTTGATCTTTTCTTGTGGGACTAGTCCCACAAGAAAAACTATTTTTGGCTCTAACTTTGGAAAAGAATGATCTGGAAGCTAACCCTAACCCTAACCCTATGTCCCACAACTGGCCAGGTTAATGTCACAAGAAATGGCCAGGTTAATGTCACAAGAGATGGCCAGGTTAATGATTTTACTTGTGGGACTAGTTAGAAAAAGTCACACAACTACCCTTTGGTGAGTGCGGACAGACGGACAGACGGACAGACAGACAGACAGACGGAATCGAGCAAACCTATAGTCCCCCAACCGGTAACCGTTGGGGGACTAATAACCTAAACAGCTCCAGCTAAAGGTTTAACATAACCCTTCATTTGATATCAATGCAAGATGAATATATTGATTTAATTCTAGTTTTAAAAAAATATATATATATTTATATTTCAGTGGTAAAAAGAAGGGACTAGGGAGATCTTAAAATATCAGAAAATCAAGCAGATTCTTATTAGACAGTTCCAGTTCTTACAGGAACTGAGTGATCCAGGTCTTCTCTGTTTGCAAAGGTGATAAATGACTTATATTAGGAGTAAAGTTGTATCAAATAATAAGATGTACACCAATCTCTAAGTAATAGTATAGCTTAACATCTACAAAACTGTAACCCATTACCTCATAAATATTCATGTAATTATATTCACGAATATTTATCAGTTGAATTTTCACAACTGCATATGATTAATGAACTCAATTTATGTTGGAAATGGCAGAAACAATCAGAATCATTTCTATATAAACCATAAAAGAAACCTGAGAAGACCGGTCAGATGACTCCTACAGGAACAATGATTAAAACAATTTACAAACAGACTATGTTAAAACCAACATGTGATCAAACTCAAATATTTGCTATTAGACCCAAATCCCCTGTCCTATTTCAAAGGCATCAAAGGGTTCGTATCTATATGGCTTGTCACTAACAAGATACTACTAGTATTGGACTTATAGTCACTCTTAACAAATACTGCAGAATATGGTGAGAAGACATTATAGAGGGATCATTTTGGACATGACGGTTAGCGAGATTTTTCTCCAATTTGCATGAGATTTCAACAGGGTAATGAGAAACATCTTAATGAAAAAATTGTTTTAAAATTTCTTAAACCAGTTATAGCACCTAAAAGATAAGTATTTAAGTTAACTAGAATTTCATGAAATGTTATTCCTTGCCAGAAAGCATGCTTTCAGAAAAATGCTAGTGAGATTTCTTGTCCCATGTGAGACATTTTCTTGTGATTTCACCGAATAAAATGGGAGAAAATCTCCAAATCTTGGGGTAAAATTATCCCGTTTAACCTATTACCTGATAAATACACAATTCAACATCTGTAGGATCCAGTAGAATCTGGTCTGCTTTGTTTGCTTATGGAATAATATTGACCTGATTTTACAGTTTCTGTCACGGTAAGAAACATTAGTTATACTTACATTTTCAGCTGACAGTTTAATGCAGTTTGTATAATGTTCTGTCAGTTGTGCAGTAGAGAGACCACTTAACGGCAAAGACTGTCTTCTAAAAACAAAACAATTATGCATGTAAAGAAAATATATATAATGAACGATTCTATCACTATGCATGACAGGTTTATAAATGTATAGCTAATGTTGTGGGTTAGTAAGCCCATGTTTAATTCAGTTTCAAGTTTCACAGGTTAAGTTTTCAAGATGATGAAGAAACCCCTATTTTAGGCATTTTTAGCCCTTTACTCCATGAATATTCATAATAATGGTCTTCAGGCTGAAGAGAAACTAGCTCATTTTTTATAACGGTATATGGACACAGACATTAGAGAGGTTTCGATTTCTTACTTGTATGTGTATGTTTATGTGTGTCTACACGTACACATTCCTGAATTTTCAAAATCATGTTTCGAAATCAGATAACGTGTACCCGTACGGGTAATTTGTGATACGATATGACTTCTTGAAATTAATGATATTAGGAAGAACTAGAAATTGCATGAAGTATGAAAATAAGGCCACAAAGATGAACATAGAAAGAAAATAATATACGGACAGATAGACTGACAGGCATGCAGGGATACAGATAGACTGATCGATAGACAGACAGATATACAGGCAGATAAACAGATAGATAAATATACAGAAAAATAGACATATCGATAGCCAGAAAGATAGATAGACAGATTGATACAGATATACAGACAGATATACAGCACAGACATAGTAAATATCATTAGCATTTATAAGAGAAACATTAAACAATCACAGATAGCATAATAAGCAAAAGATCGCAGGCAGACAGATAGATTGAAAGACAGACGGCTGAGCGGAGGGATGAGTGGGCATACGGACGGACAGACAGGCAGACTGAATAACAAATACGAAGCATACACAGATTTAGTGCAAAGCTAAATTGACACAAAACACCCCACGACTCGGTTCAGATGAACGTTTCAATTGGGTCACAAAATATGATATTAAACACCTTTAATTTCACTTCTCAAGTTAATTAACTGTTGTTACACAAAGAGAAGGGTTGGTACTAACATTCTATCAACCAACACATTTTACTAGAAAACATGTGAAAAATAGGCATTAACAATGATTAAGTTGCATGTTTTGTTGAAACTTCAGAAACTTCTAACAAACGATTGATTAAGAAGAGTGTTCAAAGGAACACATGGGTCACCTTTTGGGAGAAGTTCGACGGACGGGCAGACAGACAGACAGACAGAAGGAAAGATGACGGAAAAGTGATCCCTATGTGACACACTGCCTATCGGCAGGCAACAAAAAAACTGCATGGCTTCCATCAAGACAATACTCGGGCTCAAGCATCAGGGTGGTTTGGGAGCTCAAGCATGAGGGCGATTTGGGAGAAAAAGTCTCCCTAATACTACTGACTTCTCCCAGTTTTGAGCTGTCAGAGGGAGAAGTTTTAAAATATAGAACATATAGGGAGATACAAATTCAGGACCAAAACTTCTCCCTCAACACCACTAAACTTCTCCCTGATGGAAAGCTCCAGCTTGAGTTCAGATATTACTGTAACATACATTTGGACTTTATATATCAAACCCTTATACCGTACCTGTCAGGAGAATCTCTTGGACTTCCTGCCAAGTTTTTACGCTGTAGGTCGATGACTCTTGACCTTCTGCGAGCTTTCCTCTCAAGCTCATCATCTTGCTGCTCCATCAGGAATGTGGATGGACTACAATTGCCTACAAAAGTCACTATGTTATGTCAATTCATGTCTAGGAAACTTTCAAAATATGAATTTCATAAACAGTGTTTTTTTCACCCAATTGGGAACGGGTCCGGTACCCTTCAGATTGGGAATTGTAAACTCTTGACAATATCTGTAGATTTATTATCACTGAACGTAAACCAGTGTCGATGAAGGGGCATGTATAGATATTTGTCAGGACCGTTTCCGAAATGCGGCCATATTCAGTGGTATGGTTTTATATATACCCCAAACATGTCAGTTACATACCTTTGTTTACGTTTATTGTAGACCTACATTATGGCAAAAGATAAGTTTGAATTTGGATAGTTTGTTATGAATTAAGAGAAAAATGATTTGACATGTTGGTAAATGTGTTTATTTTGATTGGGAACGGGTCCGTTATTTGAATTCTTTTGATTGGGAAGGGTCCTGTCGTCGAATTGGGACGGGTTCGTGTCGAAGAAGGAAAAAAGAAAAAAACGCTGATAAGTGAGATGCATTAGGCATTAACACAATAAGACTTACTGTGAATGAGTTCAAGGTATGTTTGAATACTTACAGCTCTCTGAACATGTAACAAATGACTGATTATCAAACTAAGTAATAACTTAAATGAAAATTAGGCCAGGCTAGTTCTAAACAGAAGATAATCAATAATGCAAATTTAAAGAAATGCCATGAGGCTAATCTAACTTCTCAAAGTATTCAGACTGAGACAAACTTATGCAAATACAGTAGATTCAGATCAAACTGCTCATGAAGGAGTAGTTTGATTAAGGGCTCCACTATTTATTATTATAGACTGTTAGTCTAATTCAAACGTCTAATGCCTTTGCAAACAGGATAGACCCAGATCCTACTTTGAAGATAGGTGAAAAATTCCCCTGAAAAGTTTACCTTAAAAATATTAAATTAACTAGACTACTATCAAGGAAGGGTCCTGCGTAGGAGGTATAGCATACTCCTGAATATTGTAAGCCTGATTTTCCTAATGCAGAACTGCAGTAGCATAATTAAATATGCATTTAATTTGCTTAACTAAGAACTCTTGCTAGGTACTGGCACTTGAATGATAAGCATATAGTGAGCAAGTCTGATAGAAATCGGACCAATCTTTCAGAAGATATGTCACCGAAACAATCAGCCAATCAGATTGTATCATTACCAATAAATATGTGCAGAATATGCCAACCACAGAACCAATACGAGATACTTGTATATCAAGTACACTGATCAAGTTTGGTGAAAATTGGACTGTTCCTTGAGGAGATATTGCACAGAAACCAAAACCGGACAGACAGACAGACAGACAGACAAGCTGATTACTATAGGACATGCACATCTCGATGCGGGCCCTAATGAATATTCATGAAGTGATCAGTTAGGGAAATAGTTAACATAATGATGGAATGGGTACAGATTGGATGTTTGAATATTTAGGTAATTATTGCATGTTTTGGGTAATTAAGATACTTACTTGCAGCACAGTTGTTAGGTGAGATATATGATGAATGATGATTACGTTGTATATTTGGTGTGGTCACTATGGGAGAAAGTACCTCCCTTTGCTTCCTGGCTGTCATTGCAGGCTGTAAAACAAAGTTGTCAAATCGTTAGTGATAAGCAAAATTTATCATTCATCACAAAGTCTTGCTTTCCATGTTGTTGGTCTTTTTTTAATATTATGTTTTTTTCTAAAATAAACACAAGACCTATGCATAGGAAATCTTAGAGATTCTGAGTAGACAAAGACTTGAATTCTTGGGCCAGAATCTTTTGAAAAAAAATTATTCAGGAAAGGCACTGACAAATTACAAGAGGTGATTGTTCTTGTTCTAGATTTCGAGAAGTTTGTGACAATTAACTATTCCACAAACTTGTAACTCTTCACTCAACAGATATCCCCATAAATACCTTTGTAAACAGAACAGACCCAGATCAGACAGCTCCTGTTATATCCCATTAAATGATTAATCATTAAGTCATTAAGTGCCATAACAACTAATGAGCTAGGATCCACAGGTGTCTAGCTCATGAAATATGTCTAAAATAAGTTAAAATTTCCCTTAATTGACATTTTGTAACATCTGGAGTCAAAAAAATAAAGTTTGGGGCATTTTGAGTAAAAGCTGAAATTTTGTATATTCTATATTATAGAAAGGCAAATAATTCTCGTGCCATCCAATCCACAGGTGCTCCCCTTCAACTGCAATTAGTTTCACCTGCAGGGACGAATAGATTCTGCCATTTTCACGGTTCTTTATCAAATGCTCAGAAGATTGACCCCAACGGTGATTGGCTGGGAGGTTTTTAAGTAACTAGGTTCCGATTTATATCAACATAATAAAGCGGATGCATGGAATCAGCGATTTGTTTACATGCCTTTGACCCAGACACTGGATTGGCTTAGCGTACTGGTTCTCCACTTCACAGTGTTCTATCATGAGGAAAGCAGGGTTTCATACTCTGAATGGGGTCAAACAGCTTAACTAGATCATTCGAATAGACGCTTGCTGGACAAAATGGAAGAGTCTGTTCAATTTGAGTTGTCGGAAAAGATATAATCTGATTTGTGGCAGCAGGAATGCGATGTCACCGGTATGTAAGATTTTTTTTAACATGTTTCATCACTTCCCATGAGAATCAACCTGAAAGCGTCAATTTCGCTCTCATATAAGGATTTTAGTGAAATTGAGCACTTGGTCCTAAACTATATTGTTTCTGACTAAATAAAACAAGAGGGCCATGATGGCCCTTAATCGCTTACCTGTTCGTAACAGATTTATTATTTCAATGACAGAGTGCATGTAATCTTGCGCGGGACACTTTTTGTTAAGGTGTCATAATTTTGAACAATTTTTGTAGAGGACCATGATCATGGTACATACCAGATATCAAAATTGTAGGCTTTGTGGTTTCATAAAAGAATATGTTTAAATGTTAAGGCCTGCATGATGCACGTCAAGGGACAAGAGACAGACGATTATAAGAAAAGAAGATTTTTTTAAGACTTTCCTATGAAAAACTGATATGCCCCGGGGCGGGGCCATTTTCAACCCAGGGGACATAATTTGAACAATCTTGGTAGAAAACTATTAGATAACGCTACATACCAAATATTAAAGGTCTCGGCCTTACAGTTTTGGAGAAGATTCTTAAAGATTTTCATATGAAAAACTGATAAGCCCCAGGGCGGGGCCATTTTTGGCCCAGGGGTAATAATTTGAACAATCTTGGTAGAAAACCATTAGATGATGCTAAATACCAAATATCAAGGGTCTAGACCTTACAGTTTTGGAGGAGAAGATTTTTAAAGATTTTCCTATGAAAAACTGATAAGCCCCAGGGCGGGGCCATTTTTGGTCCGGGTCATAATTTGATTAATCTTGGTAGGGGACCATTAGATAATACTACAGACCATATATCAAAGGTCTATACCTTATAATTTTTTAGAAGAAGATTTTTAAAGGTTTTCCTATGAAAAACTGATAAGCCCCGGGGCGGGGCTATTTTTGTCCTGGGGGTCATAATTTGAACAATCTTAGTAGAGGACCATTAGATGATGCTACATACCAAATGCCAAAGGTCTATGCCTTACAGTTTCAGAGAAGAAGATTTTTAAAGATTTTCCTATGAAAAACTGATAAGCCCCGGGGCGGGGCCATTTTTGGCCCGGGGGACATAATTTGAACAATATTTGTAGAGGACCATTACATCATGTTACATACCAACTACATGTATCAAAGCTCTTGGCTTTGTGGTTCCAGAGAAGAAGATGTTTAAATAAATTGTTGACGCCCGCACGTACGCACGACGCCGGACACAGGATCATCCCAATAGCTCACCTTGGCACTTTGTGCCAGGTGAGCTAAATACAGTTTTCTGAAGGTATTTGCACCATGTACTTGCTAAAATGGAGACAAAGTATGGGATATTTGGTACCAGTGTGTAGATAAAACATTTTTCTTTCTATATAAACTTTGTTTTGTGGGCAAATTCCCCTCCGGGTGAAAATAATTATAGTTGAAGAGGAGCTCCAAGGATCAGATGGCACTAGAGTTATAAATTTGCCTTTCTATAATATAGAATATACGAAATTTCAGCTTTGTCTCAAAACACCCCAAACTTGATTTTTTCAAATCCAGTCTGTTACAAAACGTCAATTTAGGGGCACCTTAACCCTTTCCTCCATGAATATTTATCTAAAAAATAATGACGCCATGAATAGCCTTTTATAAAATAGATGACTTTGTTATAACTTATTTGGCCATGGCAGAAACTGTACAATCATATCTATATTATATCATAAGCAAATAGTAGTGATGGGAATTGGCTGGATTTTCATAATCGATAATCGGTTCATGCCAACGGACTAAGCTTCGATTATAATCGAAATCGGTTACTGTGTAACAAGTGTAGAATCTACTATGTAATACAGAAAAGTTTTGAATGGAAGCGTTGAAGGTTAATTACTTGTCTTGTTCTAATGTTATTCAAATGTTTTTATGTAAAGTTTTGTTTGTGGAAGTTGCAAATAAAATGAATTTTATAAAACTGTGTGACCGGCTGTTTCTACCTGAATTAATGATTTTCGGTACAGCCTGCAGATGGCTTCGTATATCAAGGATAAAATATTTATTAAATGGTGATCTATTTTTGTTTTTCTATCATCTGTCGATTTTCTTTTAAAGTCTTGGTTTGGTTTGGAACTAGAACTGTCAAATTACAGACCCGTAAGCAATCTTTCCTTTCTGTCAAAACTTATTGAGAAAGCTGCATTGTTTAGACTTAACATCCACGTAACTGACCATGACCTTCTGCCCAAAAATCAATCGGCTTACAGACGATTTCACTCTTGCGAATCTGCCTTATTGAGACTTGTTCATGACCTACTTGAGGCTATGGAGAACCAAGAAGTAACTGCCCTTATTGCCATTGATCTTAGTGCTGCCTTTGATACTGTTGACCATGATATTCTTCTCGATGTTCTCAAGAGTCAATATGGAGTTTGTAATAATGCTCTGAAATGGTTGGACTCCTACTTACGACCAAGAAGCTGTCGCGTGAATGTAAATTCGTCACAATCACAACCTCGTTTGTTGGAGTGCAGTGTTCCACAGGGCAGTTGCCTTGGTCCTTGGCTCTACCTTGCATACGCAGGAACCTTGTTCGATGTTATTCCTCCATCTGTCTCAGTATACGGTTTCGCTGATGACCATATTGCAAGTAAACGCTTTAAACCTACCCCCAGTAGTGAAAGACAAACTGTTCAAAACCTTGAAGAATGTGCCATAACGATCAATAACTGGATGAACGAAAACAAACTTAAAATGAACGCAGCAAAAACTGAATTCATCATTTTTGGAAATAAGCAACAGCTAAACAAATGTACTACACATTCAATTGATATCGCAGGAGATGTTGTTGAATCGGAAACGTGTATTAGATACCTAGGTGCTTTTCTCGATGAATCATTAACCTTCAAAGAACACGTGAAAAGAAAGTGTCGCGTTGCCATGTTGAACTACTATAGAATAAAATGTATTAGGAAATACTTGACAAAAGAATCAGCCGAAATTTTAGTTCTTTCACTAGTGATCTCTCATTTAGATTATTGCAATGTCATTCTATACGGAATTGCACAGTGTGATATAGATAAACTACAACGAATCCAAAATATGTGCGCTAAACTCGTTTTGAATAGGAAATGGTCATACAGCTCCAAACAATCTCTTAAAGACTTACATTGGTTACCTATCAAAGCTAGGATCACTTTTAAGATATTGACATACATGTACAATTGCTCTCTCAACCACGCTCCCGTTTATCTGACAGAACTTCTCGTAAAGCCAGCACCAACACGCTGTCTGAGATCGGCAGACAAAGCCCAAGAGATGTATGCTGTGCCTTTCAACAAGAGAAAGACCTTTAGTGATAGAAGTTTTGGGACAGCAGGTCCCAGACTTTGGAACGGGCTTCCTAGCGAGATTAAACGAGCAGAAAATGTTGAATCTTTTAAAAGAAAGTTGAAAACACATTATTTCAGACACTTTAACTCACTTTTTAATATTTCGTAGAAACTGTCCGCGTGTTTTAGATGTATAAAGTACTTTACATAAAGTCTGGGTTTTAGTATATTATAACATTTTTTTTTTTTAACTATCGTTTTATGGATATTAGTTTTTATGCTTTCTTAAATGTATATTCGTGTATTGTATATCCTCTATCGATTTTTATTTGTCTCTGATTTTATTTATGTCAATGTACAACGCCATTGAATGCATTATTTGCAAAAATAGGCGTTTAACCAAGTGATTCAGTTTCAGTTTCAGTTTTACAAACAAAATCACTTGTTTGTTTTGACATCGTCGTGTCTGGTTTCCATCAGCTAAAATGGTCGTATACAGTTGCTAAGCGATACTGGTACCCCGTTTTGAAATGCTACTTATGACATATACGCAATGTTAACCAGGCTAAAGTAATGGGGCGTGTGCAGCTTCACCGGGGTTTCCCCACACGCATACTATAAATAGTAATGGTAGGATGGAGTAAAAGAAAGGGACAATTCGGATATTTAAGGAATATATATATGGCAGTTTCTATCGGTAACTGATTGACACAATTCCTATTTATGATACAAATCTTTAGATTTCAATAACATCGTATTTTAATGTTCGAAAAGCACTCACATTCTTTTTCCAGTGCCTGAAATTTAATAGTAAATATAGGATTCGTGATATAGTTTTAGTGTTGAAATACCACGAAAATACGATTACGAACATGTTGCGCAATGCATAAGATTACAAATCGATTATCGGGACACCACTAACAAACAGAGCAGACCCTGATCAGACAGTTCCTATAGGAGCCATCTGATCTGGGTCTACTGTTTACAAAGGTGTAGAAAAGCGTATTTATGGAGTAAAGGGTGAACTTATTTTAGACATATTTCATGAGCCGGACACCTGTGCTAGGATCTAAGTATCTAAAAAATATTATATAATGCTGGCTTGAAAATATCACAGCCTAGTTGACAATACCACTACCTTTTGTATATAAAGTTAAGTTTGATGAAACCACCAACACCACTTTTATCCTCACAAACCCCCTGGCAAAGAAAACAAAATTGTTATAGCTGCCATAATATTGGAAGAACAACATTTTGTTTAAAATGTGACGGAAACATAATGACAATTTAATACATCACAAAATATGAAACACTAACCTTTGAATTCCTGCATAATCAGTAGTGGTATGAACCTACACATCTTATTGTAATTGTTCAATTTTGTTTCCTGGGAGAATGCAGTTACCTCCCATTAAATACTCTTCAAGCATTTGAAATTCCGCATTTGATATCTATGAAATTTAGAAGTTTGTGTGCAGATTTACGATCTATCTAATTCTTTATTCATACCAATAGACTGAAATAATATGATGATTCATAGTCCAACCGTAAATTAATATGCAGTAATGCTAAAAAGTAGATTAATATCCTATTTTCGTGTTTGACTACCCCACCCACTTTGTATGTTATCGTTGAACACCTTAATAATTACTAATTTTATTCGTCACAATTATGCAATACTTTCACTCCATATTAAATGTGCTGTAAGGATTATACTTGCCGTTTATTTACGACTAAAAGAAAAAGCCAATGCCAAATTTCACTCAGGTGTCATGTTTTTGTTTTCTTTCTTCAAACAACCCGCCTTAGCCAGATCTCGCGAGAAGTCATTATCTATTGTTCGTCATATTCATGGTACAGAGTAGTTCTAGGTATCATTTATTTTGGTCAACTGAATCAAATATTTTCGATAAAAATAGTCAATACTTGATTTTGATGAAATAAAATTTCAATAATAATAATTTTAAGACGAAAATAGAAAAGGCATCCGCAACATACATTATACCGAGACACTGATCCGAGTTATCCAATGTCCGAAATAAAAAGAGGTCGGAAATGGTGCTTCACTTTATTATTAATAAGATGAAATATTGTTTATTTTATCTAACGTATATGTTTAACAGTTAAATCTATTGTAAGCGCACTCCGACACAATGTCGGCTGTAAAATCATCGACATGGAGCCATTCGTCAAAAGATCAAGACAGCCTGCGGTCATTTCGTCTCTTAGTCAATTCGACCCATTGTCGAATCGCCCTGGCGCCTGTTTCAAAAGCTTTACCTATACACACTATAAATACATATATAACCATAGGCAAATGCAATCAATATTATATATGTGTTAATTCTATTGGAGTTCTACATAAAGCAACCGCCCGTTCTTATCAATCTATGGCAAATATAAGACATACAGTAAAACCACTCTAATGCGACCACTTAATGAATCAACATGGTTGTCTTCATAAGCAGGTGGTTGCTTAATGCAGGACAAAAGTAATGCAGAAAGCTCCTCTAGGAGCAAACTGATTTTAACATTCAGAGCAAGAGGCAATGGTGCGTACTCAAATACTAAAATCGTCATTCTGTACCAAACCCTATGTTGGGACGAGTCTCAGTCTAAAGAGCCGTCATAACATAGGGTATGGCGGAGAAATAAAAGAAGCTATTCTTTAAAATGTTTTAATTTACGCATCTCATCTGGGCGGCTGTACTAAAAAAATAAAGCAAAAAACTATTACACTTACTCAAATGGCACGTAGTGGCGTTTCTCCTGTATTGACCCATGTCCGTTTCCTATATTTTTGTTCTTTAGGTCTATTTGTAACACATGCGATATGAACGGCGAATAATAAGTTTTGAATTCGCGTAATGCTTATCACGTGATCTCGTCGTGTCCAGTGCGATATAGAAAGACCACAGGTCACGAAACTTCACACCTTCTCACGAAATTGGCCCAGTCTTAATCAGTATACTGATTGTTAGAGAATGAAATTGATCTTCAACCCTAGCGACAATTCTTCTAGTTTAGGACGTATGTTGTATACACATAACCGTGCGATGGATAAGTGCCCCTTCGTTAACCCTTTTCTTGTTCTATGTTTATTCAAAATGTCAAAATATTTTTTTATATATATATAACTTATAATGAAATTTGGAAAGTGGAACATTGAAGCTATTTTGGAAAGTAAAGAAACAGATCGTTCAAATCCCATTAGCAAACAGAGCAGACCCTAATCAAACGGCTCCTATAGGAGTCACCTGAGCTGACTCTACTCTGTTTGCAAATGCATGAAACACATTTATATGAAGTAAAGGGTTAATCATTCCTTACCCCTATGCAATAAAGAGATGTGCTACAATATTGATTGGCTCAGATTCGAAAAGCTTTTGAGAAATTATTGACGGGGTGTCAAACAGCTTGGATCCCCAGCGTCTCATCTGGGTCCTAGATGTCTGCAAATGCTAATCAGGTCTTGGTTAACAGGCTAAGGGCTAACAAATCTTTCCAGTGGCTAATCCCTTAGGGTCAAATCAACACTGATGTGTTTGGAAGTGGTAATGTACATGTTTTGAGTGTACGAAATGTACACCAAGCAGTCTAAAGGTTTATCCACGTTTTGGGCCTAGCAGCCTAAAGCTTTTATCCAGTATAATCCACGTGTTGGGCCTAACAGCCTAAAGGTTTAACCACGTGTTGGTCCAAGAAGCATGAATGTTTTATCCACGATGCTCTATTTATCAGAATAGTTTCAAAAAGTGACTTTTACAGAGGCGTCAAAAGGCGTCAATATGCGAGAATGGTTACTGTTGCTATAATTTGACGTTATATATCTTATGGTCTCATCGCATTCAAATAGTAAAGATGGAGATTACACAATACCTCTATGATTAGATCTCCGGTCAAGTGTGAGCCAGTATTGAAAGATAAATAACACCTTTCTATAGATTCTGATGGATGTTAAACAGTGCAGAACCCAAAGGCTGATCTGAGTCTTTACTGTTTTCAATGCAATTATACCCTTTTCCACGAGAACAAATTTCCACAGAGTTACATAAGTGTCAAACACTGCAGACACTGGCAGGTAGTCTAATAGGTGTCAAACACTGCAGACACTGGCAGGTAGTCTGGTAGGTGTCAAACACTACATACACTGGCAGGTAGTCTGATAGGTTTTAAACACTGCATACACTGACAGGTAGTCTGATAGGTGTCAAACACTGCAGACACTGGCAGGTAGTCTGGTAGGTGTCAAACACTACATACACTGGCAGGTAGTCTGATGGGTTTTAAACACTGCAGACACTGGCAGGTAGTCTGATAGGTGTCAAACACTGCAGACACTGGCATATAGTATAGGTTTACAATATTTGACTTAGCGGCAATTCGTTTATTGATCATAGGGGTCTGAAAAAGCAGGTGATTGTTTAATGCAGGACCAAAGTAATGCAAATATATATTCTATAGAGCTTTCTGCATTAAGCTAACTACTGTCTTACAGGCTCATCAATATACCTTTTTGTTGGCCGCTTAAACAGGTTCTACTTTAATACACATGAGAACTGTTTTAGATATTTGTGGTCTGATTTTTTAAGGTTCTGGACTTCTTGGTTGCCTCTTCAGTGTTTACAGTTCCACCGAGGATACCTACATGTACTACACGGCTCTGTACAACCTCGACACGGTTGTCTCCCCTCCCTTCACCCACCGATTAACATGTCTGGTGGGTGTTCACAGATTTTAGTTTTAAGTTAAACCATCGATGTAATTCCTTGCGCGATAGGGGCACCACTTGACGTCTTCGCCGAGTAGACCCTAAAGAGACAACTCATGAAAGAGCCGTCTGATCAGAGTGCGTCCATTTGCTTACAGAATATCATAGATCTTATTCTATATTATTTTGTATAGTTGTATACAGTAAAACCCATCTAAGCAGGAATTCTGGTAGAGAAGAATTAACACTTATATAATATTGATTGCATTGAAGCAGTTGAGGTCAATAAGCATTATGCATTCAGCCTGTTGGTTACAGCTGAAGTAAGCAGTTGAGGTCAATAAGCATTATGCATTAAGCCTGTTGGTTACAGCTGAAGTAAGCAGTTGAGGTCAATAAGCATTCAGCCTGTTGGTTACAGCTGAAGTAAGCAGTTGAGGTCAATAAGCATTATGCATTCAGCCTGTTGGTTACAGCTGAAGTAAGCAGTTGAGGTCAATAAGCATTCAGCCTGTTGGTTACAGCTGAAGTAAGCAGTTGAGGTCAATAAGCATTATGCATTCAGCCTGTTGGTTACAGCTGAAGTAAGCAGTTGAGGTCAATAAGCATTATGCATTAAGCCTGTTGGTTACATCTGAAGCAAGCAGTTGAGGTCAATAAGCATTATGCATTCAGTCTGTTGGTTACATCTGAAGCAAGCAGTTGAGGTCAATAAGCATTATGCATTCAGCCTGTTGGTTACAGCTGTAGTAAGCAGTTGAGGTCAATAAGCATTATGCATTAAGCCTGTTGGTTACATCTGTAGTAAGCAGTTGAGGTCAATAAGCATTATGCATTCAGTCTGTTGGTTACATCTGAAGCAAGCAGTTGAGGTCAATAAGCATTATGCATTCAGTCTGTTGGTTACATCTGAAGCAAGCAGTTGAGGTCAATAAGCATTATGGATTCAGCCTGTTGGTTACAGCTGTAGTAAGCAGTTGAGGTCAATAAGCATTATGCATTCAGTCTGTTGGTTACATCTGAAGCAAGCAGTTGAGGTCAATAAGCATTATGGATTCAGCCTGTTGGTTACAGCTGTAGTAAGCAGTTGAGGTCAATAAGCATTATGGATTCAGCCTGTTGGTTACAGCTGTAGTAAGCAGTTGAGGTCAATAAGCATTATTCATTCAGCCTGTTGGTTACAGCTGAAGCAAGCAGTTGAGGTCAATAAGCATTATGCATTCAGCCTGTTGGTTACATCTGAAGCAAGCAGTTGAGGTCAATAAGCATTATGGATTCAGCCTGTTGGTTACAGCTGTAGTAAGCAGTTGAGGTCAAGAAGCATTATGCATTCAGCCTGTTGGTTACATCTGAAGCAAGCAGTTGAGGTCAATAAGCATTATGGATTCAGCCTGTTGGTTACAGCTGTAGTAAGCAGTTGAGGTCAATAAGCATTATGCATTAAGCCTGTTGGTTACAGCTGAAGCAAGCAGTTGAGGTCAATAAGCATTATGCATTAAGCCTGTTGGTTACATCTGAAGCAAGCAGTTGAGGTCAATAAGCATTATGCATTCAGCCTGTTGGTTACATCTGAAGCAAGCAGTTGAGGTCAATAAGCATTATGGATTCAGCCTGTTGGTTACAGCTGTAGTAAGCAGTTGAGGTCAATAAGCATTATGCATTCAGCCTGTTGGTTACAGCTGTAGTAAGCAGTTGAGGTCAATAAGCATTCAGCCTGTTGGTTACAGCTGTAGTAAGCAGTTGAGGTCAATAAGCATTATGCATTCAGCCTGTTGGTTACATCTGAAGCAAGCAGTTGAGGTCAATAAGCATTATGGATTCAGCCTGTTGGTTACATCTGAAGCAAGCAGTTGAGGTCAATAAGCATTATGGATTCAGCCTGTTGGTTACAGCTGTAGTAAGCAGTTGAGGTCAATAAGCATTATGCATTCAGCCTGTTGGTTACATCTGAAGCAAGCAGTTGAGGTCAATAAGCATTATGCATTCAGCCTGTTGGTTACATCTGAAGCAAGCAGTTGAGGTCAATAAGCATTATTCATTCAGCCTGTTGGTTACAGCTGAAGCAAGCAGTTGAGGTCAATAAGCATTATGCATTCAGCCTGTTGGTTACATCTGAAGCAAGCAGTTGAGGTCAATAAGCATTATGGATTCAGCCTGTTGGTTACATCTGAAGCAAGCAGTTGAGGTCAAGAAGCATTATGGATTCAGCCTGTTGGTTACAGCTGTAGTAAGCAGTTGAGGTCAAGAAGCATTATGCATTCAGCCTGTTGGTTACAGCTGTAGTAAGCAGTTGAGGTCAATAAGCATTATGGATTCAGCCTGTTGGTTACAGCTGTAGTAAGCAGTTGAGGTCAATAAGCATTATGGATTCAGCCTGTTGGTTACAGCTGTAGTAAGCAGTTGAGGTCAATAAGCATTATGGATTCAGCCTGTTGGTTACAGCTGTAGTAAGCAGTTGAGGTCAAGATGAGAAGTGTAGTTAATGTAAGTTTCATTTTTTCTTTCCCATCAGTATCCAAAATAGTTGACACTTAAGCAATGTTTTTTTTAACACTTTACATTATGAATATCTCATGCAAGACTGCCCAATAATAATCCAAATCTTATATAAGAGTACAAAAAAGTACACCAACTCTTTATTCCATAAACATGCCTTTCTTTGAATTTGCAAACAGAATGGACCCAGCTGAGATTGCTCCTATAGGAGCTGTCTGATCAGTGACTGCTCTATTTGCATATGATGTATTATAGATATGATTCTACAGTTTCTGCCATGGCCAAAACAATTGATGTAATTAATGTCATTATTTCTATCATAGTGTAAAGGGTTAAGTGTTATCGTGGTAGAGAATCAGGTCAGTAACATATAAGCAAGCAGACCAGATCCTGGAGGAGCTGTCTTGATCTGGGTCTACTCTGTTTGCAAAGTTTTTTTTTAAAATCAAATAATGGGTTAATTAGAAAATTTTAAATAAAAGATCAACATCAAATGCTGTACAATAACAATTTGGCCAGCTTTTTTGAGAGATATGTTTTTAGCAACCTAAAGGTACCTTTGAAGTGTTATCCAAGATTTCCAGCACGAACATGCACTTATTGTCTTGGGGAAAGAACTGCTTAAACTGAATAATTGCTTTTGTTTGCAGAGGATGTGCTTGAATAGTAATGTGAGTAGGGGAATTCTCTTGACAGCACGCTGTGTTTGCATGCTTGACAGGTCTTGACAGTGATGGCAAAACACATAAATAAGTGTAACTCACAAAATGTCAGAGTTCATCAACACATATTGACCTGATTTTTCAATGGAAGTTATTTTCTTATTACGATCAAGGTAAACATCCTGTACAATATACCAGTGTGACGTATTATGGAATGGCGCTGTCTGTGTGTCTGTCCGTCTGTAACATCTCTAACTCAAGTTCCGCGTGGTGGATCCTTCTCAAATTTTACCACAATGTTTATCTAGACATGCTACAGTAGCCTGCCAAGTCTCAGTTTGTTTATCCAAGGTCAAGGTCACACAATTGGACTTAGAATTTGCATTTAGCAAAAATGTTAACCAGTCTGTCTGTCTGTAACATCTCTAACTCAAGTTCCGCTTGGTGGATCCTTCCCAAATTTGACCACAATGTTTATCTAGACATGCTACAGTAGCCTGCCAAGTCCCGGCTTGTTTATCCAAGGTCAAGGCCGCTTAATTGGACTTAATTTGCATTTAGCATTTGCGTTAAGCAAAAATGTTCACACAGACATAACCATAGGCAAATGCAATCAATATTATATATGTTTCTAATGGAAATTCCGAATATAATTATATATATATATATGTAGATGAATATCTAAACCCTTTACCTGCTGAATATTAATTGGCATATTGACGCTGTATGACACAGGATTTTTAACCGGATTTTCCAGGGAAAATCCCGGTTATTGAAATGGTGATGTATGGCGGGCGGGTGGTCGATTGGGCAGCTGCCAATCTTGTAAGTGCAACTCCTTTGAAACTGTTCGACAGAATTTCATAAAACCTTTTTCCTTCTGCAATTTTTCTGGGAGTTATGCTTCTTTGAACTTAGAAATCACTAGGTCTTTTGACCCTATCCTTGTAAGCGTAACCCCTCAAACTGTTCAACAGAATTTCATAAAACTTTGTATGTAGCAAGGACACACTATATGTAGATGTGCATTTAGTCGGGGATTTTTCTTTCTACAATTTTTCTGAGTTATGCCCCTTTGAACTTAGAAATCACTAGGTATTTTGACCCTATTCTTGTAAGTGCAACTCCTCTCAAACTTTTCAATAGAACAATTGAATTTCATAAAACCTTTTTTGTAGGAAGGGCACAATATGTAGATGTGCATATTGTCGGGGATTTTTTCTTCTGCAATTTTTCTGGGAGTTATGCCCTGTTCAACTCAGAAAATCACTAGGTCTTTTCACCCTATCCTTGTAATCGCAACTCCTCACAAACTGTTCAACAGAATTTCATAAAACTTTGTATGTAGCAAGGACACACTATATGTAGATGTGCATTTAGTCGGGGATTTTTCTTTCTACAATTTTTCTGAGTTATGCCCCTTTGAACTTAGAAATCACTAGGTATTTTCAAAGACCTATGATAACACATAGATAAGAAACTACTGTACATGTATAACACTAGGAGAACTTTATTCTGATAGGTGGTTTGGTTCTTTGCATTAAACTTTTTTGTTTGTGAACAGATTTTAACAATTCAGGTATCATATTGTAGCTTTATAGTTGCACTACACAATGATAAGCTTATATTTCCCGAGTTTTTCTTACCATCCGAGATATTTGCAAACGTGACTTTGTTTGATTTTGTACACCTTAAAATCATACCTTATTTCAGCACGTGGCAAACTCTTATATTTTATAAACTAGTGAAAAACAAAAGTTTTATCAGTGATAAAAATTGTATTAATAGTATTTATAATCGTTTTCCAATTAAATGATACCATATTATTTTGAAGAAAGTATGCAAATCTTTAGATATCTTGATTTTTATTTGCAAACTAAGGTAATTTTCATCAAAATAAATAGATTTCAATTCAGACAGGTGGGTTGGGTCTTTGCACAAAACTTTTTTGTTTGTGGACCGATTTTAACAATCAAGGTACCATATTGTAGCTGAATAATTGTTCTACACAATGATATGTTTATATTTCATGAGCCTTTCTTACAACTAGAGATATTTGCAAACGTGACTTTGCGTGATTTGGTACATTTGCCGCGAGACTTGGTGAGATTTGTCTAAGTTGCTTATCTGTGTGTTATTATAGGTCTTTGGTATTTTGACCCTATTCTTGTAAGTGCAACTCCTCTCAAACTTTTCAATAGAACAATTGAATTTCATAAAACCTTTTTTGTAGGAAGGGCACAATATGTAGATGTGCATATTGTCGGGGATTTTTTCTTCTGCAATTTTTCTGGGAGTTATGCCCTGTTCAACTCAGAAAATCACTAGGTCTTTTCACCCTATCCTTGTAATCGCAACTCCTCACAAACTGTTCAACAGAATTTCATCAGACCTTGTTTGTAGCAAGGACACAATATGTAGATGTGCATACTGTCTGTGATTTGCAATCCCCCCCGCTACGAAGTAGGGGACATACTGGTTTACCCCTGTCCATCTGTCCGTTAGTTAGTTCATCCATTATTGTAAGCTCAATTCCTCCTACATGGGCGGTCAGATTTCAATGAAACCTTAACAGAAAGTATTATATCAAATGAAGATATGCATGAAAAAAATCATTTTGGTTTGACAAATTTCAGGGGAGCTAAGCAGACTTTGGGATTTATTCCAATTTCCAGATATTATGTATAGTTGAACTCATAAGTGCAACTTCTTGTACATGGGTAGTCGGATTTCAATGAATCTTTAACAGAAGGTAATACGTCATATGCAGGATGATCTTTACGATCCGACAAATTTCAGGGGAGATAATTTGACTTTAGGATTTATTGCAGATATTTTGTATTTTTGAACTTGTAAGAGCAATTCCTACATGGGTAGTAAAACTTTGACAGTGATGTCCCTTATATATGTAATGCTTCGTGATGTTATATAGTAAAACATGGACATAGCCATAATAGGACATGGAGTTTGGGTACTAGTACTCAATCCATGACTGCAACTCCTCCAAAATACTGTTAACGAATTTCATGTATCTTTTCTTGTTCCCAATTTTTTTGTGTGAAAAATCCCAATAGTGTCCAACTTTTGATTAAGATGTTAAAAAATGTAAAAGAAGCTAAAATGGGACCAAAAATGCTTTCCAAATCATTGAATTTTATGTGCAGAAAAAATCCCAGTTATTAAAATGTATTTTTCCCAAAACTGCCTGAAAAAGGCCTGCCATGGTTACCTAGAGTTGGTTGCCCTGGTTATGGAGTCGTGGCTTCCGATTGATCACAACTTAGATATTAGTTTTGTTGAAAATTGGTAAGTAGGGTATATGAGGTATATGGTCCTTTTGGATATCCCAAACTTAATGGCAGGTGTTTCAAAATTGTTGGTTGCCATGGTAACCCAATGATGGCCTGTGAAGGTCAAAATTTAGATATTTTGATTGTCATTACCTGTTGTCCGTTTTGTTTAGATTCTGTTACAATTACCAGTAGATTAGGAATGATTGGAATAAATTCGTGTAATTCTTATAAAGCTGAATGATTCATAAAGGTACATTTTTGATAACTTTAAATTAGACTGACATGGCTGTTGTAGGAGCCACCTGATCAGGTTCTGCTCTGTTTGCTTATGTAATACTATAGATGTGATCCTACAGTGTCTGCCATGGCCAATACATTGTATATCTGGTGTACATATGCCATTAAAGATAAAATTCATCAAATTATTATTCATGATTGCATTATTTCTAAACATGAATATTCGTATGGTAAAAATTTGGATAACCTGATTTTTTTTAAACTTCATGGTAATCATTTTGGGATCCTACACACCAGAATTCTTTACAAAGCACAAAGACGGGAATAGAGGTTTTTTGCCCACACTGCTAGTACATTTAATTTCTTATGTTTACAGGACCTTAACTCTTATGGTAGATGAGTTTGAACATGAACTGAAAGTGTAGAGCAATGAGTCAGTCAACACCAACAACTGGGAGCAGACAGGTACATGTTAAAGATTTACTGTTATTGATAAAGTAAAACCTCTCTAAACTTAACCCTTTCCTCCATATACATGTACTATATTTAGACCCAACCTCTTTGAATGAATCTACCCAAAAGGAGCATTTACTAGAGAAAAGTAAAAGTTTAGAATTTTGTAGTTTGAAACCATTGTGATAAATAGAGCATTTGCTCCTATAGGAGCAAATGCTCTATTTATCACAATGATTTCAAGAAGTGGTTATTACAGAGGCGTAGAAAGGCGTATTTTTGGAGGAAACGGTTAATGCAGGATGAAAGTCATGCAGAAAGCTCCTAGAGGATTAAGTAGCTCCTCTCTGCATGACTTTCACCCTGCATTAAGCACTCACCTGCCTAAAAGTATCTAAATTCTTTTCTACTAGAATTCTGGTTTACAGAGGATTTACTGTATAACTTTGAAAACAGAATAGACCCATACCAGACTGTCTCCTACAGGAGCCGTCTGATCAGGGTCTGCCGTGTTTGCTTATAAAATAATATAGATCTGATTATACAGTTTCTGCTGTCGTTAAAATTCCCATGTCATTTGCCATTATAAAAAAATATCCGGGTAATTCATGTTTATGATGTCATGATTCCTTTCATTTGATATTTCGTGAGGTAAATGGATAAGACAAGCATGTATATAAACACATTTTCATACCTTTTCAAACAGAGTAGATCCAGATCAGATGGGTC
Source organism: Azorinus chamasolen (assembly GCA_963576725.1). Classification (NCBI taxonomy): domain Eukaryota; kingdom Metazoa; phylum Mollusca; class Bivalvia; order Cardiida; family Solecurtidae; genus Azorinus; species Azorinus chamasolen. The sequence continues at coordinate 107,631 of OY755236.1, forward strand.
TGCTCTGTTTGCTTATGACATGATATACATCTGATTCTACATGTAGTTTTTGTAAAAGCAAAACATTCCCTAGAAAATTTTACATTTTAAAAATTCAGCTGATAAATATTCATAATGTCATTATTTCTTTTATACCGGTATATATTGAACATGTAAAGAGTTTAAATCCACTTTATTACAGAGCCATGACATCTCCTAGCTCCTCGCTCACTAAATCATTGGTAAAAAATTCTGAATTCAGTGTGTAATATGATCTTAAAAGGACATTAGCAAATACAAGTCAAAATATTGGAAAGGATTAAAAAAGGATTTAGCTCTAAAATATGTCTTCTCATTTCTCTACAAACTGGTATTAACTGTTACGCTGCGAATGTCTCATCTGTGATTACCTATGCAAAAAGTCTCATCAAGATCCAAACTGTTTGTTACTGTGACTATGTTTTTCGAAACAAAATGAAGGTAATTAAAAAATGAAAGTGGTAGCAGACGACAATTTGGCAGCAAAAGAATTAAAGGCAGACATCAAAGTTTGATTTTGCAGAATTACTTAATACATGTAATTTACATTCAAGAACTTCTTAGTATGCTAAAACGTTAGTATTATGAGTTTTGTCGAGCCTGTTTGCGGTGAGCTTGACATAGTCGCCACAATGTCTGCGCATGGTGGGTGTATGTTAGTGCTTCCGTCGGTCCGTGCGTCCGTCCGTCTGGTCTTGTCCGGGCTCTAACTTCAACTCCATGGATGGATTGTGAAATGACTAGGCATAAATGTTTCTCTAGAAGGTACGGCTTGTCACATGCAAAAACCAGGTCAGTAGCTGAAAGTTCAAGGTCATACTTGGAGGTCAAATACGTGTACTTTTGGCTTGTCCGGGCTCTAACTCAGAACTCCATGGATGGATTGTGAAATGACTAGGTATAGTTGTTCCTCTAGAAGGTACGGCATGTCATATATATAAAACAGGTCAGTAACTGAAAGGTCAAGCACATTCTTAGAGGTCAAAGGTCAAAAACATGTATTGTTTTGCTTGTCCGGGCTCTAACTCAGAACTCTATGGATGGATTGTGAAATGACTTGGCATAAATGTTTCTCTAGAAGGTATGGTGTGTCGCGCACAAAAACCAGATCAGTAGCTGAAAGGTCAAGGTCATACATAGAGGTCAAAGGTCAAAAACATGTATTGGTTTGCTTGTCAGGGCTTTAATTCCAAATTCCATGGATGGATTGTGAAATGACTAAGCATAAATGTTTCTCTGGAAGGTACGGCGTGTTGCATACAAAAACCAGGTCAGTAGCTGAAAGGTTAAGGTTATTCTTGGAGGTCAAAAGTCAGATCAGTTCACAAACTTAATGTGTGCATATAATTACACTTTACTTGATATTCATGCCTTTTCATGCTTTTGCAAAGTAGACCCAGATCAGGCATTCCTGTAGGAGCTACCTGATAAGGATCTGCTCCATATCAGTGTTTGACTGTGTTGGAAAATGAGTCTTGCACCAGGTCTTGAAAAAAGGGTGTTAAATATTGATATGCAGATAATTATAAAGTCTTGCATTTTATTATCAAATTTAAATTGGCTAGAGTTATGTTTTGCGTTTTATGAATATAATTGATTGAGTAATTTTGAGTCACATCAAACTCTGGTGTTTGCCTTTAAGGATATGGATCAAGTGTGTCAGTATATGTTGCACTGTTATCAGTTAGCCTGCCTCAAGTTGATGATTAGCTATTTTCATTACTGTAAGAATTTGGACAGACAAACATAGGCAAATAGTGCTGATCTAGATCAAACTTGTCCTAAAGGAGCAGTTCAGTTAGGGTCTGCACTGTTTACTACTATGTCTATCTAAAGTTTCCAAAATGCTGCAACATTGACTTACTCAGCTATACAAACCCATAGAGAGGAGAGATTGGGTGTCTGAAAACTTAAACCCAATACTCCATGAATATTTATATGAGAAAAATGGTATCATGCATATTAATTAGATTGTTATAATAGCACACGGACACAGGAAGATTTGGCCAAGGAAGAAACTACAGAATTAAATCTATGTTAAATCATAGGCAAACAGAGCAGACCCTGATCAGATGGCTCCTATAGGAGTCGTCTGATCTGGGTCTTCTCTGTTTGCAAAGGCATAGAAAGGCGTATTTATTAGTAAAGGGTTTAGTGCAGTTAGAGCACCTGGACATATCACCAGTGTCTGCTTCAGCTTAGGCTTTGCATCTTTTGTGTTGATGACAAGTTTACATTCTTAGCATCTCATTGATATCAAAAGTACTTGCAAACTTACAGAGCTTGCTAGAATTCAAAACTTCAGTTAAATATCATCAAAATATTGTAAGCCAGGTGCATAGAAGAACTTTACCCTTGCATTTTTTTGCAGCTAAGCAGTAGTTTAAAAAACAGGCTGAAAAAATGTGGACGATACCATTCTTCTCCCAAGCCTGCAGTGTCAACATATCCACCTAACGATCTACTGTCATCATCATCAGTCACAAAAACAGCATGTAAAGACCCAGAACTTGGAACACCTGTCAGGAAAAGGTCATCGTCACCTCTCACAAGTAGAGTACAAAAAAAGAGACAGATTCTGAAGTCCACAGAAAATGAAAATAGTTGTACTAATTTTGAGGACACTGATTTGTCCCATGTGAGTTCTCCTGCAGACAATTGCAGTGATGAAACATCAGACAGAGATGCCATGGCTCCATCAAGTTCAAGTTCATTGTTTAGAGACAAAGGTGCAATGTGTCATAGCCAACAGTCAACTAGTAGTAAAGTTGAAGTTGAGAAAGTTGTTAATGGTGATTTAAACTTGCATTGTAACCCTGAAAGACTTGATAACAAGTGCAGAACTGACAAATTTAGAATCACTGAGCCTGGTGCAAGAAGTGATGGGCCTCAAAATATTCCAGACATTGAGACAGATGACAGACTGGAAATTTTGAAAGAATTGCCAGAGAAGAATGAAACTTTAAGGCAACTTCGTATGGTGCAGATGTATAGATCTAAGGTAAATATAACATACAGTAAAACCTTTCTATAACGACCACTAAATTGTGTTAATTAGTTGGTATTTAGGACAAGTGGCTGCTTAAAGTAAGGTGAAAGTGAAACAGAACGCTCCTATAGGAGCGTTCTGTTTTACTTTACCTTGCTTTAAGCAGCCACCTGCCTTTAACACAAAATACTCGATGTAATTTAGTGGTCGTTATAGAGAGGTTTTACTGTATAATCAGAGGTCAAGGTAAGATGCATAACTGTGACCACTCTTTAGAATTGTCTCTTCAATACGATTCTAAAGAGTGGTCACAACATAGGGTGTTGTGGAGAAATGACGATTTTAATATATTTGAACATGCACATTTATCTATTGCTCAGATAGTAACTGAAAGTAGAACAGCTTCATCAAAAATGTGTTAAGGCATTGAAAACTGTGTAGACCAAAACTAGCTGCCATGTCAAAGCCGGCCCACAATGTGTAATCACAAGTTTGACAATTCACCCTTTACTGGATAGACATTTTCTTACCTTTGCAAACAGGAACTGTCTGATCAGGGTCTGCTCTGTTTGCTTATGAAATTATAATACATCTGGCTCTATAGTTTCCACCAATGCCAAACATTCTTGTTTACATGTATAAAACTCAGCTAATTAATACTTTATGAAGTCATTGTTTCTTAATATGAATATTCAACAGGGAAAGGGGTGAATAATGAATAATACTCATCCAACAGATAATTCATTCTAACCATTTACCTCATAGAAACGCCTTTTGATGCCTTCCCAAACAGAGTAGACTCAAATTAGACTGTTCGTGAATGAAGGAGCTATCTGATCAGTCTTCTCTGTTTACTTATGAAATAATATAGATCAGATTCTATGTGTTTCTGATATGGTCAAAATTACCTGCGTTCCTATGTTACAAAAAAAATCATGATGTCATTCATGATGCCATTATTTTTTTACATGAATATTCATCAGGTAAGGGGTTAAGTGTTGCCGATTGTCAAAAAGTGTAGACACGGATTAGATGCCAAATTATTAATGCAGGTCCTGACCTACGCAGCATGCAATGTTCCCGTGGAACCGTTCTCATAGTATACGGTAGTTGAAGTCTTCAGGTGGAACAGTTCTCATTATATAGCTGAAGTCTTGTTAGAATTTGATTTTGCCATTCAGCACTTAGCAGCATTTATTCAATTGTTGTCAAAGATTCAGTATTGATTAAGAGTGCAAAACTGCTGCAGACAAATTCATTAAATGACTTAATCATCAAGGAAATAGATAAAGCAATGGTCAATAATGGAGAGCTTTACTGCCAGAGCATAATGCAATGGTTTAGAACTATATAAGATGAATAAGCAAATTATTTTTATGTTTGATAGAGAACTAGGAATTTAGCCTTTTCCTCCATAACTCCGCCTTTTTACACCTTTGCAAACAGATATACCCAGATCAGAGAGCTGTGTTTGCCTGTACATTTGTGTGTTACATACCCAATTCTTTTCTGCTATAACTTTCACTCTTTTGTATATTCAGTACAAGAATTGAATTAGTATTCAGTTTGGTGGATCTGGCATGAATATCCTTGAAGCAAAGGGTCAAACAATGTTAAAAAACAAAACATTTAGTGGTAAACAAAACAAATGTGACAATAATTTAAAGGGAAAGTCCCTACATTTGATGCGTTTCAATAACACCTAAAATATACAAAACTCATTTGTTTATATGCTAAAACGTAGTATATCGCAAGAAATCTCATCCAATTACTGTTTGATATCGATGATCCCTTTTTTATTCCCGGATGTTTCAGTTTTATTCGGGTTGGGTTTTAGTTTCGTAACTGTTCACCCTGTTCACGTTTCTCTGACCACTTCCGAGAAAAACTATTATGTAAACAGTGGATGGATCGGGTGATCATCGGCAAAACGCGGAAGATTTTAACGGAAAAGGCCGATAATATTGTGTTGCAGAACAAAAATTATAGGTATAGATGAAATTGGTTTATTTGTATCACAGGGACATTTTTCGATATAAGTTAAAATTGGTAACCTTCATACTAATGATTGAGCATAACAAATACCAAGTTTTATGATATTATTGAAAATATGCGTTCATTGTAGGGACTTCCTCTTTAATCAACAAAGCATGAAAACTCAAAACCTTTGAGTAATAAAATGCATCATGTAGTGTTTTGAATTGCTTTTACCATTTACTCCATAAATACACCTTTCTACATTTTTATAGAGTAATATGAAATATTATAGATATGACTACAGTTTCTGTCATGGCCATAAATCCCTGTGTTTATATGCCATAATAAAAAATATTCTAATCAATATTCATGATACCATTATATATTCAATGAATAATCATGGTATATAGCGCAAAGCATAAATTTACCGTAATACTTTCAACTAAATATTGACTTGTTTGCTTGCCAAATATCTATCAAAGTTCCTTTTTCTTCTTTCCAGAATGACCTGGACCAGTTACAGTCACTGATAGATAAGTGGCGGAGTGTTGTTCAGCAAGCCCTGCCTGATCTACATACTGAGATGACGGGAGAGCCCAAACCCGGTCTTACTCAGCTGATTGACCATCTCGGCATTGACCACGATTTCATTCAGTATGATCCAGATGAGGAGAGTTTTGGGTTGTGACATTCAACAGTTCACTGATCACATATTCTCTGTCTGTCATGCTTGTTGTATTCATTCTGTTTTTGTCACTTTTACCAGTAGGTGACACATGTGTTCCTTTGAACACACTTGACCTAAATTTTTATATTGTAAACTTTTCAAGTGAATGTTTTGATTTGAAGAAAAGTGTAGAATCAGACCTATGTTGTGTCAAAAGCAAACAGAGCAGACCCTGATCAGATGGCTCCAATCAGGGTCTACTCTGTTTGCAAATGCATGAAAATTGGTTTATATAAAGGAAAATGTATTATATTTCTCGAAGAGAATAATGTATGATTATTGAGAAAGCAAGCCAGATGAAGAGAGTTTGGTGTTGTTACATTTACATGTTCATAGGCCTCCTCTTTTTGTGCCTCCTCTTAAACCCTTGACTTCATGAATGTTCATGTAAGAAATAATGTCATCATGAATATTAATTAGATTAATTGCTATAATAGCATATGGACACGTTATGTTTTGGCCATGGCAGAGACTGAAGAATCAAAACAGAGCAGATCCTATCAGACTGCTTCTAAAGGAGCCATCTGATCTGGGTCTACTGTTTGCAAAGGCTAGAAAAACACCTTTATGGAGTATGGAGTAAATAGAGTTAACCTTGGTGACACTTAGGGATCACTTTTGCATTGTATGTCTGTCAGGCTTTTTGCGTGACACTGATTTTTTGCATTCTGTCAGCAAGTGTTCCTTCTTTCTCATATTTGCACTTAATCTTTTCCCTCATTTAAACGCCTTTTCAAGCCAATGCAAACAGCAGATCCAGATCAGAAGGCTCCAGTAAATGTTTGATTAGGTTCTGCGCAGTTTGCTTATGATAATATAGATCTGGTTTTTCACTTTCTGCCATTGCAAAAACTTCCTGTATACACCATTATAACAGCTAATTAATATTCATGAGTACACGATTTCTTTTATCGATTTCTTACATGTACATGTATATAATTATGAGGGAAAGGTGCACCTTGGGAAGGGAAAGTGTTTCATACTACTTTGGTGTCTGTTGACCTTTACCATGACCTCAGTTTTAGTTAAAAAAAACTGATATTTGTTCAGATGATATATCCTCAAACCCTTGGGTTAGGATTTCAAAACTTCTTGTGTGGATGCAATTTTGGAAGGCATAGTGTAACATAGTTTACTACGTTTGTGTCTCTCTAACCTTGGACTCAATTTTATTAAGGGTTTGTCAAGAATTTTGTCTTGAGGATATCTCCTCAACCACTTGGCTTAGCGTTTCAAATTTTCTTGTTTAGATGCATCTTCAGAAGGTCGAGTCTTGTACTACTTTTATGTCTCTGTAACCTTTACCCTGATCTTGACCTCAATTTAACAGTGATCTCCATGAATATTTATCAGAGAAATAATGACATAATCCTTTTTTTCCGTCTAATCAATAACTCAGTTAAATACCGAGGCCAGCACTTGTTTGGTGGAGGATATTAATTTAAAGAATTTGCTTGTTTTAATTTTGATCTTTTGAATTTGTTCATTGGGGACGTGGCACAGATTTGTAAAAACCTACATTTGTGTATTTGGATTGAAACTGATTTGTTATAACCTATTTGGATTCAAACTGTTAAATCTTTCCCTGATAGACGCCTTTTGAAACAGAAGAGACCCATGTTTCTGCCATGGCCAAATATTCCTGTTCATATACCAATATAAACTTGAATATGATAATGAATATTCATTATGTCATAATTTCTTACATTAATATTCATTAAGTAAAGGGTAAATAATTACTGTATGAATATTAATTAGCTGATTTTTATACACCCGAAGGTAACTTCGATCGTATTATGGAATGGCACTTGTCAGTCTGTCAGCCACATCTTTGTCTGCTCAATAACATTACACAACTATTAGGTGTACACAATAGGGAGGTGGGTCATGGCCAGTAGATGACCCCTGTTGATTTTGAGTCAAGGTCACTTCAGTCATATTGTGCTCCGACACACGGAGCTCTTATTTATAATGGCATATAAGCATGTGGATGTTTAGCCTTGGCAGAAACTAGATTTAGCTCAATATTAGTTCATAAGCAAACAGAGCAGATGGCTTGTGTAGGAACTGTCTGATATGCATCTACTTGGTTTGCAAATGCATATCTGGGTAATGAAGAGTGGACATAGGATTGTTGGAGACAATTACTGGATGTGAAAAGGCTGTTGTACCCCCACAAACAAAGTTTGTGGACTGGGGGCGGGTCGGTCATTCTGTTGACTTTTTTCAGCGCCGTTTCTTAGTAACCGCTGACTGGAATCCAATGAGATTTGACATGATGCTTTATCATAAAGAGGATATGCATATCCAATTATAGTTTTCCAGCTTTATTTTCTTACAAAGTTATGCCCCTTTGTTAAAAAGTTTTGTGTTGATCTGTCTGTTGACTTTTATTATGCACTGTTTCTCAGTGACTGCTGACTGGAATCATATGGAACTTGACATAATACGTAACTCATGAAGAGGAGATGCGCATCCAATAATAGTTTTACAGTTTTTCTTACAGAGTTATGCCCCTTCGAATTTTGGTCTGTCGACTTTTTTCTGCGTAGTTTCTATTCTAAGCAACTGCAGACTGGGATCCAATGAAACTTGACATGATTTATTCATCAAGAAGAGTTTATCTATTTTCTTACATAGTTATGCCCCTTCAAATTGTACAAAGCTTTTTCTTGTGACAGTCACGTTTGTGGAGGTATTAATCACCGTCAGTGATAGTTCTTGTTACACTAGTTTTGGATTTCATTGTTACAAAATTATGAAAATAAAGTATATATTAGTATATGAAAGGTTTGTTACTTTTTATAAGCCTGAATAGACAAGTTTTACGACATATAGTTTCTGTTCCATAACTTTATCAACCTTTAATATCAAATAATGTTACAAATGACTTTAGAATCGATATCTCTGTGTAACTTAATTTAATTGTTCTTAAGACTAAGTTAAGAGTATTGTAAAGATTTTTTTTTTCATTGAAAAATGGGAATGTTTGATTGCTACAGAAATCAACCAAAACATGTTCGCCATTCACGGGAATCTATTATAAATAAAAGAAAATGTGTTCATGCCCCTATCAGAATTTTTTCTAAATTGCATTAAAATTGATTGATTTAAGGTTTGCAAGTTTGCCTCGTGCAGATTTATTTCTATCAATTAATATGGAGGACAATGCAAGAGGAATAGCTGGAAGGCTTCCTCACATGAAAAATCCAAATACCCAAACCGGGATTCGAACCCAGAGCGGTGAGGGGCTAAGCGATTGTCAGTCGAAGACCATAATCACTCGGCCACGGAGGCCCCCTGAACTTGTAAGAGCAACTCCTACATGGTAGTAGTAAAACTTTTACAGTAATGTTTCTTGTGTAATGCTTTGTGATGTTCTATAACAAAACATGAAGTTGGCCATAATAGTACATACTACATGGAGTTTGGGATTGTTCATAAGGTTTTTCTGTTTGACCTAGTGACCTAGTTTTGATCCCACATGACCCACTTTCAAACTTGTCTAAGATTCGATCAAGAAAATCATTCTGATTAAGTTTCATGAAGATTGGACAAAAAATGTGACCACTAGAGTGTTCACAAGGTTATTCTACTATTTAACCGGGTGACCTAGTCTTTGACCCCACACGAACTGGTTCAAGATTTATCAAGACAATCATTCTGACAAAGTTTCATGAAGATTGGTCGGAAAATGAGACTTCTAGAGCGTTCACAAGCTTATTCTACTATTTGACCTGGTGACCTAGTTTTTGACCCCACATGACCGACTTTCGAACTTGTCCGAGATTTTATCAGGACACTCTTTCTGACAAAGTTTTATGAAAAGTAGGCTGAAAATGTGACCTCTAGTGTTCACAAGGTTATTCTACTATTTGACCTGGTGATCCCACATGACCCACTTTCAAACTCGTCCCAGATTTTTTCTGGACAATCATTCTGACAGTTTCATGAAGATTGGGCTGAAAATGTGACCTATAGAGTGTTCACAAGGTTATTTCATTATTTGACCGGGTGACCTAGTTTTTGACCCCACATGACCCACTTCCTCGAACTCGTCTGAGATTTTATCAAAACAAACATTCTGACCAAGTTTCATGAAGATTGGACTAAAATTGTGACCACTAGAGTGTTCAAAAGCAAATTGTCAACGACACACGGCAGACATTCAAATCTCCCAAAAGAAATTGCAGAAATAAAACTCTGCGACAATATGCACATCTACATACTGTGTCTTTGCTACCTGCAAGGTTTGATAAAGTCTGTTGAACAGTTTGAGAGGAGCTGTGCTTACAAAGATAGGGTCAAAAGACCTTGTGATTTTTAAGTTGAAAGGGGCATTACACCCAGAAAAATTGCAGAAGGAAATATCCTCATATAAAATATGCACATCTACATATTGTGTCCTTGCTACATACAAGGTTTTATGAAATTCTGTTGAACCATTTGAGGAGTTGAGTCAAAAGACCTAGTGATTTCAAAGTTCAAAGGGACATAACACCAAGAAAAATTGCAAAAGGAAAATCCCCAAGCAATATGCACATATACATATTGTGTCCTTGCTACATGCAAGGTTTTTCTGAAAATCTGTTGAACAGTTTCAGAGGAGTTGCGCTTACAAGATTGGCAGCAGCCTGTCCATCACCATTTCAATAACCGGATTTTCCGTGGAAAACCCCGTTAAAAATGAGCAGTATACAACTTTGATGTTATATTAGGTATCAAAATATACCAATGCATTTGTTGTAAAATTCTTTTATTTTGTATTAGAACATTATTTGTAAAAAGTTTTTACTAAAAACATCTACATTACCACTTTCACACTCTCTACCTCACACTTGCAGATAATCTCATTTAGACACTGGCATTATATACAATACATGTACAATGTACATATAAAATGAATAAAACGGAGGATTAATTACAGCCTGAAACTAGACCACAACCATGTAAGTTCAACTGCAAAACTAAGTAATTTTTTCAAACTCAACTAGAGGCCTAAGTACAAATCTGTTGTAACAAGGGCACTTTCTTTTTAATTTTCTGCATGCTAGTGGCAACTTTGTGATAACCTATACAATTTGGATCAAGATAAGACTCCAAATCACTCAATGTCTCATCAGGATCTATACTGTTTGACACTCTCAAAAAACTCCTTTGCAAACATAGTAGACCCTGAACAGACGGCTCATATAGGAGCCGTCTGATCAGGGTCTGCTGTTTGCTTATATAATGTGACAAAGATATGATTCTATAGTTTAATGTGCATGTGCTATTATAACAATCTAATATTCATTATGCCATTATTTCTTAAATGAATATTCATGGAGTAAAGGGTTAAAAATGTTCAGTTGCAGATGACAACATTGGCAGACCACAATGACCTAGCATGCAAAGTAAATATGAATTCAATAGCATTTTGTTCTACTTCTCTTCGTTGAAGAAATTCAAACAAGATGCCCTTATGGGTAACAGGTTTTCTACAGTGGCGATGTTCTGAGTTATGGTTCTGGTATATGACATCCTGTGTAGTATTAAGCAATTCAGACATATATCATGTTATATTAACCAATTGAACACGAGAAACAATTCAACGACTTGCAAACTGTAGACCCAGACCAGAGGGCTCCTAGCTGAGCCCTCTGATCAGGGTCTGCACTGTTTGTCACTCAAAACCCTATTGGAAATTTTACCTTTTATACTGCATGGGCTCTACAAATATTATAAACCATGATAAGACTATTTCACTGTGAAAGTTCAGCATTAAAAGGATTAAACTCTTATTTGTGCAACACATTCTCGCACACACCTACACACAACCACCAATTTGGTAGTTATTGTGAGCTGACCGCATGTTGGGTCTTGGCTCTACAAAAACATACACAAATTGAATAAAGAGACAGTATTTGCCAATGTATTATTTATAATGTTTACGTTATAAAGTCTAAGCTATGGTTTTGGTCATAAGTTCATAATCAAATACAGCCGTTTCTTATATTTGAAATTAGAAAACAGATTTTAACACTTTCCCTCATATAGATGACTTGTGGCAACTTTGCAAATAGGGCAGACCCAGATCCTGTAGAAACTGTCTGATCAGGGACTGCTTATCGAATAATAGATCTAATTCTACAGTTTCTGCCATGGTCAAACTTTCCAATGTTCACATGCAATTATAAACAACAATCTTTTTATTATTCATGATGTGATTATTTCTTACATGAATATTCATGAGGGAAAGCGTTAACGAGGAACACTGACGCTACAATGACTATAAAACCTAGAAACAATATAGAAATATCAACACAAATGTCAGCAGTACAAATTAAAAACACACGACTAGCAATGAAATGTAAAAATTCACCGATAACCCTGTCATAAGTTTTTACTTGAAAATTGTCTTCTCTGAGATTCTGACCAAGCAATGTGAGAATGCCCATCTGCTCATATCCTCTTCATCTCAATTAAACCCAACTCTGTGTTTGAATTGAACACTTATCATGGTGCTGTTATGGTAAACAGCTTGTGTTTTACAGAGATTATCCATGTCAATAAAGCACTAGAACACATATTCTGTAACGTTTGCAGTGAGTCAAAGAAATTAGTCTGAAGTATCCAAGTTTTTTTCTGGCGAGTTTGGGTTTGAGAGGTGCCATATTTCTAAGGTACCCATGTTTGGTTCAATGTCCAGTGAATCGTCTGCAAAAGGTATGGGTATGTCCTCATCTATGAAAGGTATCGGCAGCTCTTCTAAGTCCTCTGGCTCTGATTCTGAAAAGTAAACTTGAAGTATTTAACCCTTTCCTTCATATACATGCCTTTTCACGCATTTGCAAACAAAGCAGACCCAGATCAGACAGCTCTGTTTGCTTATGAAAAAAATATAGATCTAATTCTACAGTTTCTGTCAAAGTAAAAAAACCAAATCTGTGTTCATTTTCTTTTATAAACAATTAGCTAATAAATAATTATATTTAGTGTGCCATCATTTTTTATATGAATACTGAACAGGGAAAGGGCTAAACTGAACATTTCACAAGAAAAAGCACTCTGGAGTACAAAACGTGACACTTCAGACCAAGACCAGCCATTGCTCTTTACATAAGCTGTCTAAGGTCTACACTGTCACTAATTAACATGTCGAGGGTTTAATGCAAAATGATTACACGAGTACTTATACCTTTACCTGATGAATATTTCAAATAAACTAGAAAGGTGTCCCTTGGAACACTTGTGTCGACTGTCTGCGTACTGACCCTCTTCCCACCAATTTTAAACTTGACACAATCACAGTACATGTATATGGGTATAACATAAATCCAGCTACGATGCTACATACAATTCAAATGCATCAGTAGTAAAGAATTTACAGACAGATCAGGAAATATGAAAAGGGAGAGAACTCAAATATATTGAAAGTAGAGCTATGGACCTTGTACACGACACTTCCTCAGGCATGTTCCATATGTGAAGTTTAAATTTAATGGCATCAGTAGAACAGGAGTTATTGGCTGGACAAAAAAATGAAACTAGAGGGCCATGATGGCCCTGATATCGCTCACCAGACAATCAGAGGAGAAGATTTAAAAAGTTTTCACTATGTTTCTATAGAAATCACCAAATATCTAAGCTCTGGGACATGCAGTTTTTGGCAAGAAGACTTTTAAAGTTTTCCCTATGCCTAACTAATGAACCAAGCACTCTGTAACAGAAAACTGGAACAACAGTCTGCTTAAACAAGAGGGCCATGATGGCCCTACATCGCTCACCTGGTTACTATAGACTTATGCATACACTGTATTTCTATGTAAAAATAAGTCTGCTTCAGATTGGGGCCAATATGAAACCAAAGGCCATAATTTTAGGACTGGAGGTTAAAATTTGAACAGTCTTAATAAAAGAACTTTAGATGATGCCAGGGGCGGGGCAATTTTGGTCCTGGGGTCATAATTTGAACAATCTTTGTAGAAAACCATTAGATGATACTGCATACCAAATTCAAAAGTCTAGGCCTTACAGTTTCGGAAAAGAAGATTTTTAAAGATTTACTTATAAAAAAACTGATAAGCCATGGGGCGGGACCACTTTAGGCCCTGGGGGTAACAATTTGAACAATCTTTGTAGAAAATCATTAGATGATGCTACATACCAAATATCAAAGGTTTTCCTATGAAAAAACTGATAAGCCCTGGGGCAGGCCATTTTTGGTCTGAAGGTCATAATTTGAACAATCTTTGTAGAGTACCATTAGATGATGCTACATATAAAATATCAATGGTCTAGGACATATGGTTTCAGAGAAGAAGAATTCTAAATATTTTCCTATGAAAAACTGATAAGCTCCGGGGCGGGCCATTTTTGGTCCGGGAGTCATGATTTGAACAATCTTTGTAGAGGGCCATTAGATGATGCTACATACCAAATATCAAAAGTCTAGGCCTTACAATTTCTGAGAAGAAGATTTTCAAAGATTTTTCTATGAAAAACTGATAAGCACTGGGGCAGGGCCATTTTTGGTCCGGGGGTCATAATTTGAACAATCTTTGTAGAGGACCATTAGATCATGCCACATACCAAATATCAAAGATCTAGGCCTTATGGTTTCAGAGAAGAAGATTTAAAAAAAAATTCCTATGAAAAACTGATAAGCCCCAGGGCAGGGCCATTTTTGATTCGGGGTCATAATTTGAACAATCTTTGTAGAGGACTATTAGATAATGCTACATACCAAATATCAAGGCCTTACCGTTTCAGAAGATTTTTAAAGATTTTCCTATGAAAAACTGATAAGCCCTGGGGCGGGGCCATTATTGGTCCGGGGGTCATAATTTGAATAATCTTTGTAGAGGACCATTAGATGATGCTACATACCAAATACAGGGGTGAGAATGGCCGTTTGTAAAAAAAGAGGAAAATTGGCGGGGTCAAGGGGGCCGCCTAGGCCCCTTGCGGGCCATGGGTAGTGCCCATGTGGGGGGTTCAGGGGGCAAAGCCCCCCCGACGCAAAATGAAATATAGCTTTCCTGAGCACTTCAGGAGCCTTCTCCTGCATTTTCACTTGGGTCTGTCATTCATGTGGTTTTTTTTTTACAATTATACTTGAGTTGTATGTCATACATGATGAGCTGTGTTTCAAACAAACCAGTTGTAGAACATGTCCATACAATTTACATTCAGTTTATTATTGGATCCATTCAACATTGTCAGATTAATTTCTTGTCATACACAAGCAATTAAAACCCACACGTTTTAAAAATGAAATCAAATGAAACTCGGTGATCACTGATCACAGATAAAGAATTAAAGATAAAAAATTTGATTTAAAGTTGGCATGGTATTGTAACAGTGAACTTTCTAGACAAATTCACCAAAGGTCACATTACAGTCACAATTTCTAGTCAAAGTTCACATTCAAACTCTGATTCTCATTACTTTTTTAGGTCAATAAACCATCTTCTAATTCATTAAACTGGTTTATTAAAACAAAATATAACTTTTCTGAATCGATACATCTTGACCAGTTCCTTTAACATTACCTATGAATAGCTATTTACAGACAACTTTCTGGTGAATTTGTTTGTTTGTGTTGATTAACGTCCGTTTCTGCTCACTATTCTGGTGAATACTTGACATTACAGGTTTTTACCTGTGACTGGAAATCCGCTGTTTCAATAACTGGACATGTTTAATGCTTTTCAGATGGTTCTTCAAAGCTACGCTGTCGCGTTTTCCGTAATTCATTTGTTTGGAACAAAGTTTACAGTATTACACAAGGTCTCCTCGTCCGAGAAGGTTTACTTTCAGTTTCACGAAATCGTCGCTAATTATCACTTTTCTTGTTTCTTTACCAAATGTCAACGTAATTTCTTTCTCTAGCCATCTTGGGTAGAACTTGTTTTCCACACGGTTATCGTAATCTCTGCCTATGCTTCTTATTTTTGTCTTAAATTCAGATTAATTGACAGTACAGATACAGAATTTCATATCACGGACGCCATCTTGGAAATGTTGAACGAACACTGCATAATACGAGCGTTTTGATTGGCTGTAGGACAAGAGTCTCGTTATTCGATTAGCTGAACCGAAATCTCGCTGTTAACGTGATATAAACGTTGTTAACGCGGATTTACTTGTAATAGTGAAAGAAATATATCGGCAAATAATAATTTCCTGAATTAATCGCCATTAACCCCCCCCCCCCCCCCCCTCCAAATTTCTCATCGGATTTACATCGATCTCAAAAACGGCCCTGAGTGAAACGAAATCCGCGGAATTCCGCGGAAAATCACCCCTGCAAATATCAAAGATCTAGGCCTTATGGTTTCAGAGAAGAATATGTTTAAGTAAATTGTTGACGACGCACATACGCACAACGCCGGACACTGCTCCCTCACAATACCTCACCTGGCACTTTGTGCCAAGTGCGCTAAAAAACTAGCCACCCCTGGGGCAGGGCCAATTTTGACCCCAAGGGCATAATTTATATAACTTTCGTAGAGAACCTGAACATCATGCTATGTGCCAAATATGAAAGCTGAGAACACTGTAGATTCAGAGGAGATGATTTTCAAAGTTTTCACTATATGTTTCTATTGAAAACTTGACACCCCTGGGGCGGGGCCAATTTTGACCCCAGGGGCATCATTTATATAACTTTTGTAGAGGACCTGAATACGATGCTATATGCCACAGATGAAAGCTGAGAACCCTGCAGATTCAGAGGAGAAGATTTTTAAAGGTTTAAATTGTTGACGACGGACGACGAACGCTGCACGCCGACGGACATCAAGCGATCACAATAGCTCACCCTGAGCACTTTCGATCCAAAACCAAATGTAGTTGTCAGGAGTCTGACGCACAAAATGTTGGAATGTATCATATGTATCTATGCAGAGACAAGTGCAACATCATATACCTACAATGTTGTGGGACCAACATGACTTCATTTGCTTTTATCTTACTTCATTTGTTTATATCTTACAACATTGACTACAAATATAATCTTTAACTAAACACCATTTACATGCTAGTTAATCATTCTCACCTGGAAGAGGTACTGGTTCTGGTAAGTCTATGGAATTCAAGAATTTGTCCATTCGCTTTTTACGGCCTACCTCGGTGTCATCATCTGAGTCACTGTCATCTCTTGAACCTGCCCAGCAGGGAGGTCTCCAACTTTTCAACATGTTCACAACACCACGCATATCCAACTCCATCCTTGGTTTTACCTCCTCTGAAAAACATGTTGATTAAACGTTTCCCTCATTAAAATACTGCTTCACACCTTTGAAAACAGAGTAGACCCAGATCAGATGGCTCACGAAGGAGCTGTCTGATCAGTCTAGTTTGCTTATGAAATTTATAATACATGTAGCTCTTACTCTGCAGTTTCTATCAATACCAAAACATACTGTACACAAATACCATTATAACAAGATGTGTTTGTGAAACACTATGCCCCCACCAAATTTGACCTTTGACCCTGAAGGACGACCTTGACATGTCATCCCTCAATATGTGCAGCTTCATAAGACACACACACATGCCAATATCAAGTCTCTATCTCTACTGGTTGAAAAGTTATGGCCAATGTTATTAAAGTCGGTGATTTGACCTATATATTTGACCTCTTACCTTGAAGGATGATCTTGACATATCACCCCTCAAAATATGCAGCTTCATGAGATGCACATACATGCCAAATATCAAGTCTCTATCTCTACTGGTTGAAAAGTTATGGCCAAGGTTAAAGTCAGTGATTTGACCTCTGACCTTGAAGGATGACCATGACATGTCACCCCTCAAAATGTATAGCTTTATGAGATTATTATATGAGATACATATGCATGTCAAATATCAAGTCTCTATCTTACTGGCTCAAAAGTTATGACCAGTGTTAAAGTTGGTGACAAACAGGGCAAAAACAATATCCCCCCCCCCCCCACCGGGGGGGGGGGGGATAAAAATTAAGGTAATAAATTTTCATGATGTCATTATTACTTACATGAATATTCAAAAAGGAAATTGTAAAAAAATAAAACTTCTGCAATGATTTTAATTCTAATTTTGATATCTCATCACTTTTTATTGATATAGTCCAACCTGCTTAAGTGGTCAGTCTAGAGAAGTGACCGCTTACAGCATGTGACCACTTAAACTAGGTGCAGGTTACAAAGCATACTTTTGAGTAATGATGATAGCGACATGTAGATTATGTGTATACTAATTGATATTTATAAAGACCGTTCTGACCTAAAGCACCCGTAATAATCACAAGCCAGATCGAATTAATTGCAGTGTTTGTCATTCTTTAACCTTTTTGTCGCTTATCCATAAGTGTCAGTTATATCATTTGAGTAATACACGAGCGCCGAGTAGGTATTGCATTTGCCTACGGCTAAACTTGTAAACGACGTAGCCATGTTTAACTTGACTGGTTCCCCGTATATTCTATTTGCGTACATGTACCTGTAGAGTGAAAGTCGGGAAACAAGCTAGTTTTTGCATCTAGGTGATTCTGAGGCAGGTATCTCCCAATTAATCTATGGTGTGAACAACAGATGTGCTATGTAAACAAACAAAAGAAACTGTGATAATTGAATGAAGGGTCCAATATGGGTTATGACTGTTAGTGATATGCATACAAAGGTGACAAAAATGTGTGCTGCTAGAGTCTTGAGAATTGTGTTCACGCTTCACATTAGTAGAACATGTAGAACACATGGCCACTTACGTCAGTGTGTACATCCATTTGGGATGAAATAGGCTGGTCGCTGGCTACGTTAGGCAGGTGACCGTTTATATCAGATGTAATATATACATGTAGTGTTTTTCATTGGGAGGATATTGTAGTGGCCGCTTACAGGAGTGTGGCCGCTGTTTCAAAGTGACCACTGAAACAGGTTGGACTGTATCTATTTTATACATATTTTATGACAAATGACTTGCTTGTAAGTTTATAATGTTTGTGATTTTATTATCAAATATAAAAATTTGTGATTAACAAAATAAATTGTATGATTGGAAACATATCTTTCAAATTTTCTCTTTAACTATTAAATACAATACCTGGATATTTTCTTCATTATTTAAAACTCAGGATCGAAATTGTTAACAAGATCATTCGAGGTGTTTCCTTTTTGTTTCCATGGTGACCAAAGTAGGCATTTCTCTATCAATTTAAAGAATTCAGTGTGATATTGTTTTGTCACTGGTAAAGATGACATTAAGTCCAAGCCCCACTCTCCTCCCTTGCCTTGCAAATTCATTTCTACCTATACTGATATTCCTATGAAAAAGGCCAAGTGTTTCCAACATGTATTACAATTTTGTTCTACAAGTCTGTAAAGTTTGGTTGAAATTCAAATCAATGAAAATTAAGACTGAAATATGATAATTGATATATGACTACAATGCAGATAACAAATGGACAACTTGATATAAGTTAATCACCCATTTTTAACTGTGAATGCAGGAATCAAGTGAACTAGTATTTTCAAACACTGTAGACCCAGATCAGACTCCTAAAGCAGCTCTCTGATCTAGGTCTACATCTGTCATTTCAAAATCCCCTTGCAAATTTAAGTGAATGGACTACAGTAAAACACTGAAGAGCGATTCTACTTCCAATATTCAGTAATCATGTAAGAAATAATGACATCAGGAAAATCTAGTACAGTAAAGATTGCTTATAACGTATTGCAAGGGACCGTGGTAAAGAAAACGTTGTAACGTTATATTAATATTTTATCTTTCATTCTGAGCAACAAGCTACCTGTGTCCACTGAGCCTTTCACACACTTCCGTGACTTCTTTTGAATCGATAGATCTATTTGTTTCTATTTCTTACCGTATTGAGATAAAGTTTAAATCAATTTTTCCTTTTTAGGAACTCTGTGTCCGTGTTTCCCATGATTGCATGTTAAAATAAATATTTCCCTATTGTAAACATCTTTTCAAATTGCAAATGGCGGATGAATGATGTCGAATGGAACTTCCGATTTTTTCTGAGGGTTAATAAAGCTCTTAGAACTTGATGTCGTATTATAAAAATTGGATCGAGATAAGATTCCAAACAGTCATAGTTTTAACGGGATACAGATTAAGAATTGCACGAAAGTAACCACAAATCAGACTAGAGTTTTGACACATCAATTTCAACGGTGCGGTAATGATAAAACTCGGACCGAAGCTCAACAGAAAGTGAATGGTTTAAATTGAAGCAGCAATTCGCAGCTATTAATTCTTTATTTTAATTGATCCTGTACAAATGTATTTACCCAATGTTAAACGAAATATGCCGTACAATTAGGTGTCAAGTAATGACTCTAAGTTTGCGTATTCGCTAAAGTGTTTGCAAACACGCCTTTTGGGCACTTTTCACGGTTAATTGATTCCCACGCATGACCGTTGTCTTCGCTACATTAGGGGAAAACGTTATAATTACAGCTATTTATTAGCGGTTTGGGACAAACTCTCTCAAACGTTCAAAACAGGAAAAACG
This sequence comes from Azorinus chamasolen, assembly GCA_963576725.1. NCBI lineage: Eukaryota > Metazoa > Mollusca > Bivalvia > Cardiida > Solecurtidae > Azorinus > Azorinus chamasolen. The sequence goes on from OY755236.1 coordinate 127,845, forward strand.
TTCAAAACAAGAACGTTGTATCTAATCTTTTGCAACATAGATAAAGAAGGCATTTGGCTGGGACTCGCCAATCTAAACGTTTTATCAAAGGAAACGTAATAACCAAGAACGTTCTATCAAATCTTTACTGTAGCTGTATTTTTATAATGGCATATGTACACAGGATGTTTTGGCTCAGGCAGAAACTGTTTAATCAGATCTATATTTAACCATACACAAACAGAGCAGATCCTGATCAGACAGTTCTTGTAGGAGCCATCTGATCTGGGTCAACTATGTTTGCCAATGCATGCAAAAGCATTTATAAGAGGGAAAGTGTACAATGTGTGAGGAGACTTACCTTCTTCACTGTATATATGCATATGCTCTCTTGGTGGTAGAGTTTCTGACTTCTTTGTTGTTTGTTTATGTAACCCTGGTTTAGTTCCCTGTTCCCCGTGCCGCGCCTCCTGCGATATTTATGTTATCTATTTATAACGTCGGTGATTCCGATATACATGTACATGTCAGAGTGAGTGAGTGAGTTGAGTATGAGATCGTGGTGTGCGTGCGAGACTCGATATTTATCACGTGACACGAAACTAACTTTGCACTCTTCGTTTAACCGCCCTTTTCACTTTGGCTCTGTCTTGCGTCTAGCTCACATCTATAGAAGAAAACTCTGTATCTGCTACGGTAACTTTACTCGACCAGCTGGTAAGAATTACTTGTTTTAGTCACTTATTTATCTTTCTAAAAGTAATTGTTTAGATAATGCATATTCAGTACTTGGTGTTAAGTCTACTTTGTGTAACCTTGATAATAATTTGGAAGAGAAAACTACTTACTTGTTAAATACTTGTCGCAGATATTTGTACTGTACATAATTATAGCCTTAGACTGTATTATTTGTATATATTTGCAGGCCCATTTTATATTGGAAATATAATTTGAACTCACAATTGGCTTTGTGGTTAAGAGATCCCCTAGCTGGTTACAAATGGCGACCACGACGAGACTGGCATCCTAGGCTGTCGGTGGATGCATATTTGGGCATTTCACCTAATGTGGATGAGGTTTCTGCAGGACCTCAGTCGTATGGCAGTAAACTGAAGTCTAGGATGCAGTTTGCTTATGACATTGCAGTCAAACATGCCAGGAAGTTGGGTGAAAAGAACAAACTCTATTTTGATAGAGGAAAGCAGGAGGCCAACCTGGAAGTAGGTGATAGAGTTCTTGTCAGGAATGTTGGATTGAGGGGAAAACAGAAGTTGGCGGATAGGTGGGAGGAGACGCCGTATGTTGTCTGCTCCATCCCAGATCCTAGCATTCCTGTTTTCAAAGTCAGGCCGGAGAACGGTACCAAGACCAGAACTCTTCACCGAAACCTGCTTTTGCCATTCAACTGTATTCCGGTTGAAGAACCAGTTCCAGGCTCCAAAGGCAAGCCTGTGAGCAGGCGTCGGGTTTCGAACCCGCCTGAGGTTGCAAGGTCTGGCCTTGAACCTAGCTCTGAGGGTGAGAGCTCAGACTCTACACTGTATATTATCCCTCAGAGGAGGAAACGAAGGCGTTACTTTCAGGAAACGCCTGGTGGTGGATCATCTGGTGGTTCCACAGGGTTGGGACGTACCTTGCCTGATGTTTCTCAGGAAACCAGTGCTGGGTCTACACCCAGTACACTTGCAAGTTGCGAGTCGGATAGCCTTTCCAGGTCCCATCCTTTTAACAGCCCTACATTGGATAGTAGCCCAAATCCAATTGTTACCCCTGTCCCTGACCAGAGTTCGAACTCCCGCATGAGGTGTAGTCGAACTGAGTCTACTGGAACCCAGTCCAATCTGCAGCCCTCTGTTCCAAATCTTGTAGCTCAACCAGAGCCACAGCAGCAAAGGCGTTCTACAAGAGCCCGTAAGCCCCCGGATTGGTATGGGGACTGGGCCGCGCCACAGATTGTTTGGCTTTGAGCAGGGACTTGTCTCTGTGTTTCAGTGAGCAGAGGTGCTGTAGATTTCTATTCTATATTTGATAGTTTTATGTATTGTATGGCCAATACAAATCCTGTCTATGGACAGATCAGAATCATGTTATTTTATATATGTTAATTTTGGTTGTTTCTATCCATATTGTGGATGCAACACTGCTTTTGTTTCATAGTTTGAGTTTGCGAAACATTTAATGGGTGATTCATATATTCACTTATTCAGGAGCCAAAGTGGTTTTGCTGGACTCTAGTTTTCTGCTGACATTTAAGTGTCTGTTGTTTGCAGTTGTGCACACTTGAGTTGTGTGTTATGTTGTATTAGTATATTAAGTAGCGTATTTGTTGTTTTATGTTTGGTTTTAGATTTGAGCGGTCTAGGGTTATATTCATTTCACTAGGATGTATTCTAGGAAACTTGGTTTGGAATGTCAGGAGACATTTACATCTGGCGGGGGAGTGTGTAACCCTGGTTTAGTTCCCTGTTCCCCGTGCCGCGCCTCCTGCGATATTTATGTTATCTATTTATAACGTCGGTGATTCCGATATACATGTACATGTCAGAGTGAGTGAGTGAGTTGAGTATGAGATCGTGGTGTGCGTGCGAGACTCGATATTTATCACGTGACACGAAACTAACTTTGCACTCTTCGTTTAACCGCCCTTTTCACTTTGGCTCTGTCTTGCGTCTAGCTCACATCTATAGAAGAAAACTCTGTATCTGCTACGGTAACTTTACTCGACCAGCTGGTAAGAATTACTTGTTTTAGTCACTTATTTATCTTTCTAAAAGTAATTGTTTAGATAATGCATATTCAGTACTTGGTGTTAAGTCTACTTTGTGTAACCTTGATAATAATTTGGAAGAGAAAACTACTTACTTGTTAAATACTTGTCGCAGATATTTGTACTGTACATAATTATAGCCTTAGACTGTATTATTTGTATATATTTGCAGGCCCATTTTATATTGGAAATATAATTTGAACTCACAATTGGCTTTGTGGTTAAGAGATCCCCTAGCTGGTTACATTTAGTATTTGGCTGGTCTGTGATGGCATGCTTTTGCCTCTTTGAAGAATCACTCTGAATAATATATTTTGCATTTTTAACCAAAGCTGTAAGCCAAAGGCTACTAACATCTCTCCCCCGATTGGCATGAGCAAACAAAAAATATCCTCCAACCCTTTTTTTTTTTTAACCTTTTTTTGTTCTATCTTTATTCCGAATTTCAATACATATTGAATATTCAATAGTTATAATGAAATATGGAAGGCTGAACATTGTAGCCATTTTAGAAAGTAAAGAAATGGATCTATCGAATTCCATTAGCAAACAGAGCAGATCCTGATCAGACAGCTCCTCTAGGAACCGTCTGTTCTTGGTCTCTGTTTGCAAATGAATGAACAAGTGTTTACATGAAGGAAAGAGTTAAAAGGGCGCTTAAAAAGCTTGCGAAATTGTCAAACCAGACAAGCACAGGTTTCAGTTAAAGTCGAAATTACATGCTGCATTTTCCAAAAGTAAAAAACTTTGTAAGTAATTTGACTATGGTGATATTATTTGTTTATAAATCAATTTTATATTTTTATAAATTTTAAATTAAAATTAACTATTAACACTATTAATTTCATGTAGCTCACTCAAGATTGATTCTGACACATACATGTATCACTAATCATCTGTTCTCCTGGGAGTACAAAACTATTAACTGAAAATGTGTCCATGGGACATGGATGCCCCGCCGGCAAACAGGAAGTAGATGAATGACAGATCTGAAAAGGGGAGACACAGTACAACTCACTATGATTATGCTTCAGACCAAATATCAAATCATTGCAGCTTACACAATCGAAGAAACCTTTGACGAAAATTTTTGTCATTAAACAATCACCAAAATTCAATCAAAGCAGGAAGTAGATGGACAACAGACCTGAAAAAAGGAGACACATTACAACTCACTATGATAATGCTTCAGACCAAATATCAAATCACTCCACCTTACACAAGCCAAGAAATTCTTGACGAAAATTTCAGACGGACAAGGGTAAAACTTAATGCCCCTGTCACCTAAAGGCGGGGGCATAAAAACAGCAATATCATCTTACATGTATTTTTAACTCCTTTTTGAAAGATGGTGTTGGATGACTTGACACTGGTGCAGGTTTCTGAAACAAGGACTGTACTGGTGGCTTCACAGGTTTACTATCTTTGTCATGACGCTGTATATTGCCAGACAAACCTTTGTTAACATCTCTCAGCACAGATCTGGGCGTGGAAATATCATTGCTGTTACTCTGAAACACCTTGCCTCCTGAAAATTAAAGAGATATTTATACTTTTTCAAATTTTGCAAAAGCTGTATCATAGGTATATTAATAAAATTTATTCATACTCACTGCTGCTGACATGAGGCATATCGATATCATAGTGGCTGTGGTTACCTTTTATCTAATAAATATTTATGAAAGAAATAATGGCATCATGAATATTGATTAGCTGAGTTTTTATAATGATATATATTTACATTCGCCCTGCAACGTCCTTATATAACCTTATTCTAAAAAGAAAGTTGCATTTTCCCATGAACGTTCATTTCAATACCGGTTTGAGTCGGTTCTCCTTTTCCCAGAATTCCGCTGGACAATTTACTGATTAAAATCTTGTATTCATTCTATATTTATAATATGTGTTTGGGACGATTTTTCATACCATATATAGAGATCCTTGTCTATATGGGACGGGAATAGATGATTGACACGTCTTCTTCTTTCACAATTTACTTCTCTCAATTCTCTCTCTGCGTACTACATTCAAACTCTATTAATCAACGTCTGTTCCCAAGCGACGTAACGTCACTTCCGTGTTATGTACACGTGACGTAAGGAGCGTTATCTCCAACAATCCTACTACGTTAGAAACGAACCTGGCAACGACCTAGATAGCGGCTATTACGTGACCGGTATATAATATTTAAAAAAAAAATCTGTTGAAATATAAGAAATACAATGGAATATAAATATAAGAAATAAATGACGTGCTCCCGGTGTTCATGGGGTTATGCAACGCATAGCTTTACGAGCAAAGATTCACGTGAAGCCCTTCGGACTTCACTAACTTTGCTCGTAAAGCTATGCGTTGCATAACCTCATGAACACCGGGAGCATGTCATTCATTTCTTAAATGAACACAGGATTGTATGGCCACGGCAGTATCATTTACAGATTCTGTATAAATACATCTTTTAAATTCATATGCAAAAAAAGCCAATCCTGATCAGATGTCTCCTACAGGGGCCATCTGATTCGGGTCTACTGTATTTGCAAAGACAATAATAGGCTTCTCTGTCAGGTATAGGATAAACCTTTCCCTCATATAAACACTTTTTACAAACAGAGTAGACTCAGATGGCTCTTGTAGGGGCTGTCTGACCGGAATCTGCTGTTTGCGTATGAAATTATACAGATCTTATCCCACAGTTTTCATCTAAGTCATAAATTCCTTTGAAAATTTTACCTTAAAAGTTTTAAGAAATTAATATTCATGTACTTGTAGTGATCAATTCATGCATTAATGTTCAGTATGGAAAGGGTTATTCGGGTGATTCTGCTCCTAACCCTTTCCACACATTTGCAAACAGAGTAGACCCAGATCTTAAGCAGACATGACTGTCACTTGTGTTCTTCACATCGTTTCAATTTAGCTAACATTTGACTCAGGTTTTATGAACACCCTTCAAAGGGTTTAGAGGATATGGAGCAGACACGAAAATGTAATGTAATTTAAAAGTTAAAAATTTTGACCATCAAATGTGACCTTGATCTTGAGCCGACAAGTAACATGACTACCACATGTATTCTGCACATTGTTTCAACTTGGTTAACATTTGAGGCAAGTTTCATGAAAATCCTTCTAGGGGTATTGGAGATATTGAGTGGGCACAAAATTACACTTGACCTTCAAATGTGACCTTGACCCGACAGGACTGTCATTTGTGTTCTGCACATCGTCTCAATTTAGCTAACATTTGACTAAAGTTTTATGAACATCCTTCAAAGGGTTTAGAAGATATGGAGTGGACACGAAAAAGTAATGGAAATCAAGTTAAAACACTTGACCTTTAAATGTGACCTTGACCCAACATGACTGCCACATGTATTCTGTACATCGTCTCAACTTGGTTAACATTTGAGGCAAGTTTCATGAAAATCTTTCCAGGGGTATAGGAGATATGAAGCGGATACGAAATTGTTATGGACAGACAGACAAAGGCCATTCTTATAACACCCCGCTCCGCGGCTTGGGATTAATAAGAACATGTACAGCATGTTCCTTTAAAGTGTTCATTGTGTTGGTAAATCCATAATTAGAGAATACTTTTCTTCGTAACACAACACTTACTAAAGTATTAAGTTTACCCATGAAGAGGAGGTTAATGGTTCGATTCCGTTTCTTGATATCTTAATTACAAGGAAGGAAGACGGAAGTGTCAAGCTGCTAGTGTACCGTAAAAAAACCCACACATACCAATATTTGCATTTCACTTCCCACCACCCACTCCAACACAAACTTAGTGTAATCAGAACTTTACTGGACCGATGTCATAATATTGTCACAGAAGAGGAGGATAGGGTACAGGAAGAGAAATATAGAAAAGACGCTTTAGCAAAGTGTGGATACCCCAACTGGCCCTTCAAACGAGTAAAAAAATAACTTAAATGATAAAAACAAAGACTCAAATAGCAACAAAAAAAAGAAAAGGAAAGAGAATGCTACAAAATCTAAAGGAGTGGTGGTCATCACTTATATCAGAGGCCTATCAGAAAGTATTTGCCGGGTGTTTCGGAAACACCACCTATCCACGGCTATGCGCCCCCACAAGACCTTACATAATATTGTGGTCCATCCGAAGGATAAACAGCCCAAAGAAGAAAAGACTGAGGTCATATACAGTATTCCCTGCAAGGACTGTGATAAGGTATATGTGGGAGAAACTGGTCGTAAGTTTGGTATAAGAATTTCAGAACATAACGACTGTGAAGCTAGAGCTAAAACTACATACACTAGAGCTACTAGAAAACTTTCTGAAAATACTATGGAAAAAAGGGCAATCACAGACCACTAAAATATTGAAAACCATCATATAGACTTGGAGGGGGCAAGAATAGTAGAAAGAGAAGCGATTGGAGGATGAGGAAAACTAAGGAGGCAATACACATAAGGACACAGGGGGCGGCAATGAACAGGGACGTGTTTATTTGCTCCGACCGTTTGTTGCATGATCGCGTCCCTTCATCTTCCGGACGGAGAAGGCCAAACAAAGGGGCCCTGTGGGGGTCGTCTGTGGGGGTCGTCCGATCGGGATCTCTCCGTGTACTTATTGCATACTGAGTAGACCCCGATCGGACGTCATCTATAGGAGCCGTCCGGTCAGGGTCCGCTCCGTTTGATTATGATATAATATGGACATAAATCTACATTTTCTGTTTTGGTTAAAAGATAACGTGTCCATTGTTATCAGTGTCCATTGTTATCAAGTCAGTTGGTTTTATTGGTAACCATGTAGTCATTATATCTTACATGAATATTCGTGGTGTACAGGGTCTACCGTGACACGCATTTCCTCAATGCGAGGTACTGATAGGGCTGTCCTGGCATCAAATGTGTTGCACGGATGAAATCTGTATGGATAGCAATAACGAGTTTGTCTGCTTCAGCCATTTACTCCATATTTGGTTTAAACATATTTTATTTTTTGCAATTTACAACATGCATAAATATACACAACTCTAATTAGGATTGGAATGGAAGCTATTAGCTTATTAAATTCCTCTCCTTAGTATATAGTACAGTTCAAAAGCAGTTGCTCATCACAACAAATGGTAAACATTAGTAATACATGAAAACTACAAACTTTTCAAAATGAATGGATGCTTGAAATATCAACCTGCTGAATTGAGAAAGAAAAGAGACGTGAAAGTGAGAGGTACAGTATAAAATGATTAGAACGAGTCAACGAGAAGCGAAAGTCCGTGGCGGATATAGAACATTTCGTGCTAGTATTAAATTACCGTGTCCAACTGAGTAGATGCAGATCTACTTATATATTTATACATGGCGTTCCTGACATAATAGTTGTATTAAGACATGAACCGTTTGGTTTTTACAATGTACTGATGAACTGCAGAAAATATCTGAGTATTCGTTTCAATTGACAGTGTTTAACCCTTTACCTGATAGAGACGCCTTAGTCGCCTTATCACGCTTTTACAACAGAGGTAGGTCCAGATCCGACAGTCCATGTGGGAGTCGTCTGATCAGGGTCTGATCGGTTTGCTTGATGAGCTTACAGATCTTTCGACCTACATTAAGCTGTCATATGTGTTTCTAGATATGCATAGTGAAACTACTAGAATAATTCTGTATTATAATTATGGAAGGATCGATTTTTTATGTTCGAGTTAACCGAATATCGAGTTATCCGAGTTCGAGATATCAAAGTTCAACTGTGCTTAAAATGACATCACACGCTCAAACCTAGTGAATGAGCTTTAATCTTTATCCTACTTGGAGTAGATGCAGATCTACTTATATATTTATACATGGCGTTCCTGACATAATAATTGTATTAAGACATGAACCGTTTGGTTTTTACAATGTACTGATGAACTGCAGAAAATATTTGAGTGTTCGTTTCAATTGACAGTGTAGGATCTCCGAATAGCATGATTTTTGAGTCTGGTCTACAAAAAGGGTTGATGTTTTAAAATAGTTCAACCCGAACTTCATTGTACAGTGGACATGAAAGTAGATAATGTTCAGTACTTTCGACGTTGCCGCAACGACAAAGAGGAGAATCTACTAGGTTTTTCTGAAACAACACAAGGTTTAGCGAACTGCAGTTTGTTCGCAAGCGGGTGTGTAATACCTGACCTTTTCGACTTCCACACCTATAGAAGGGAGGTGGTTCTGGCGTTCTACGTATATCTAACGAATGTTTAAAACTATTTACAGACCCAGAGCTTTTAATATCTTGAGGCAAGGAGTTCCACAAATTTATTACGGAAGGAAGAAACGACTCAGCATAGAGTTTAGTTCGAGAGAAAGGAATTCGGAGATTACCGGAATTTCGTAAACTATATTGTGAGAATTCCCTGACTTGAGATGGAATCAATGATGACAAATATGCTGGTGTTAAGTGATGTACCATTTTGTAAAACAGAACTAGTTTGTGCTTCTGTCGTCTAGATTCAAGCGTCTCCCATCCCGTTTCTGTGTATAATTCTCTAATCGATATAAGTTTAGTTGTGCCAGTCACAATTCTAGCTGCCTCTCGCTGTATCTTTTCAAGTTCTTCCTTTTGGTTTATTGTGCAATTATCCCACGTAACATCGGCATATTCAAGAATCGGTCTAATAAAACAAAAATATACTCTTTCTAAGGATTTCCTGTCGAGAACAAATTTTAATTTTCTCATAATATTTATACGTGGCCATGCTTTCGATTTTATATACTCGATGTGAGATTGCCAGCTTCCATTGTTAGATAGAAGAACGCCTAAGTGTTTGTGAGACTCAACCTCGGAGATATCTTGGTTCGACATCGACAGAGAAGGGTGGGGGATATTGTTGCGTCTACGTGAGATAAGAAGAGATTCTGTTTTATCAGGGTTGAAAGAAACCAGCCAAGTTCTTGCCCAATCAGTAACCGTTTTAATATCATTATTGAGAATTTCGGCAGAGATGTTTGCGTGTTCAACTATAAGATAAAGACTAGTATCGTCAGCGAAAAGACGAATATTAGATTGAATATCTGAGACAATGTCATTGATATAAACAAGGAACAGTAGAGGACCCAAGATAGACCCTTGCGGTACTCCAGCCTTGACGTCGGCCCAATTAGATTTTACACCGGGAATAGTTACTCGTTGCTTCCTTCGAGAGAGGTATTCCGAAAACCAATCTAGGAGAGGCCCTTGGACACCAGCTCCTTTCAATTTAGCAAGGAGACCCTTGTGCCAAACCCTATCAAATGCCTTACTTATATCAAAGAAAACCGCCCTTACTTCTTTGCCTTCATCTAATGCTTTACAGAATGCATTATAAATATACGTTAGCTGGTTTACTGTCGAGTCACCAGGTATGAAGCCAGATTGGTAAGACGAAAAAAAGTTGTTGGCCACGAAAAAGTTATAGACGTGTTTGAATACTAATCTCTCTAGTACCTTATCAATATTACTTAACAATGAGATAGGGCGGTAATTGCTAACAACTCCTTGATCACCTTTTTTGAAAATTGCACAAACGTGGGCCACTTTCCACGATGAAGGAAAAGCACCAGTAGCTACTGATTTATTAAAAATATCACACAAGGGAATGCTCAGTTCATTTGATAACTCTCTCAGTACCCTGTTATTTATGTCATCGGGTCCGGAAGCTTTCCCTAATGGAAGACATTCCAATATAGATCGAACTTCATCAACAGTAAAGGTTATTGACGACAAGGTATATTTGTTCGGCACAATATAAGGAACCACAACATTTTCTTCTGATAGAAGGGTTTGCTTTGAAAAGAAATCATTGAGAAGATTTGCTTTATCAATGGCATCAGTTACTAGTGTATTACCATTGATCAAGGCGGGGATTGACGGTTTCTCGTTATCCATAATAAATGTTTTCATTGTTTTCCACCAGTCGCGCGAAGAAAGGTTACCAGATGCAAGTTTGTTTGATAGTGTTTTGTGATATTCATGTTTTGCGTTACGAATGAGAGAGACAACTTCATTGCGTAGTTTCCTAAATTTATCCCATTGTCTAATGTTATCCGATGCCTTTGCTTTTTTATATGCCCTTTTCCTAGACCGTATTTTACGTTTAATGAATGAAGTTATCCAAGCAGGTTCCCATTGTTTAACAGTGATCATTTTGTGAGGAATATATTTCAAAGAAATTTCAAAAATGTTATTTGTAACATTTTTGACGTATACATCAATTTCGTCATCTCTCAAATCATTCCATTGCGTGAGACTTGCTATTTGCCGAAGTAGATTGAAATCGCATTTATCATATTGCCAGACAGTTCGTTTGAATGACATCGCTTTAATTTTCTTGAATTTAAAAATTGCATAGATGGGACAATGATATCTTATCTGTTGGTTCAAAAAGGGATCAGATACACCACTAGCGATAAGACTGTGGGTATTTTTAACAAGCAATATATCGATTAAAGATGACGAATTTTCAGTAAAGTGTGTTGGTTCATCTATGAATTGTGAAAGGCCAAATTGTTGGGAAAGCGAATTGATTTTCTGCGCCGTTTGTGTGTTCAACATATTTAGATTAAAGTCGCCAATGATTATTAACTCATTTGCACGACTGTCTACCGCTAAATGTATCGAGTCTTCAATTTTGCTTAAATAATGGATTCCGGAATTTGGGGGTCTGTAAAACACGCCTATTAATATCCGCAAATGTCTGATAGTTATTTCAACCCAAATACATTCTATATCAAAGAGTTCAAACTCAGGTTTTCTTTTGTATGTTAAAGTATTCTTTATGTATATACAAATGCCCCCATATCCGTCGTCTCTGTCTTTCCTTTCAGGCTTAAAATAAGTTGGGATGTGAAGGTCGTCAGAATGAATCGAGTCATTTAGCCAAGTTTCGGAAAATGACAGAATATCAAAATCTTTCAGTTCCGTGTATAAATGATCTATTTTAGGCAGTATACTTTGGACATTATAATGTACTAAAGAAAAGTTATGCATCATACTGGAGAAAGAGCTGTAAGAGTCCGAAGAATTATCTGAGTCGACGCTATTTTGTAAATGAGGAAATGGACCGGGATTAGGATGTATATCGCCTGAGCGAATCAGTAGAGCTGACACCCATACTAGACAACCATGCTGTTTTATGAGGCACGTTGTAAGGGTAACAATTATAATTATAGTTAACGCAAGTAAGATTCGTTTAGTAAAGTGCACATTCGAAATGTACTTTTCATCTGGGTTGTAGCAACTAGACACAAACTTAATACGATATGCAAGATTTCCAGTCGACACAACATTTGCATACATAGAAAAAATGCTGACATAACAGGGAAATATTGACATTAGGTACATGATATGTAATGTTAGGACTAACTTAGATCTGCATCTGTACGACGGCATGACGGCCGGAGTATTGTCACCAATGGGTCTCATGTGATCTCACAGAGAAACAACAAAAATTCGTTTAATACCATCAGCCAGTCGTACAACAGAGCAATGTGAAACACGTTTGACCAAGTATACCGCCACAGTCCGCTCACTCGTTCCAAATTAACTGAGACCGAAGGAGAAATGTAAAGGAAAAGACACAGATGAGAAATTGTAAATAAACAAAACTGAAACTTAAACATGATAAGAATAAGCGTTCTGTTTTTAGGGATTCGGAAATATACATATTGCAAACAATGAATGATATGGACAGAACATTAACCTAATAGATACTATCAAGGCGAAAACGGTGACTACTGTTGCAAACGGGTTGGCTTTAGACGAGACGTCAAGTTATCTCAGCGTCTCATCAATACCCAACACATATGGTAATCGAACCACATTCTGTAGGAGTAAACCACCTAAGATCAAACCATATTTACGATAGTGGGACTAATTTGACTCGCATAAACTTGCCCAGAAATTCAAGGCTTAGCGTACGGTACCCACGAAAAACAACATACAATGTACACGAATGCAGAATTCTTTTTATCACACAACCCTTAAAGTGCCATAGAAAGTGAAATAAACGATATCTGATGGCTGCTTCGGCCATTGTTTACAGTGTCGTTACAGCCGGATTCAAACCGCCCATTTGCATAAAAAGTGCACAAGCGCATTTCCGCAATTTACAGCACTCTGTTTCGGCACTCCCACACTGCAGACTATGTGATAAAAAGTAATACGAATACGTGCAACATGTACCTATAACCAGGGGACACAACCTAATCCGCTATAAAAGATACATATACTGCTAAGCTTTAAGCACGACCCACTTAACCCTTCGCTCGATGATTTTTTAAAACACATTTCTTCTTCTTTACCTATGCCCTGCTGTACAATCACACATATCTTCACTGTGTACAAGAACATCGCTGTGCAATCACTGCAATCACTCTGGGGCATTGGTTGCACAGTCAAATTGTAAATAGTGCAGACCCTGATGGGACAGCTCCTGCAGGAGCTGTCCCATATGGGTCCCCACTACCTACAGGTAGGTATATTGACGTGGACATCAAGCGAAGGGTTAATTGTCCCTAGACCTGTGCAAAAGTGGCTGTCGATAGAGAATACCTTTTGAGTATCATAATACTAACGAAATTCAGAAAATAAAAGATGCGTTCAGTACAAAACTAGCCTTTGAGCGTTCCTTTTCTGATAAATTCTTGCTGAAACGAAATGCAAGAATTTCTAAGAACGCTAAGCCAGATACAAGTTGAGATCAGGGCCTCTTTGTTACCACTTAACGACATCACTCCTCAATGACATACTTAGGTGTAAAAACCTTGTCGAAACGAAATACAAGGTTGTTCAATGTGGTAACAAAAGATATATGTGAGCACAAGTGAAGTCTGGCCTAACCCTTTCCTGTTCCACGTTTATTCCAAAGTTTAGCGCCTTCAGAATATCCGTGGGCAATCTGTCAAAACGAAAATGCAAGCCGGCAATTTGCAACCAGTTCGGAAAATAAAGAAACAGATCTTCCAAATTATATTAGCAAACAGAGCAGACCCTAATGAGACGACTCTCACAGGCCGTCTGATCTGGGTCTACTCTGCCTGAAGACACGCGAGAATGCATTCACATTAGTGAAAGGGTCTACTAGATGTCGCATGCCAGTACCCAAAAGTGATCAATCTATGCATGTAAAACAAGTCATAACAAAATAACCCGATCTGAGATTCCATCTATCACACTAATATATAAATACAGGACATCAGCGTTGTTCAAAAGTACGTTCATGCTAAACATAATTTGGTCTTACTACCACTTAGTATGTCAGATTTTCGGCATCGAAGGTGCACAGTACACACTTTCAATATGTATTCGTCATGTACATGTATACGCTTTTCTGCCTTATTGCAACTAAAGCAGAACCAAACCAGACGACTCCTGCATGAGCCCCAGAATAGGGTCTACAGTGCTAACTCGCGTAATTAAATAGTTCTAATTCATGGTTCCCGCCACAGCCAAATTATTCCGTTATTAACAGGTTTAGCCTAAAAATATTCTTGTCGTGATAGGACCATATCAATATTATTCTGTGCAGACAATACAGCTCGTGCTCAGCCTGCTCCTACAGGAGTCGTCAGATCGGATCTACCGTGCTTACCGGTATGTCTCTATCAGCAGGTAAAAGGTACATTACAATACAATACAATTACAATCACATTACAATACTATCGAGCACAATACAATATTCAAGTAGTGTACAGGTGCACCAGGGTGCACAATACAATTCGACAAAATAGACACAATTAGAATCGATTTTACATGAAGCAACATTCATTTTTATGTTTCATTAATTACTCTTACATGAAATACACGCCAACTGGCCAAAACAGAGATTAACATTCATCCAAAAGTAAACCGTTGCATTACTTATAGATCTCTGTTTATACCAGTTAGTTTGCAGACTTATGAATGGTAACTTCCTATCCGATATACGGAGTGCACAAGCTGTTGGAACACAAGTAATTTATCCCGTTATACGGTATTAAAACGGACGGGCCTAAGTCGATAGGAAAATGTCCAGTCAAGTACTACCGCACTAAGGTATCTTTTGAAGGGTGCTAGACTAAACATTCGTTACAATATAGGTCTCAAACCAACTTTTTCGATATATGCAGTGAGGAACCCGACCATAGTACCTAAGGATACTTACGGTCCGGGTCCTCACTGTCTGTCAGACCCCATACTAATATCGCTAAACCCTTTCCATCAATATAAATTCTTTTTCACCCATTCGCATGTAGAGTAGACCAAGCCCAAAAGGCTCCTATAGGAGCCGTCTGATCAGGTCTGCTATATTTGCTTTCGACGTGTTGCAGACCCGATTTAACATTTTATGTCAAAGCAAACATTTTTCCATTATGAAAAAGAATCGACAACTAAATAATCATGACGCCATGATTTCTTACTTGAATGTTTAACAGGGAAAGGGTTAATTCAATGACGTTCAACTTAACTGTATAACCTCGATCACTAAATACTATCATGTCAGCTATGAGTACGGTAAAACCTATGTGGGATTATATGTAATTAGGAGTTTAACGCAGGGAGAAGCGTTGCGGAGAGCCGACCTAAGAGCTCTCTGCATTATTCCAGCCCGCATCAATTAACCACTAGCTCTTAGTGATCACAGTGTTTTAACCCTTTCCCTGTTCTATGTCCACTACAAATTTCAATACCTATAGAATATTCATGTACAGAATAGTTCTAATGAAATATGGAAGGCGGAACAATGCAGCCACTCTTACAAAGTATAGGAACGGATATATCTAATTCAATTAACAAACAGAGCACACCCTGTTCTATGTTCATTTCAAATTACAATTTACAGAGCACACCCTGATCAGACGGCTCCTACAGGAGCTGTCTGATCTGGGCCTACTCTGATTGCACACGCGTGAAAATACGTTTACATGAGTAAAATAGCTATAGACAGATTACTCAGCATAGAACAATCTATCTACACAGTATACTCCATATTTACACCCTTCTGTCCATCAAACGGAGAGAACCCTCGACAGGAGCCTCCTGTAGGAGTCGTCTGATCGAGATCTGCTCTGTTTGTTCATGAAACATTATTGATATGACTCTGTGGCTTCTTAATGACCTAACATTCTTATGTCCAATCGCCATTATAATAAAACCCCGTTTTACAATATAGGTCTACAAGATTAACTATTTCGTATACGAATGTTTATGGAGCAAAGGGTTAAGAAACTTACTATATTTGGATAGTTACGATATATTTCTCATCCAAATGATAAGACTTGTGTCCGTGGTTTCTTGACTGACCAAACATTCTTATGCCCAATTGCTATTATCGAAACTGATATGATAGTATACATGATGTAACTATCTCGTACATGAATATACATGGAGAAAAGGGTTAAGTAACTTGCCATTTTCGGATAATTATGATGCTTTTCTCATCCAAAAGATATAACTTGTGTTTCGTTTCGACAAGTTTATCAGAATTTGGATGCAGCTTCTCAGGCTGTTCCTGTTAGTTGTATTACAAATGATTGTATTGGTCAAACTAATATAAATGCTGCATTGTCTCCTGTAAGTGAAATTTATTTCATACGGCATTGGATTGGTACATTTTCACTAACCCTTTGCCTAATATATACGTTTGCATAGTCGTTGCATACTGAATAGACCCGGATCGGACGTCATCCGTAGGAGCTGTCTGGTCAGGGTCTGCTCTGTATGTTTGTTGGCACATGTACATTATTAGTTATACAGATCATTGGCGGGGTATCTGACTTTTTGTTTCCTGCTGAGAAAAATCATGTTGCCCGAGCCGTTAGGCGAGGGCTACATGTATTTTCCTCAGCAGGAAATAAAAAGTCAGATATCCCGCCAATGATCTGTATAACGATTTTATTATACTGCAAAGTTTAATATTTGTAGCAGTTAATTAGCGTTGTTAATGTAGGCGTCGTTTTGCTTCCCCTCAGGGCCTCTTACTGTATGGTAAGGGCTTATATATCACTCTGCAACCCTAGTTCATCGTGTATAATAACCAGTTCATTATATTTGTGGATAGAAAGGGAGCTTCCAAGTGCATTAGTTTATCAAAGGATTGAAAGAATCAGACGTTAGTAAAACTTTCAGCAGATCAGCAGACACTATTTAACTTAATTGAGGGAATTTTAGCGCAATTCTGACGTCATTTGGATGACGTCAAAATGACGGTTTTATAATATTCAAACAGGCTAATCAGTTTAACTCTGGGGGTAGAACTAATTGCAACAGAATTTCTTTTAACACTGTGCGAAAGAGCTACAGTTACTATGTATACAGACAAAAGTCCCGAGATTTGTGTCTTGTAATAATTGCAAAATATGTACTTGAAGTTGCCACAAAACAATAAAAATCCAATGTCGCACATGCACCACCCTATTGAGAATCTTGGGCATCTCGCGCTGTAATTTGTGACGTCATGCTATAAATACGTCAGAAAAGTTCCATGGCGGACAAAAACAAGAAGGAAACGTAACGGGAGTTATCCATTTCTAACCATCTTCTGGTGTTTCACTGCTTCATAAACTCATTCACTCTGAATATACAAGATCAGGTAAGTCTGCCTTTTTTATGATGTCTTTATTTTGGCAACTTGGTCCCTAGATATATCTATTTGATCGATCTAAACGCACATCTAAATAAAAATAAATAAATTGTAAACAGGACCAGTGATTATATAACTAGATATACTGCGTTGTAGTCCGTATTACATCTTAAGTACTGGAAATGTTATAAATATATATAGATCTATTGTTCCCACACATGTTTGTTGCCTAAAACACAGTGCTGTTTATTTGGTGAAAACCATATCCATTTTTTTCTATTCTACGGAAGCACATTTTGGTCATAAATTTCTTAACGTGTTCGGATTTAATTCACATTAACATTAGTGTAATCTTCAACAATTTGCTTGTTTTATGATTAGATCTTGTCTGTTCGTGTCAATAAACCAATGTAATTTTATTTCAGGTGGAAGAACTACATATATGGTTCATTCGGGGACTGGATAATGTAGAATACGCCATGATACAAGGATGCCAGATCTTAAACAAACGGTAGTACAAATGTATAATTAAGTTGAATTTCTCATTAATTCTAGATTTTGTTACAGGCATTGCGCCCCAACTCAACCAATGTAACTAGTTGTCTATTTGGAAATTAAATTCCTTTTTGTATTATTTCATAGAGCCCACACCATGACCATTAGAATATTCAAATTTATTGGTGCTTACATGCACCTACAGTGATTTGTCATATTTAAATCAATATCTTTATGACAAAATTGATTTTATTACTTCATATTTATTTGTTTTTATGTTGTCAAATGAGTTTCTCGACACTGGGCACTGGTGGATTTTTTTCCGTTGCAATAACAGGCACTTTGAAAGTTGTCTATGTGGAGGGAGACAGGGTGGAGATTCAAAGGCTTGCACACACACAATGTAGGTTGGTATGGTGGAAAACAGATATTTCAGAATCCATAAATGTAGTCATGGCCCAACATTTTCAGAATTGAAGTGCTTTGGAAATATCCAGGAAATATTTGCGTAAAGAATGAAAAACATTCAGTGTAAAAACAAAGGTATGACACATCTATGAGGTACATCATCTTGTAGAAGAGTCTAAATTGGATAAAAAACAACAACAACAAAAAACAGTATACGGCTTATTGTTCAGCAGCCAAAAACACATTATGAAATGCCCTAAAATAAACAACATTGTTTACATTGTCTAAATAAATGTAATGTAAATGTAACGTGGTTTGTTATTAGCATCTTTTTTTCTTTTTATGTTAATATTTGTATTACAGATGGAGCCCTGCCCTATCTATCCGGAGAATAACCATGATACCAGAGCAACTGTTCGCCTAGGAGCAAGAGGGTGCAGTAGCATTTACGTGCGAATGGAAACAATGCTTACCCAGTACATGTAAAACCGGGGGACATTGTCCATAAAAGCTGTAGAAAGGATTTTACAAGGCATAATAGTACATCCCAGAACGTTCAATTGAAGTGCCACTCACCACAAAGAGCTCTTAGATCAGACTTTTTTCCAATTTAAAACACGGTGTATATTTGTTCTTCAGTAGCTGAAATAGTCCTAAAGCTAGAAAACTTAGAAAACTATCAGATGTGTTTCCTGTTCGAAGTTTGGATTTTTAGGGAAAACCTTAAGTACTGCAATGTAAGAAATGACCAATGGTCAAATGAAATATATACCAGATTGTCAAATGCTTTAGATTTGCCAGCAGCTGATGCTGTATACCATCAAACATGCAGTGTCAATTTCAGGACTGGTAAAATATTCCAAACTTTAAAGCAAATGGGAGAAGTCAAAAGCCCTGGTAGAACAGAAAATATACAGACAAGGAAGCATTTCTGCAAATTGTCAAACTTATTGAAAGTAGCGTAAATTCAAGTTTGACGATCAGCAACATGGAACAGAAAATGGCAGAAATTTGTGACCAAAAAGGTTATTCTAAGAACCATGTGAAAAAGAAGATTCTGGAGCACTTTGCTGAAGCAGTTTTCACATATAGTAAGTAGTACTAACAGAGAGGGCGATATCATTACACTTAAGCCGTGTTTCTTACATCGTTCACAACTTCTATGAAAATTTCCAGGCACTCTCTGAGAGGAAAGAAACAACATAACTAATAAATATTTACACCAACTGCATCCTCAGTGTCAAAACAGCACTGTCTTAAAAACCTGTGCAACAGATTTGGAGAACTAATGCTGATAAATTTGAGATAAAGTAAATTTGCAGGCAAGGTTGTGTCAAGTAGTACAAATGTACTTCAGGACCAGTTCAAACACTTCTACCAGCATCAGCTGCGGCCAGATTCCATAGCACCAGAGTTTACCACCTAACCAAAGTTTGGATGGGAGATGAGTCGCTAAACCCTCTAGAAGTTAGATGGACCATTGTACAGTAAAGGATAGTGCCAGTGACATCACTATCCCCATGTCCAGAAAGTCTTTTGCAAGCTGTACGATGTAACTGCAAAACAAACTGCGACTCCTAGAAATGCACATGCCGCAAGTATCTATGGAGATTGTAAAAGTGTATCCTGCTCTAATTCCACCATCTTATCGCCAATAGAGGAATTTGCAGACAACATGTAATATGGGCAGAGAGAGGTATCTATGTACAATTCTCTGTTCAGTAAAACCTCTCTGCAGTGGACATTCCAACAGGTACACGTTTCGGGGTTGAATTCAGGTGGATACTTATTGCAGTATTGTTTATTTATTGTAAAGAGGTTATACCTTTGACATAAAGTTCTAAATATCTGCTAGAGACATCACAGACAATGATCAGACTGCTCTTCACGCGTTTGTTGGTTGATCATATACACAATGTGCACGTCACAACAAGCCTGATATATTTACCTACCGTGTGTCATTTATTTATTTACAAACTAACCTCCCCAAAGCGTCCACTTTACTAGGTCTATAATTTATAATTAAATTACATGTAATACATTTCTGTGTGCAGTAAAACCTCTCTACAGTGGCCAACAATGTCCAAGTTGGAAGGTTTAATTCACTTATTGCAGTATTGTTTATTTATTGGCAGCTGTAGAGAGGTTATACTACATACATACATTTGTAAATCTCTATTAACCGTTTACTTCACACAGTCGCTTTTTCACATCTTTGCAAAGAAGGTATGACTGGATGAGACGCTCCTATAGGATCAGAGTCTGTTCTGTTTGCGTAGGAAATCATAATTGATCTGAATACAGTTTGTACCGACACCAAAATTCATGTGCACATAATTATGCATTTATAAAAATCAGTTAACAAACATTCATTTTGTCACTATTTCTTACATGAATATTCAACAGGGAAATGGTTAAGAGATATCAGACAACTTCACACGTTCGGTGGCTGGTCATGATATGTATGATGTGACCGTCATAAGTTTGATATATTTACCTAGTGTATGTCAGTTAACTATTTATGTACAGTCTAAACACCTTACTAGACATAATATGTATATAATGTGAACATTTATATACATGTATGGCAAGATCTCTTAACAGCGGTCATTTAAACCATGTCCATTTTTGGTGGGACGGTGGTTGGGTGAGTGGGGTTAATTCAGTTGGTTGCTTATTGCAGTATTGTTTATTTGCAGCTGTAGAGAAGTTATACTGCAGACATAAAGTTGTAAATAACTGCTAAGAGGTGGTCAGACTGCGCTACACACGCTCGGTGGTTGGTCATATGTACAATGTGCACGCTATTAGGCTTGATATATTTACCTAATGTATGTGAGTTATTTATGTACAGTCCAACTTCCCTTAATCGATCACTAAGCTATTTAAAGAATAAACATGCTATAACTCGTTTAAAGGCCGATATGTTTGTCATATTGTAAAAAAAACCCACGCCAAAACAGGTGTGCATTCGCTAAGTGGTTGCATCCATTTAATTGTTGATTGATAACGTTAAACAGAGTGGGTGGGGTAAATGCACCCCGAATTATACGCGTACTAGTGTGTAATCATATTCATAAATGTGTTTCTATATTACAAGATTGTATTTGTAACATTATTACACCATAGTATGTAAATACTATTTGAATAAACATGCTACAAATCGTTTTAAGGCTGATATGTGTGCCCTATATCCTTGATCGATGTTTCAGCAGCAATTTTCAGTAACATATTTCAACAGAAATTTTTGGAAAATTTGCAACAGATACGAACCGGGACTTTTGACTACGTAAAGTACAAACATTGATGATACAAAAATGAGCAAAATAATTTCTGTTGCAATTAGTTCTTGGTTAGGGTCATATTTCAGCTAGAATGATTAGCCTAAATGTGCGTTGGAAGGAGCGGCTATACTGCAATTTACAGGTACGTGTACTGTGCATGTACATAAATAAAATCTGAATCGAATTGGGTGTGGATTATCTTTGTAAAAGCGGGGTTTGGGGGCTAATCGGTACGTGCACAAGCACTTTGACAACATTTGCAGCATCAAAGCAGAATAAGACCTTCGCCACATATAGGGTTAATTTACATTGTTATACAACAACTATAACAAAAATGTTTCTAAATGGATAACTTTTTTCCGCCCCAAACTCTTGTTATTTCGTTTGAGAGCGGTTGTTTGAATCGAATCGGCGAAGTGAAGCTGGTCGGCCATTTTTATTTTGTTATATCAAGGAAGCGAGGCCCTCGGCGGGGGAAATTCCATTGATGCTCATGACTCCGTATATACATCAGCATTTAGAGGGATACACGGCTTTTATACATGGCTAACTGACCAATCAAAATCGAGGATTTTACTTTGCGTTATAATAATGACCCTTTACTCAGTAAATACGCCTTTCAACGCCTTTGCATACTGAGTAGACCCGGATCGGACGTCTCCTATAGGAGCCGTCTGGCCAATGTTTGCACTGTTTGCTTATGGTATAATATAGACGTGACTCTGCAACTTCTGCAATGGTCACAAGTAATTGTGTCCGTTTGCTTTTGATATAGTTTGATTGATGTTCACGCTGTCATTTTTTCTTACATGAATAGTCATGGTGTAAGTGGTTAACATTGTGTGTACCGTGACACCCATATATTTATGTGAGGTATTACAAGGACTGTCTTGATCTTGTAATATGCACATGAATTCTGTATTAATAGTAATATGAGTTTGTTTGCTTTAACCGTCTTCCCCATATTTACGCATTTCTGTCCGTCAAACGGAGAGGACCTGAAACGGGTGTCTTCTGGAGAGTCGTCTGATCGGGATCTGCTCTAGTTGCTTATGAAATATTATAGATTTGACAATGTGGTTTCTTACAGGACCAAAGTTAAGAAATGTTATAGATATGATTCTGTGGTTTCTTACATGACATTATTTTGACATTATTTTGTCTAATCGCCGTTAAAAACAAGCGGTGTAATAATAACATTATGTAACTTTTTGTCCATGGCTATTTATGGAGAAAAGGGTTAAGCACCTCATATTAGGATAGTTAACTTAGCTCACATTTCCCGTCGATATACTGGGACTTGTGTTTCGTCACGACAAGCTTGTTATAATTTGTATGCAGATTCTCAATCTCTTCTCGTTATTTGTATGTCACATTTCGCGTCGAGATACTGAGACTTGTGTTTCGCTATGAAAAGCTTGTCACATTTCAAATTATCGAAACTGATATGATAGTATACATGATGTAACTATCTCGTACATGAATATACATGGAGAAAAGGGTTAAGTAACTTACCATTTTCGGATAATTATGATGCTTTTCTCATCCAAAAGATATAACTTGTGTTTCGTTTCGACAAGCTTATCACAATTTGGATGCAGCTTCCCAAGCTGTTCTCGTTAGTTGTATTACAAATGGTTGTATTGGTCAAACTAATATAAATGCTGCTTTGTCTCCTGTAAGTGAAGGTTATTTTTTACTGCATGGGGTTGGTACATTTTCACCAACCTTTTGCCTAATAGATACGCTTTTTGTAGCCTTTGCATACTGAGTAGACCCGGATCGGACGTCATCTATGGGAGCTGTCTGGTCAGAGTCTGCTCTGTATGTTCATTAGTACATGTACGCTGACCCTTTACTCAATAAATACGCCTTTCAACGCCTTTGCATACTGGGTAGACCCGAATCAGACTTCTCCTATGGGAGCCAGCCGTCTGGCCAGGGTCTATCCTGTTTGCTTAGGGTATAATATAGACGACACGTGACTCTACAATTTCTGTCAACGTATAGTGTACACGTACGACGTATTAGATACGCTCGTCATCTAGCAAGCGACTTGTCTTTGCAGTTTACTTTGTTAGAGATATTGTTTGTAACGCTTGTTTTAGATATAACATAGTGAACGTTCTCTGAGTTTTGCTCCTGACTTGATTTTTGTATTGTATTTTTGGCAAGAACTGAGTATAGGTTTTCATACACAGATGACGTGCATATTAGAATTATTTGCCTTTGGCCTGCCATGGGCAGATAAGTGATTACGTGATCAGACAGTTTGGATCCAGATGATTCGCCGAGTAACTCGGCGTCTCTTCAGGATGCAAACTGTTTGACACCCTGATTGCATTTTGGTAGACAAGCTGATGTATGTATGTATGTGTGTGTGTGTGTGTGTGTGTGTGTGTATGTGTGTATGCGTGTATATATGCATATGAACACACTTACAGACTGCGCTCTTGCACATTTTACATAATTAGGTACATGTACATTATCACTTAAGATAGGTGTTCATCTTTCGTACTTCTCAACACATTTCTTCTTTATGCAGATATGTATTACTTCAAAGAAAAACCTTGTCCTTTCAAAAAAATTTCTATGTTCCTGCTGTTTTGCTGTTTTTTTGTTACTTTCTGTTCTAACTTTATTGGTCATATTGATGGTAAGTCTGGGTGTGATGGGCAGTGTGGTGGTGCTAATGTACTTGACATAATCCGGTTGCAGAACTGTTACATGTATATCAATACTACAAAAAGGTGTGTCGGTATGCTTGCGACAGTACTGTTTTTGCTTTCTCTCCTGAAAATTAGTTGAGTCACTGCTTAAGTCAGTCGCTATCATGCCGTCATACCAATGTCGATATGCCTTTCCGATCTTGCTGCACTGCTTGATAATAGTATGGCTAATGAATGCACAGACTGAGGTTTATTCTGTTACAAAATATGTCAAAACAACCTCAAACCTATGTGCAGTTATAGTCCATCCGAGAAGACGCTCGAAAGCAGTGAGCGTAATGTTTTGTTGTAACACTGCATATGTTAATTTCTTGCTGAGAATACAGTTCTCTATTATACTTATCCTTTGGCTGTCAATACTTATATTACTCTCTGGCGATATTCATCCAAACCCAGGCCCCGATTATGATAATATATCCTTTCAATCAACTAGCTCTAGCAACCGCAGTGTATGTTCTTTGATTAATAGTGCCCATAATCTTTCACTAGTTCATTATAATGTTCAAAGTATATTACCAAAGCTGGATCTTGTGACCACAGAACTACATGGCTTTGACGTTGTCGCATGTACTGAAACTTGGCTGAGCCAATCGGTCCAACCAGTTGACTTGTATATACCCTCATTTCACCCACCCGAACGTAAAGTTCGGAACCATAACAACCATGGAGGTGTCATTATGTATATTAAGGATGATATAAAGTACTCTCGCCGTAAGGATATTGAAGTGATAGGGGTCGAGTGTATATGGGTAGATCTTCTCATAGATCACAAACATGTATTAATTGGTGTATTTTATCGACCCCCTAACTCCGATTCCGACTATTATTCAAGGATAGAAGATTCTTTTCATTTAGCAGTTGATACGGGTATAGATGACATTATTGTCACAGGAGACTTTAACTTCAATATGCTCCATCCACCCAGCGCCCGTAAAATTGATCTCTTTTGTCAGCAATTTGGCTTCTCTCAAGTTATTAACGAGCCCACTCATTTTACAGAACATTCATCTTCCCTTATTGATGTTATACTCGTTAGTAACAGAAACAATATGTCCTTATGTGGAGTAGGTGAACCTTTTCTCCTTCAAGATCAACGATATCATTGCCCTATATATGGATTATTCAAATACTCCAAGCCTAAAAAGCCTAAATTCAAGTCTTACACGAGGAAAGTTTGGAAATATGAACAAGGTGACTATGATCAATTAAGAGAAAAAGCAAGACTGACGACCTGGACAGACCTCATAGATGACGACATCGACATTTATACTAGAAATATCACAGATAAACTTTTAAACATATCAGGAGAATGCATCCCCAATAATATCATTAGAATCAGACCTTACGAACCACCTTGGATGAGCTCACATATTAAAACTAAAATAAGAAGAAGGAAACGAGCATATAGAAAAGCCAAAATGACCAATACTTATAATAACTGGGTCCGTTTTAAATCTCTCCGAAACGAAGTTGTCAATTTGATTAGAAACTCAAAGAAATTATACTTTGAAAAATTATCATTGAAACTACAAAGCATCAATGTCACTCCCAAAGACTGGTGGAGAATTCTTAAAACTTTCATAACATCCAGAAATAGGAATACTATCCCTCCTCTGACTAACAATAATGAAGTAGTTGTAGAAAACATTGATAAGGCAAACTTACTTAATAATTACTTTGCTGGTCAAACTGTCCTCAATGAAGGTGATGCAATGCCTCCCTACATCTTAAGTGACGATCATATGATGCCCTTTTTCCAACTTAGTCATGGCGAAGTCAAGTCGGTTCTCGCTTGTCTTCCTCTTGGAAAAGCTGTTGGGCCAGACGAAATTAACAATCGGATCCTCCGTGAAATATCCGAAGAGATTTGTCACCCCCTTTGTGATCTCTTTAATAAATCCCTAGTTGAAGGTATAGTGCCTCAGAGTTGGAAAAAAGCCCATGTATGTGCCATCTTTAAGAAAGGC
Organism: Azorinus chamasolen; assembly: GCA_963576725.1. Lineage (NCBI taxonomy): Eukaryota > Metazoa > Mollusca > Bivalvia > Cardiida > Solecurtidae > Azorinus > Azorinus chamasolen. The sequence goes on from OY755236.1 coordinate 154,026, forward strand.
GATCCATCTTACGTAAGCATCTATCGTCCAATTTCTCTTCTCAGTAACTTGAGCAAAGTATTAGAACGACTGGTATTTAAACATGTCTTCAATTATTTACGTGACATTAATTATCTATCCTCCTTTCAGTCTGGTTTTATTCCAGGGGATTCGGCGGTCAATCAGTTAACTTTCCTGTATAATTCTTTCTGTAAGGCGTTAGATGACGGAAAAGAAATCAGAGCCATCTTTTTTTATATTAGTAAAGCCTTTGATCGGGTATGGCATAAGGGACTCCTGGTAAAACTGAAAGCGGCTGGGCTATCAGAACGTCTTTGTATATGGTTTTCTAATTATTTAGATAAACGCCGACAGTGCGTTATTATCCCGGGTGCTAAGTCCGAGTTTTCTAATGTAAATGTTGGGGTACCTCAAGGGTCAATACTTGGACCACTTCTATTCTTGATCTGTATTAATGACATAGTGACTGATATACATTCTAATATTCGCCTCTTTGCTGATGATACAAGCCTCTACGTAATCGTAGAACACGCAGACACTGCAGCAAATACATTGAATCGGGACATCAACAAAATAACAGATTGGGCTAAAACCTGGCTTGTCTCTTTTAATCCAACAAAATCCGAGTCTCTCAAAATCTCTAGAAAGGTAAATAAGCCTGTACATCCTCCTTTAGTGATGTTAAACAATGACATTACTGAGGTTGATTCACATAGACATCTCGGAATTCACTTATCAAATGACGGCTCTTGGCATTCACACATTGATTATATAAAATCTAAAGCATGGAAAGGATCAATATCATGCGAAAATTGAAATATGTTCTAGACAGAAAATCACTCGAAATAATATATTTAAGTCTTATTAGACCATTGCCTGAATACTCAGACGTTGTATGGGACAATTGTACAAACAATGGCAAATATGAACTGGATACAATTCAATATGAGGCCGCAAGAATTACCACCGGAACAACTAAACTTATTTCAATTCGGAATCTCGAAAACGAAGTAGGCTGGGAACCACTCGAAAGCAGAAGGCGAAAACACAAACTTATTCTTTTTTACAAAATGATCCACAAGGAGACAACTGAATATCTATCCTCTCTTGTTCCGCCACTTGTTGGTGACCAAAGTGGTTATCCTTTGAGAAACCAACATAACATGCAGTCTGTGCAGTCCAGGACAAAACTTTACTTTTACTCCTTCTTACCGTCGGTTGTTCGCGAATGGAACTCCCTTCCCTTGGATGTCAGACGCTCTGTTTCAAGGTCATCCTTCAAATCTGCGATTGAAGCCAATAATATCACCCGTGTCCCTTTGTACTACTATAATGGTACCAGAAAGGGCCAAATTCTCCATACCAGATTAAGAACAAACTGCAGTTCATTAAACCTCCCTTTGTTTCAAAGAAATATTGTTGTTTCTCCTTTGCGCTCTTGTGGTGAAATCGAAAGTACCGAACACTATTGCCTTATATGTCCGAACTACCATATCCCGCGTGCCCGATTACTGCATACAATCAGCAATATATACCCTGTCACAATAAAACTCCTTCTCCACGGCGATCCATCGCTCGATATGCATAGTAACATTTGTATCTTCCAAGCAGTGCAGCAATTCATTTTTGAGACTAAGAGATTTAGTTGAGTTCTGTTTTACCGTGTTAAGCTCATCTGTATTTAATGATAGCCATTGCCATACGCACTCCCGTCTCCAGACAGCCCACGACCTCCATCCTGTTGACCATATTTGTATCATGTTTTCTTACTTATTCCTTCCCTCTTTATTCGAGTTTAGTTTCACAGACGATAATCCTATTGTCTATTGAGAACTTGTGTTTCTACTCTTTCACGTACTCTTGTAATATGTGCCTTTTGTAGTTTAGTTTGAATTGTACACAACATATGTTAGAAAATGTCCACCAACGCAGATATAATACATCAAGGAGAGGATCCTAATAAGCATATTGCTTTCGATCCAATCCTTTTTTCCAAATATAGTGATAAGTTGATGTATGTACCTTCCAGAAATAAAATATGTTTAAACTAACAGAGTATTTGTTCCTAAAGGAGCAAATGCGCCATTTATCACAATGGTTTCAAAACTACAATCCTCATATTAACGCCATTTGACGCCTCCGTAAAGGTCACCTTTTGAAAGCATTGTGATGTGAATAGAACATTTTCTCATAAAGGACTAAATGCTCTATTTATCACAATAGTTTCAACACCTGCCTACATACATGTAATTCAAAATGTTCTCGAGGGAGCATGCCCGCGGACGCTTGTAGCCAAGGTGCGTGTATCGCAGTTACGTTACGTCCCTGAAAGGTGAGAGCCTTCCAGTTTCAGAGGACAAGATGTTTCAAAGTTTTCACTATACAATGTGTGTTTCTAAAGGAAACAAGTCAACTCTTGGGTATATGTTTCTGTAGCGGGCAAAATCTTACAGCAGGGGAGGCTTTACACGTCACCCACCCTGAAATCTTTGTTTTGCAAGTAATTGTAACCTACAGCAGGTATCTAGGTACTTCATATAGAAATAATATGGATAATACAATTCTGGGTATACATGGCTGGCACAACTATTACCTAAACCTTAAGAAAATAACAAACAAGATCGTTCAACACGCCAAACCTATTACAACATATAACAACTGTATTATATAAAGAATGTTATTTATTAAAATGGTTATATAAATCTGAATAAAGTTAGATACATTATATTTTTGTATACATTTTTGAAACTTTTAAACAAGATACCTATTCAAAATGCCTTTATGCCTAAATGAGTTTAGAAACATTGTACAATACTCAATACTCAAACAGCAATGAAGTCAAACTTTAGGAATTACCTCCCTTTTCCCGCATTACACATGTCAATTGAAAAAAACCCAACAAACTGGCTAAACCTGGGGCGGGGCCAATTTTGACACCAAGGGCTTTCTCTATATACACTTTTGTAGAGAACCTGAACATGATGCTATGTTCCAAATATTAAAGCTGAGAACCTTCCAGTTTCAGAGGAGAAGATTCTCAAAGTTTTCACTATATGTTTCTATATAAAGCTGGCCACCCCTAGGGCTGACCGAATATGGACCAAGGGGCATACTCAATATAGATTATTAAAAAAATAACTACTCCTGGGGCCGGGTCAATTTTGACACCAGGGGCATAATTTATATAACTTTTGTAAAGGGCTGAACATGATGCTATGTGCCAAATATGAAAGCCGAGAACCTTCAATTTTCAGAGGAGAAGATTTTCAAAGTTTTCACTATATGTTTCTATATAAAGCTGGCCAGCCCTGGGGCGGGGTCAATATAGACCAAGGGGCATAATTAATATAGATTATGTAGAGGACCGGAAGATGATGATTTGTGCCAAATATGACAGCTTAGAACCTTCCCGTTTCATAGCAGAAGACTTTCAAAGTTTTCACTATTATATGTTTGTATAGAAAACAAGTCACCCATGGGACGGGGCAAATTTTGACCCCAGGGGCATAATTTATATAACTTCTGTAGAACACCTATAGGTGATGCTATGTGCCAAAGATGAAAGCTGAGAATCCTATAGATTCAGAGGAGAATATTTTGAAAGGTTAAAATTGTTGACGACGCACGCCGACTTCAGGCAATCACAAAAGCTCACTCTGAGCACTTTGTGCTCTGGTGAGCTATAAGGTCTGAGTTGGGTATTGTCATTAGGACATCACCCAACATCCTGACAATGCATATGCACCAACATTTTACAATCAAGTATTCATAGTGGGAGCAGTATTGCTAAATTCAATATGCTTAAACGTTAATGTGTAGCTTTGAATAAATAAGTTTAAACTACGATGCCTGCTTATTGACTGTGTTTACTAAACGCCATTTACATGTTTATCTTTCCTTTTGATTGCGAAATGTTTCCCTCTGCATCAAACCTAGCTACATGCAGGCGTATTTACCAATTTTGTGCATGTTTTCTGTACATATGTTGTTTAGCCTACTTTTTTGTTGTATCCGTGTATGATTTTCACACATTCATTGCACCATTTTGTACCTTTACATGTTTTTCATTCATTCTGACATCAAAGGTTCCATAATTTCGTTCATAAACTACTTTTATATTAACCGTAATAAAGAAAATATCGAAAGTATTATATAAAATGTACTTTATACCATTGTATTTTAAAGTTATATAAAATTTGATTAGAAGTTTCCATTAAACTACCGTGGTATGTCATCACAAATGTCAACATCAAGATCACATCCGATGATCTGTTGCATACATGTAAGTACTGTACACGAACTCCACTAAAACTTAATTACAAAATAACTTATTTTGTGTTTTGTCAGGTTTGCACTTTTTTAAGAGCAGTTATGAATCTCAGGACCACCTTTGTTTGGTTTATATTGTATGTTAATGTTTGTGTGATTCCTCTGGCGTGTATGTACTTGTAATATTTCTTTCGATTTTGCAATTGTTGAAATTAGGTACTGGATAGTTTATGCATAATTATTGAGGTGCCAGTTTTGAAAGACCAAACCAACTCTGCAAACAGTGTAATTATGTATCTCCCCATATATAGGCGAACATATTGTTTTCGGCGTGGTTGTCCGTCCGTCCGTCTGTCTGTCTGTTTGCATATCCGTCACAAATCGTGCCTGTCCGTTCTATATCTCAAAGACCAACCAGCGGGTTTTGAAATACCTTTGCACAATTGGTCACCACATTGAGACGACACGCAGAGACCCATGACTCAAATGCACCGGCTCAAGAACGATGTCACCATTGAACATCAAAGTTCAAACCTGTAACATTTCGTGTCCACTCTGCAAGTCCTACGTGTGTGTATCCAATGAAAGATTTTCGTTTTGCTCAAATGTTCAGATCATAAATTAGAGTACAAGTTCTGTGCCAAGTAAAGGATTTTCTTTAAGTTTTACTCAAATGTTTAGATCATAGAGGCAATCTGCAGAACACATGCCTTCGTTGCACCTGCTCAAAGGCAGGGTCCAAATTCAAGGTCACGCTTGAACGTTAAAGAGTTCGAAATTTGCTTGGCAGACTTTTTAGTATAGCTGGGGAGGACAAATGCCTTCGCTTGTATTCTTCTTTTATCAAGAACAACCATCTAGTTAACATTGTGTCTAGTGTGTGTGTACATGTACATATTTTTCAACTTTTTGTTAAATTTTAAGTGAAAATACTCAAGCAGGAAAAGACACACACAAAACGCAACCAACACCAAATCAACAATAGAAAGTTTGGGGCAGTCATTATTTTCAATGTATTATCAACCCTTTTTTTCATGAATATTCATGAAAAAAATAATGATGTCATGGATATTAATTAGATTATTTTGCTATAATAACACATGGACACAGACATTTTTGGTTATGGCAGAAACTGTAGAATCATATATATATATTATATTATAAGCAAACAGAACAGGCCCTGATCAGATGGCTCCTATAGTGAAATTTGGCACCGAAAAGGTTAATGTGAAAAATGACATAATATGTCATTTTGTAACAATTTAAGCAATGTGTTTAGATTCTCATTAATATCTATGAATATGCCAACGAGCAAATTATAAACAAAAGACAACTGACATGTAACAAATATATCGACATTATTTTTAAACTATTGTGGATGTTTTGTAGACAAAATAAACTATGCTTTTGCATTTTAATGACGCTAATGCTAAAACTTCGAAATATTGGTAGTTGCCATGAAAACACACTGACCGTTTGATTATCCAGCATCCACTACTCGTCCAACAACTGAAACTTGTTAACATATACCCTAAGCTTTAAGAAAATATGGGTGTACCAAATCCCGCTAGGGGGGAAGGCTTTCGGTTATGGGCATTTTACGGTTACCTAAATCGTTTCTGAATGAGATATTCATTAGACAAAATAAACCATGAGTAAAACATAGTGAAAATTTAAAACATGTTATGTTTATATAAAATTAATTGGGTTTAATTAGAGAAAAGGAAATGTTTAGAATCTTGTAGTTCTGAAACCATTGTGCTCCTTTAGGAGCAATTGCTCTATTTATCCCAATGATTTCAACAGATGATGTTACAGAGACGTAGAGAGGCGTATTTATGGAGGAAAAGGTTAGGTTACAATCAAACAGCGGTCTAATCACGTGTCTGTAAAGTCGGTGGTAGCTTAATTCTGGTAAAAGTAATGCAGAACGCTCCTATATGAGCTTTCTGCATTACTTTTGCCATACATTAAGTTACTGCCTGCTTTTTAAGACTCTTATGAATAAATAAATGGTCGCTTATGACAGGTTCTACTGTGAAATAGTTTGTCAATAACAGGCTGCTGAGGCGCCTTGAGAGACGTCAAAAGGAACCGCGGCAAGTTACATCAGGTAAGAGGTTTCTCGTTATTCAACTCTCATTCTATAGGCATGAAAGGCCATATCCATCAATAGCATACGTATTGGACATAACTACGTCTCAAGTAACTGTAGCAATTATTAGCATGGCAGAATGGCGTTCCATATAACTGCAAACAGAACTCATAAACTATTTTGCGCGTGCTTGTCGGAGTTTGCCGAGTTGTTACGAATTGATCACCGATCATGTCGGATCCATTCTATTTTACATTACGGATTCTCCTGTTTTAACTTGTATACATACATACGCCTTTTCACTCCGTTGCAAATAGGGTAGGCCCAGATCCTACACGAGCCCTCTAGACAGGGTCTGTGTGTTTACTTCGAAACTATTTTAAGCTCTTACTCTACAGTTTCCACCAACTATACGAAACAATCCAGGTGCGGATCCAGGATTTCAGATTAGGATGGGGGCGTAGAATTGTTTTTGGAGGAGGGGGCGTTCTGTTTTACTTTCACCTTGCTTTAAGCAGCCACCTGCTCTAAATACCAACTAACTAACACAATTTAGTGGTCGTTATAGAGAGGTGTTACTGTATATAGATCTAAAATATTACTAAAAAAATTGTTTTGGCAATGTTAGGGGGTGGTGGGGGGGGGGGGGGGGCGTACGCCGGCTCCGCCCCCTCTAAATCCGTGCCTGCAATCCTTTGTAGATATGCAATAACATTCAGATGATAAATATTATAACACTTCCTGACTACACATCTTTTCAATGAGTTTGAGTTAAGTTTCAGTTTGAGTTTTCACCTAAATTCAACATGTTCGCCATCTTGCCAGTAAATTCACTTTAACCCTTTCCCTGTTGAATATTCATTTAAGATATAAAATAATATCATGAATATTTATTAAATGACTTTATTTTATAATGGCATATGTGCACATGATGTTGTGATATTGCTAGGAATTGTAGAGTTAGATCTTGGTCTACTCTGTTTGCAAAGGCATGGAAAAGTATTTGTATAAGGGAAATTGTTAAATTTTATATTTGTTGAAATGAATAGTAGGACTTCTCTATAGTGACTACAGTAGGACTTCTCTATAGTGACTACAGTAGAACTTCTCTATAGTGACTACAGTAGGACTTCTCTATAGTGACTACAGTAGGACTTCTCTATAGTGACTACAGTAGGACTTCTCTATAGTGACTACAGTAGGACTTCTCTATAGTGACTACAGTAGAACTTCTCTATAGCGACTACAGTAGGACTTCTCTATAGTGACTACAGTAGGACTTCTCTATAGTGACTACAGTAGGATTTCTCTATAGTGACTACAGTAGAACTTCTCTATAGTGCCTACAGTAGGACTTCTCTATAGTGACTACAGTATGACTTCTCTATAGTGACTACAGTAGAACTTCTCTATAGCGACTACAGTAGGACTTCTCTATAGTGACTACAGTAGGACTTCTCTATAGTGACTACAGTAGGATTTCTCTATAGTGACTACAGTAGAACTTCTCTATAGTGACTACAGTAGGATTTCTCTATAGTGACTACAGTAGAACTTCTCTATAGTGACTACAGTAGGACTTCTCTATAGTGACTACAGTAGGACTTCTCTATAGTGACTACAGTAGAACTTCTCTATAGCGACTGCAGTAGGACTTCTCTATAGTGACTACAGTAGGACTTCTCTATAGTGACTACAGTAGGACTTCTCTATAGTGACTACAGTAGAACTTCTCTATAGCGACTACAGTAGGACTTCTCTATAGTGACTACAGTAGGACTTCTCTATAGTGACTACAGTAGGACTTCTCTATAGTGACTACAGTAGGACTTCTCTATAGTGACTACAGTAGGACTTCTCTATAGTGACTACAGTAGATATAGGGACTACAGTAGAACTTCTCTATAGTGACTACAGCAGAACTTCTCTTTAGTGACTACAGTAGAACTTCTCTATAGTGACTACAGTAGATATAGGGACTACAGTAGAACTTCTCTATAGTGACTACAGCAGAACTTCTCTTTAGTGACTACAGTAGAACTTCCCTATAGTGACTACAGTAGATATAGTAACAGTAGAATTTCTCTATAGTGACTACAGTAGATATAGTGACTACAGTAGAACTTCTCTATAGTGACTACAGTAGATATAGTGACTAGAGTAGAACTTCTCTATAGTGACTACAGTAGATATAGTGACTACAGTAGATATAGTGACTACAGTAGATATAGTGACTACAGTAGAACCTTTCTATAGTGACTACAGTAGATATAGTGACTACAGTAGAACTTCTCTATAGTGACTACAGTAGATATAGTGACTACAGTAGAACTTCTCTATAGTGACTACAGTAGATATAGTGACTACAGTATAACTTTTCTATAGTGACTACAGTGGATATAGTGACTGCAGTAGAACTTCTCTATAGTGACTACAGTAGAACTTCTCTATAGTGACTGCAGTAGAACTTCTCTATAGTGACTACAGTAGATATAGTGACTACAGTAGGACTTCTCTATAGTGACTACAGTAGATATAGTGACTACAGTAGGACTTCTCTATAGTGACTACAGTAGGACTTCTCTATAGTGACTACAGTAGATATAGTGACTACAGTAGGACTTTTCTATAGTGACTACAGTAGATATAGTGACTACAGTAGGACTTTTCTATAGTGACTACAGTAGATATAGTGACTACAGTAGAACTTCTCTATAGTGACTATAGTAGATATAGTGACTACAGTATGACTTTTCTATAGTGACTACAGTAGGACTTCCCTATAGTGACTACAGTAGGACTTCCCTATAGTGACTACAGTAGGACTTCTCTATAGTGACTACAGTAGAACTTCTCTATAGTGACTACAGTAGATATAGTGACTACAGTAGAACTTCTCTATAGTGACTACAGTAGCTATAGTGATTACAGTAGAACTTCTCTATAGTGACTACAGTAGATATAGTGACTACAGTAGAACTTCTCTATAGTGACTACAGTAGCTATAGTGATTACAGTAGAACTTCTCTATAGCGACTACAATAGATATAGTGACTACAGTAGGACTTCTCTATAGTGACTACAGTAGGACTTCTCTATAGTGACTACAGTAGAACTTCTCTATAGTGACTACAGTAGGATTTCTCTATAGTGACTACAGTAGATATAGTGACTAAAGTAGAACTTCTCTATAGTGACTACAGTAGGACTTCTCTATAGTGACTACAGTAGATATAGTGACTAAAGTAGGACTTCTCTATAGTGACTACAGTAGAACTTCTCAATAGTGACTACAGTAGATATAGTGACTAAAGTAGAACTTCTCTATAGTGACTACAGTAGGACTTCTCTATAGTGACTACAGTAGATATAGTGACTAAAGTAGGACTTCTCTATAGTGACTACAGTAGATATAGTGACTAAAGTAGAACTTCTCTATAGTGACTACAGTAGGACTTCTCTATAGTGACTACAGTAGGACTTCTCTATAGTGACTACAGTAGATATAGTGACTACAGTAGATATAGTGACTACAGTAGAACTTCTCTATAGTGACTACAGTAGGACTTCTCTATAGTGACTACAGTAGGACTTCTCTATAGTGACTACAGTAGATATAGTGACTACAGTAGATATAGTGACTACAGTAGGACTTCTCTATAGTGACTGCAGTAGATATAGTGACTACAGTAGGACTTCTCTATAGAGACTGCAGTAGATATAGTGACTACAGTAGGACTTCTCTATAGTGACTACAGTAGATATAGTGACTACAGTATGACTTCTCTATAGCGACTACAGTAGAATATGTCGTAAGCGACCTTCATAAAGAGGTCAACTTACGGGTCTGTAGGGCAGGTGGCTGCTTAATGTAGGGCAAAAGTAATGCAGAAAGCTCCTACATTTGTACATGGTAGTTTCATTCAGTTCAAAAGTAATCTAAAACGTTCCTGTAGGAGCCTATACTTCTGTTGCCCTGCAATAACCAATTCGCTCATATTGACGACTTTTGACGACTCTGTAAAAGTCACTTTGTGAAACAATTGTAACAAATAGAGAATTTGCTCCTATAGGAGCAAATGCTCTATTTATCACAATGGTTTCAAACTACAAAATTCTAACATTTTCCTTTTCTCTAATTAATACTCCCTTTCGGAAGATTTATTTAAAGAGGTTGTACATGTATCTAAAAATAGCCTATGAGGTAATCAGTTACATGTAAGCAACCGCCCACTATTCAATATTTCTATGATCTATATATGAATGGCCGCTGAAGACTGGTTGTACTGTATTTAATCAATTAACATCCATGAGTGTTAAATGCAGATGAGCGGCTTAACCCTTTACTCCAAAGAAATGCATTTGTACCGTCTTTGCAAACATAGAAAACATAGACCAGACGGATCTATCTGACCAAGGTCAGCTGTTTGCAAACTTGTATGCGAGTCAGGTCATTGATAGTGAGAGTCTCTACTTGGAACACGTTCTAGAACTGCCTACAATACACAATCAGTGGTAAACACATCGCAAGAAAAGCAAGCTAACCCTTTCCCTATTCTATATTTAGCCAAAATTTAAATACCTGAATTTTAATGGACAAAATAGTTAAAATGAAATGAGGAAGGCGGAATATTGTAGCCATTTTAGATAGTACAAAAACAGCTTTTAAATTCCACTAGCAAACAGAGCAGACCCTGATCAGACGGCTCCTATAGGAGCGGTCTGATCCGGGTCTTCTCTGTTTGCAAATGTGTGAAAATGTGTTTTATATGAAGGAACGGGTTAATGAACGCTGCTGAATGTCAAGAAAATAAGGAATTGCTAAACGTCAACATACCACTGACTCGGAAATGTGTGAAGGAATTGCTCAACGTGAATACACTATTGACTTAGTTCAATGTTAAGAAATTGCTCAACGAGACCAACACCATTGACTGGACTCAATATCAAGGAATTGCTCAACATTGTTTAGCAAAAGCACACCATTGACTCAGCACAATGTAAAGGATTTACTCAGGGTGAACACATTGACTCAGCTCAATGTTGGGGAGCACACCATTGACTTAGTACTACTTAGTTTGGTTTTTATCGGGTCTTGCATTGTTTCGTGCACAGGAGAACATCCGGGTAGAACCGCCGACCTACTGCAAGCCAGCTGGAAGCCTTCCTCGCATGAAAAATCCAAATGCCCAGATCGGGATTCGAACGGTGAGGGGCTAAGCGATTGTCAAGCGAAGACCATAACCACTCGGCAATTCGACTTACTTGTGTCACAGTTTGCGTACAGTAATGTGCCTACTAATCGTCAGCCTAGTCAAGATTCGCAGAGCTCCAGATAAGCTGCATAAATTTAAACATTTTCAACAATAGCTCCTTTATGTCTTCATCAAACCCTATACTGTGGCCACTCTTTAGAATCGTATCTTCGAGGCGGTTCTAAAGAGTGGTCACAGTATAGGGTTTGGTGGAGAAATAACGATTTAAGTATTGGGTACACATCGTTATCTGTAGCTCTGAGAGTGGTCACAATATAGGGTTTGGTGGAGACATGACGATTTTAGTATTTGGGTATGCATCGTTATCTGTAGCGCTGACTGATTGGATTGTTATCTAACCCTTTGAGTGTGAGACGCGAATGCACGGATATTGTAAACTATGTGGACTCTGATTAGGGTCTGCACTGTTCGCCATTCCAAATATTATATCAAGTCTACGCCTTGTGTACTAAGACTATACTGACTCTAAACGAAAACACAGATAAGTGATTTCAATATGACAATTAAACGTTGAAAGGCTTAAAATGAAATACATTACACGTCTTACATGTATATATTTGATGCAACATCATGGACTCCGTTGAATAATTCCTTAATCTATAAGAGCGTCGGTTTCTAAGTGAACTTGTCCAAATTACATATGTAAATCCTCGCTAATACCACCACTAAAAGCAAATATAATTCTGGATTTTTTAAGAAGCGGTAGCTTAATGCAGGGGTTTTCTCCGTTACTCTTGTCCTACATTAAGCAACTAATTGTTTTTTTAAGACACCTTTATCCACCCATTTGTGCCCAGTGTCCTTTATAAAGGACATCGACAATTAGTGTAGACCCAGATCAGAGGGACCTTCAGGAGCCCTCTGAGCTGGGTCTACACTGTTTTCTGGACCATTCAATACCCATGGCTTAAACCAGCTAACATGCTGTTTGTTGTGTCTCCTCAAAATGAAAACTGGATGGTTCCAAATTAATACGGTATCTAGACGGGGTTTCCTTCAATAATAAGGGCATAAATGAGTTACATAGATTATGTGGTCGCCTTAGCAGGACTTTACTGTATTATAAGCCTCATTTTCGTTTGAAGGGTTGCTTCAACAAGAACACTGTTGCCGTTGTGACCATTGTAAATCATTTGTGTAGCAATCTGAGGGTTCCTGTAAGTTCACATTGGGGAATTTTTAAAAGGTAAGAATGATACCCACTCAACAGAAACATGAAAATAATTGTTTATTCAATCAACTTCATACCATAAAGTGGAATAAATCTAAGAAAATAATATTCAAAACTTACATTTACCTGATAAAAAGATGAAAAACAAATCATTAGTATGAAAGTACGAAAAAACAAATGAGAAATCTTAATGTAAATTGTATCTCGTTTTGGTTGTTTTTATGCTTTTTTCGTGTTTTTTTCGTTTTTTTCTCTGTTTTTTGTTTTTTCTATAATTGTATATGTAAGCATCAAATATCAAAAGAATGAATTAGTAGTGTCTCGATAAATAGAAACCATATTATGCTACAGCCACGCGGTTTCGTCTCTTTGTCACGTGACGCTTCAGGGCGGTCATCGCCGTCTCCATTTTGGTTTTTGCGTATTTTGTTTGAATGTCCCCGAAAGCTGACTGTTCGGAAGCCTTCCTTTTGTGACTACTTCTTTGTCGGTCTCCATTACCATTCTGTAAATCAAAGATTTAACCCTTTACTCAATGAATATTCATGTAAAACAATAATGACATTACGAATATTAATGAGGTTAATTGCTTAAATAGCGCATGGATACAGGAATTTGTGGCTATATAATCATATTTTTATTTTATCATAAGCAAACAAAGCAGACCCAGATCAGACCGCTCCTACATGAACTGTCTGAGCTGTGTCTACTTTGTTTGCAAATGCATAGAAAAGCGTATTTATGGAGTAGAGGGTTAAAACACTTGTAATATGCAAGCAACTTTATTTCATCAGAAGCAAACAGAGCCTATAGGAGCCATCTTATCTGGGTCTACTCTGTTTGCAAAGGCATAGAGGCGTTAAGGTAAACACTTGTATGAGCAAAAACATTTTATGAGAAATGTTACCATGGTACCGCTAGCAATCGATTCGCAACCTTAATCATATCTACTAATAGTTTGGACCCAGATGAGATGTCGAGTAACCCGGCATCTCATAAGGATCCAAACTGTTTGACACTCGGTCAATAATTTCATACTGGAAGTAGTCAAACTTTCACCAGAATCAACGTTATTGTTTCATAGGGAGGCAAGGGTTAAGCGATCATTTAGTGATTGAACAAAGTATTTAAATCCGAATGGTTGCTAATGCAAGGCAAACGTAATGCATAAACCTCCTATATGAGCTTTCTTCATTAATTTCGACCTGGAAAAAACTACCGACTGTTTTAAATACCAAAAAAAATGACTTCTATTTAATAGTCGCTTAACTCATTCCCTCCAACTGAACCCTTTAACGTCTCTGTTAAAGCTATTTCTTGAAACCATTGTGATAAATAGAGCATTTGCTCAATATAGGAGCGAATGCCCTATTTATCACAATGGTTTTAAAAGAACGCAGTTCTAAAATGTTCCTTTTCTCAAGCAAGTGCTCCTTTTCGGTATACTTATACAAAGAGCTTTGCTCTTAAAATAGTCTATGAGGGAATGGGTTAAGACACGTTTCTAAAATAACCTATGAGGGAATGGGTTAAGACACGTTTCTAAAATAGCCTATGAGGGAATGGGTTGAGACACGTTTTACTGTATTCTGTTTTGCAAGCGAAAGTCATTATACTTGCGCTCATAACAGTGTCCTGTGCAATTACGACATGCCCTTTTAAATGTTGTCCTTATATAATAATAATAATAATAATATAATAATAAAGACTTTATTTAACGAGAGAACTCATTTGATAAAATCAATCTTCCATGAGGCCCTCAACAGTAACATATATACAAGCACATTAAAAACAATCTAGTAAAAGCTACATACATCTTTAAAGATACATATGGTTACTGGTAGAATTAAATGAAAATTAATGTTAGAAATAATGACATCATGAATATTTATTAGCTTAAATTTTGTAATGACATATGTACAAGGGGGAGGGGTATTGGAAGAAACTGAGAGTCAGGTCTATCATAATTTTATAAGCAAACAGGGCAGAGCCTGATCAGACGGTCCCTATAGGTCTAATATATAGTTCCTATAAGCTGGAAGTCGTGATATGACTAAAATACTGTTAAAACGACGTAAAACCCGATAAAAACAAACACTAACAGCACAACAAAGCTCACTCACGCTTCTGGTAATAGACTATAATCCCAATGATTACAGTATTTAGTATTTTAAATGCTTATATTTTTCATATAGTTTTCAAGATAAATAACTGGGCATTGGCATATCTGCTTCTAGTGATCAGAGCCCTATTCTAGAAAATTTCGAACGAATGTTGTGTTAAAATCCTGAAAACGAAACAACTTACGTTGGAAGCTCTCTTGAACTTTTCCTGGAACTTCGCTACATTGGCAAGAAACGCTCGCCTTTTGTCCTCAGTTGGGACAGCAGTCTTAATTTGTTGACTTGATAGCGGAGGGTCGGGGACATTGTGTGACACTGAAAAAGAAAATACACGGGCCCACTTTAAAACAAGCAATTAAAGAAAGTCTAATTTTGAATTATTTGATATAATTGGTAGCTAAATCCTTCAGCTTTATATAGGATAAGCATCCATCTGATCGTTAAAATATGCCAATTATTCAGTTAAGTGATTATTTTAGAGAGGTTCTCCTCTAACCATGTCACGACCAGCGGCGATTCTGTGTTTACCTATGCAAACAGTCTAGATGCGTAAGTCAGTGTTTCACCAGGATCCGTAAGTCAGTGTTTCACCAGGATCAGTAAGTCAGTGTTTCACCAGGATCCGTAAGTCAGTGTTTCACCAGGATCCGTAAGTCAGTGTTTCACCAGGATCTGTAAGTCAGTGTTTCACCAGGATCCGTAATAGGTCAGTGTTTCACCAGGATCCGTAAGTCAGTGTTTCACCAGGATCCGTAAGTCAGTGTTTCACCAGGATCCGTAAGTCAGTGTTTCACCAGGATCCGTAAGTCAGTGTTTCACCTGGATCCAAATTATTTGATGATGTGATTAACCCTTCGCTCGCTGAATTTTAAAATACATTTCTCCTTCTTTACCCATGCCCTGTGGTATAATTACATATATCTTCACTGTGTACACGTATTTCGCTGTACAATCACTGCTGTGGAGTGCACTGGTTGCACAATCAACATGTAAATAGTGCAGACCCTGATGAAACAGCTCCTGCAAGAGCTGTCTCATCTGGGTCTGCACAATTTACAGGCACGTATATTGACGTGAATAACAAGCAAAGGGTTAATTGTCTTGAAAGCAGCATATTCCAGACTACACATCTACAAGTGCCATTTGGTCTGGATTCGCACTGTTTACAAAGGCATGGATAGCGTTTCTATGAGGTAACGGGTTAAATATTTTGCAAACAGTGACCACCCGCGTCTGTACCGATGAGACTTATTTACAATTGTTCAGCTGTAAATTATCTCCCTTGGCAGATAAACACAAAGGTATACGAAACGAGATGTAGGTCAGTTTAGATGGATTGCTATATTATTTTCCTTGTGTTTCAATAAAATGCTGTGTTTAATTGATTTAATATCTTAAGAAGGGACCTTTTCCTTAACAACTCTTATCAATAAACAACGTGATAGCCCATAGTTACAAGATTTACTTAAGGTACAAGAAGCTTTATGTGGAGTATGTAAAAATATAACACAACAGACCAACCGATTTGATAGAACTGCAATAAAAATACATTTATTATAAACATTCGATAAATTATATTCGAGATAAATATTCAAAGTAAAATTGACTAATGCAATACAAATAGATGCACGCTAA
Organism: Azorinus chamasolen; assembly: GCA_963576725.1. Lineage (NCBI taxonomy): Eukaryota > Metazoa > Mollusca > Bivalvia > Cardiida > Solecurtidae > Azorinus > Azorinus chamasolen. The sequence goes on from OY755236.1 coordinate 170,595, forward strand.
ATGGAACCAATTATAAGACGTACTATTCAAGGGAAATTATTCAACAAGATCCGTCATTTAAAATCAACGACAAACACCAACCTTCCATGGCCTCGTTCTCCATAGTCGCTAGCCTACGCTTCGCTTTTTTCTTGTAGCGGTGAACAAGGAACCCTGCACCCTGCAGTCTTCCAGACTCGGATCCGGCCTCTCTCAAAATGGACGCAATGGCGCCCTCTGACGCTTGATCCTGGGTTGCTCCTGTTCCTATCGCTATTCGGACAAGCTTTAGAATCATGTCATTTTCAGCGCTACCAGAAACAGCTTTCTCGTACTCATTGCTGAAAATCCTCACCGACTTGTCGCTTGAAACAGCTTGCTTGGTGAATGTACTTCCGGTACTCGGGGAGTAAGCTCCCTTTGACTTGATTTCCGGAAGAACCACGCCCTTACAGCTGCTTGGCTGGGGGTTTCTTTTGGCCCTTGACAATTTAGTGTGCCACATGACTTCCATCTCTACACCGAGAAGCATCTTTGTGAACATTTTATCTGCAAAGAAAATACAATTTCATTTATCGTTTGACTTAGGTTTATCACCATACCTTTAAACAGTATGTCTAGTGATAAAACATTTTCTATATCAATATCTTATTTAAATGAAATATTGTATGACAGTACTGATACTGGCTCTAGTTCTTTCGTTCACAACTCTGTTAAGCCTTTGCCTATTAACATTTTCCTTCATATAAACGCTTTTTCACGCTTTTGCAAACAGGCTAGACCTAGATCAGACGGCTAATACATGAACCATCTGATCAGGGTCTGCTCTGATTGCCTATGAAATAATATAGACCCGATTCTACGTTTTCTGCTAATTCCAACAAATCAGGTGTACATATTCCCATATGAAGGCTAATACATATTCATGACATCAATATTTCTTGCATGCATATTGAGGCATGACTCTCGCCCTGCATTCAGCAGCCACCTTTCTTTAAAATCGAATCACTTGTAATGACACTTTTTTAAGTGTTCGAACAATCGGAGTTTTACTGACTGTTTATATTGAATCGAGCGATAACTCCAATATATTATTACAAAGGATTCTACGAATCTAACCATAACACATTAGTCTTATTTATATAAACTTGAATTGAATATGTATGCTCTAAGACTCGCATATCCTCTGAACGTTAGTCCCAACTCACCCTTGTTTAGATCATATCGTTCAAGGATATGATCACAAAGGACTGTAAGAGGCAGTCTCTCATCTGGTGTTAGTTCAGAGAGGACAGGAAAGTCTTGATAGATCTGCCAGAGTGGTCAGAGCAGAGAGAGAGAGATAGAAATAGTATGAGCCAGAATACAATACATAAAACAAAGAGGAGATGATGAGCAGAAAAAAGACGATAACAACACATAACAGATACATACAACTCGTCGCAGACAGCTATATGTAAATACGAGGTATTGTCTGAACCAGGCACACTTGACAAGTTAGGCATTAAAATAAATGAAAATAACTGAAGACAACAGCAGAAGAGAAAAAAAGAAAGATTGTTAAAGATTAAATCCTTTACTCCATAACATTTCAACACAATGGCAAATAGAGTAGACCCAGATTAGGTGGTTCATGTAGGTGTCGTCTGCTCAAGGTTTTATACAGCATTAAAAACATTATTATATAGTTACTGTAGAACTCGTCTACAGTGATCCTATATTGATTGAACACCGACACTTTAACCCCTTTCCCTCATATTGACGACTTCTGACGACTCTGTAAAAGTCACTTTGTGAAACCATTGTGATAAATAGAGCATTTGCTCCTATAGGAGCAAATGCTCTATTTATCACAATGGTTTCAAACTACAAAATTCTAAAGTTTTCCTTTTCTCTAGTTAATGCTCATTTTCGGTATATTTATTTTAAGAGGTTGTATCTAAAAATAGCCTATGAGGTAATGGGTTAAAAAAGCAAGTGGTTGCCTAATATAGGGCAAAGTAATTCAAAGAGCTCCTATAGGAACTTTCTGCATTGCTACATTTGACAACCATCTGTTAGACAGACCAATACATAGAGAAATGTTTAACGGTCGCTTAAGAGAGGTTCTACTGTAATGCTTATAACGAGTAGAGTGTGTCATAAACAATCATGGAGTAAAGAGTTAAAGATAATTTTAGCATACATGGTGACCAAATAAAGCAAATAAAGTGTTACAAACAGAAAACTTAACATCATTCACTGCTCAAATACATATAAACAGATATATTAAACAGCTACAACAGAAAGAAAGCAAAATGACGACTAGTCTGCTTCCCTATTACATACCCATGACGTCAGACATTCGGGCACGTGATGTCCTCGTGCACGGATCTCATAGACTTGTTCATGGCAACTCAGAACGAACTGTTTCAGTCTTCTGTTCACCCTAGCCTCGGCTATCAGAGCGGACATAACGTCTGAGCGGAAAGCATGATCTTGTCCCTCGTCCCCAAGGGGTCGGGTGAAGTCAACTTTGCGAGTCTGGATTTTCTCAATGTAGATCTAAAATTGAAATAATTAAAGAACTTTAGTGAGTAAGCTCACATACCCAAAGGCCGCCACATTGTCAGAGAAAAAAGTCACGGTGGTTCCGCGTTACAGATTTCTCTGAAATTCGAATACGTCCATGCTTTTCTTTAGGACAATTCTTACAACAACGTTGATACAAATTGTTCACGAAATGCAAGTGCTAGATGAGCAACGATATATTAGGGTACGCGGACTGACGGACGGACTGACTGACGGACGGACGGATTGTGCAAAAACTACTGACGGGCAAAAGAAACGCTACAATCGAAGTATCGGGGACGTATTTTATTTATTCTGATTCAAAATCTGGAAAACGTTATTTCATTCGAAACTTCTATCATGTTTGTGCACACAAAGTTGAGCATGCGACATTTTGTGATCATATTCGGTGTCAAATTGTCAATTTACGGAAACAGGTCACCCGATTTCAGCTGCAAAAATCAGTAGCGTGTATGTCCGCCTCTACTGGCTATCACTGCAGCCAGTCTCCTTCTCATGGATCCGCACCAGTTGTGGGGTAAGTATCGTGGGAATCTGTTCCACTCTTCATGGAAGGCCACAGTCAATTCATGCACGTTTCTGGGTTGAAGTTGACGGTGACGTTGACGTCGTCCAATGTAATCCCATGCATGTTCGATTGGATTACAATCGGGAGAAACTGCTGGCCATGGCAACACGTCAATGCGGTTGTTTTGCAGAAATCACGGGTCGTAAAATCTGATTGATGTATTCTCTAGCGGTCAGATTACCTTGTATAACGACTGAGACCTAAACCCACGATTTATGGCTGCCCAAACCATAACACCTCCGCCACCGAAGCGGTCATACTCCAGAACACAGTTGTTTGCGTAACGTTCATGACGTCGTCTATACACACGTATACGCCCATCAGGGCTGGAATTCATCAACACGTACTTGGACTTGAATCCTAAGACCGAGTATGTACTTCAAATGTGTCTTTTTCAAGACAGACTTGAAAATCGTATTCACCAACCGCTTCAAGTACGTACTTGGTCAAGTACGCCTCATTCGGATAACCTCTACCTAGATTTACGGAATAATCCGAAGAATTGAAATTTGTCAATGGTGAAGCGACCGTAGCAGGTGCGTTGGCGGAATTTTGTTCCCCGCTTTACGTTAAGCGTTTATGTACACGGGGACCATTTTCGTGTATCGTCTGTCATAACATCCATACATAGAGAACTGTCAAACCGGCAATGGATACGTTAAGAATCAGATGGAGCACCGTAGAGGAGACAGTTTTGGTCCGAGCAGTGTTTGATCGTGAGGAAACACTGTTCGGACCAATGAACGGATGTGGTGCTGTCAAGCTAAAACAACAGAAGTGTGATGGGTGGAGTGATGTCGCCGAGGTGCTGAACAGGTACGTATCGTACGTTATTTTTCCTTCTCGACATAGTTGTAAATTAAAACATTTCAGTATAACATATGCATCTCATCAACTTTACTGATTGTTTCAGATGTAATATTTACGTGTAGATATGATTGTTGGAGTATTTTTAAAGGAAACTTTATTCTAGAGGGCTTAACATGCTGATATATCGTGCGAATACCCAGTTTGACGCGGATAGATGTTGGAGAGGGACAGCCTTGTCCACATACGTAGAGTGATATGCACCTACATTTGCTTTTGTGGTGGTTTTGCACACAGAGTAAACACAGATCAGATGGCTCACGTTCTTTTTTCTGACGGAAAGCCTACTTATGCAAAGCACAGTGTGAAAAAGCTGGATCCAAATGAGATGCATGTTCATTAACTAAGCATCTCATTATATATATCAAAGCTGTTTTACCCTTGGTCAACAGTTTCTCAAAAGCCTGTATAAGTCCGGATCATATGCCATATGTAAATAAACAATGGAACATGACAGGGTTTATGCATTGTTTGCAGCATGATAAGTAATAGTCTTGATGTCATTATTTCTTACTTAATATGTTATTAATAATGTTATTAATATCTATTTTACAGCCAGTTTGTTCAGTACAGGCGAGATGGTAAGGAATGCCGGAAGAAATTCCACAATTTGAAACAGAAAGGTAAATACATTCATATATGTTGGAGTTTATGATTCGTACATTAAAATGGATGAAAAATATCTATATTTGAAATGTGTTTAAATCGTCTATAATACTGTATTAAAATAATGCGATTTGCAACATATAATTTAATGTCATGTTGTATGCATAATGTCCTCGGCCTCGGGTCAAGTCGGCCCGCAAATATTATTTCATAATTACATTGTTTGGTTACACTTTGTACATGATTTATTTTGAATTACATTAATATTTTGTTTCCTAGAGATTCCCGATACTACAGATACTAATGAACAGGGGTGACTTATCAACAGGGGTGGCAAAATTAAACGTCTGTATTGTCCGTGTTGTCCGAAAGACATAATGGACAAGTGAAATTTTATAGGTTTTTGTTATTAATTTATCATACAGTCTGTGAAGGCCCGATAAGACCCAACCAAGATTTCCAGTGGGTTTGTCCTATCAATAATAATCCGCCCAGGCCCGTAAAATGTATTTTCTATCAAATGAAGCTTGATTTGTTTATGGACAGACGCCATTTTGAATCTCGTGAATTATGTTTCAAGTCTGCTAAGAGGTAGACTTGGAAAAATCGGTCTATATACATGAAATTCAAGTACATGCTTGAGTTTCAAGTACAAGTACGCGTTGGTGAATTAGATTTGAAGACAGACTTGGGATTTGAAGTACATGCTTGGGTTTCAAGTACAAGTACGTGTTGGTGAATTCCAGCCCAGGGTTTAACAAGTTGAAACGCGAGTCGTCGCTAAACACCACGTTTTGCCAACGTTGTCCTTGGTGATTGCGAGCCCACACAAGACGTCGTTGACGATGACGTGCAGTCAATATCTGACCACGTAAGGGTCTACGGCAGCGTATCCCTCGAGCCAACAGTTTACGTCGGATTGTGTATCGACCCACAGACACTCGACGATTGCTCACAACAATACGTGACGTGGATTCGGCCGGCACAAATCTGTCACGTAGATTACATAGACGGATATAATTATCCTGGCTTACTGACGTCACACGGGTTGCACCTGACCGTGACCTATCTGCAAATGTCCTTGTGTCTCGGATGCCTTGAACAAGTCGAGCAATTGTGGATCTACTCACATTGAAACGTCTTGCAACTTGATCTTGAGTACGCCCACATTCTAACAAGGCTAAAGATTGCACTCTCTCTTCTGCATTTAACCTCAGCATCACCAGAAATCGAAACTTTTTCCAAAAATTTGTTTGTACTCGACTTCTGTATCATTTCCTTCTTTGTAATTTATCGTAAATTTTAGATGTAGCGTTTCTTTTACTCGTCAGTATTATATATCTCATGCACGATCGTTGCATGGGGTACAATAATTATTTCGTTAGGTAACATTTAACCCATGTCCACAAAATAGTGCCTGATCAAATTCTGATATGATGCAATTTTGACTACTTCCGAAACGAGTTTTTGAGAAACTACTGACCGGGTGTCAAACATCGTTGATCTGGATGAAACGCCGAATTACTCGACTTCTCATTTGGATCCAAGAAGTGGATACCAGGATAAGGGTTAAGGTAGAGGGAAAAGAGCTTATGTAGTTGGATAATCGTAAATACAGTTAGATAATGGTCAAGGTACTAGGATTTCGGTTAAGGTAACGAGATAAGAGTCAATGCAGTTGGGTAAGGGCTAATATAATTAGATAAGGGTTAAGTTCAATAAAGATTACGGTAGTTGGACATAAACGTCACGGAACGTCACGGGCGTCACGGGTTTTAGTAGGACTCCCATACTCTTATACAATAAAATAAGCACAAATTAATCACTAAACACAATCAGTTCTTGGTGTACGATCGCGGTGAGCGGAGAGTCGATGAGACCACATATCTGTACGAGTTACTCTCAAATTCTCGTACAATAAATCAACACAAATGCTACACTACTCACCATCAGCTCTCGCTGCACGATAGCAGTGAGTGGAGAGCCGGTGAGCGCACAGATCTTTACGAGTTACTCTCAGACTCTCGTACACTAATATAAGCACACATACTGCAATACTCACCATCAGCTCTCGCTGTACGAGCGCAGTGAGTGGAGAGCCGATGAGCTCACAGATCTGCACGAGGTACTCCCAGACTCTCATGTTCTTCAGTTTGACCTGTTCCAGTGTCAGTGTGATATCTTCAGTCTTAGTCATGATTGCCTGAAGAAGAAAGTTTAGTTATGATTAGACAAATATTGAATCTACCTATCCTAATACAATTTGGAAACAATTTACAATGTCGAACGCATGTTTGGATATTTGGGATTTTGCTATGAAATGATACATTTAAACATGTGGGCCTTTGCTCCGAAACAAGATATTTAGTAATTGGAACTTTTCTAATGAATAAGATATTCGTATAATTAGGACTTTGCTTAGAAATAAGATTGCTGAATAGTTAAGACGTAAAAGAATTCATAACACGTGTCTTTAAGGCAGGGGTAGCAAGATGCTGGACAAAGACAATGAATGTTCACATGGAATCTTTCATCATAGCGTTCGTCCTAAATTGAACAGTCGCAATAGAAATACTGTACAACATGAAGAGTGGATCTTTATACCATTTACTCCATGGATATTTATGTTAGAAATTACGAGATGCTGAATAACTATAAAATATCCCATGGCCACAGCATTTTTCTGTCATGGCAGGAACTGTAAAAAACATATTTTAACATTCCGTTAAAGAAAACTGAACAGGCCCTCATCACACGACCCCTACAGGAACCGTCTAGACTGGTCTACTCTCCTTGAAAATGCGTAGATGTGTGCTTTATGGAGTAAAGTCTTAATTTAACAAAGAAATAAATATGTTTTAACCCTTTTCTGCATATATGCATATTTTAACGTCTACAGAAGCCGTCTGATCTGGAGCTACTATGTTTGCAAAGGCGTATTTATGGAGTAAAGGGTTTTTTTAACCAATAAATAAATACCCCTTAGCCCGTTACTCCAGACAAATGTATTTTAACGTCTTTATAGACAGATCAGATAACTCCTGACTGATCTGGGTCTGCTCTGTTTGCTTATTGGGTAATATAGATCTGAATCTACACTTTCTGTCGACAAAACATTTTGTGTTCATATGCCATTTGAAATATTTATACATTTACAATGTCATTATTTCTTACACAAGTATTTATGGACTTTGAATTAATCCGTTAGCTGTTAAATATTCAAGAAGTACAGCCTAATGACACCATGAATATGTATTTGCCCAATAGTTTGGTACTGGTGGAAACTGTCAAGTCAGATCTATTATAAAAACATATAGAAGTCGTCCAATCTTGGTCTACTCTGTATGCAAATGCGTGAAAAGTCATTCATATGAAGGAAATGGTTAAATAGATCTATTATAAATATTTCTGATTGCGAAATGAGATGAAATTCTATATGGATCTGGGGCCGTATTCCAGTAGCATCTTAAGTTCTCACTTAAGATAAGAAAAATCTTATTATTTTTTCCTTAGCTAAGATAAAAAAAATCTTAAAGTTAGGTTTGTATTCCAAAAGCTTCTTAAGAATATCTTAGCTAAGAAAATTCTTAAACTTAAAAAATCACTTAAGAATTTTCTTATCCGGTTGTCAAGTGAATCAGGTTTTCCCTGTCCCAAAAATAGCAACGGAAGTAGGAACTTTCATGCGTACGCATATGGCGGCCGTTTAACTAAACTTCGTAATTTCCGATGTTTGTAGGCTAAAGAAATTGTTTTACGAAGTTCGTGCGATTTAAAGCTACGAGCGTTTCACTAAAACGTTCCTACGAAAGTGTCTTACGATCTTCGCAGGTACAAAATTCGTTCTCTACACAACTGACGTAGATCCATAGCAATGTACGTAATTATCTGTCGCAGTAGCGGGCGCGACTGCATATTCACCGTGTACAATATTTCCCATTGAAACGTTTATTTCTCACTGGATTTACTACTCGGCGGTACCGATTTCAGTCACGGAAATATTTATGAATGGTGTCTAAAATTGTTTAAGAACATTGACACTGATAAATAAGCAGTTATCCCTTGACGCAAGTTACATTTGATCATTACACATAGTTCACACGTATGTCACCGTGTGTACTAGAGCTACTTTCGGTTTGGACGATATCCCCCTGTATTGGGCTGTAAGACGGTAATCGTCACAAAATTAGTACGTCGTCTTAACAGCTCATTGGTGAGACTACCTTATACACAATCGAATCTACCTTTTCGTTTATAATACATGCATATGAAAATATAGAACGCAACCCAATGGTGATGAAACAAAGACCCATGATAACACTTATCATAGGTCTTTGGATGAAAGTAGGCCTACACGTACATTCAATGGTAACTACCATTTCAATAATTCCTTTGGTATAATTGAAGTATTTTTAGTTTTGTGACTTTGAGGTGTGACAAATAACTACTAAACCAAGGGTTGATAGGATTATTTATAGAACTATCTCCCTTCACCCTTACATGCACACTCCAGACCAAAAAAAATGTTTCTGAAAAGTAACTAAGGGGAATAACTCCACCAAAATAAATTTAGACATCCTCTCATCACCCTCTATTCATATATAAAGTTTCACAATTGCGCCTACAAAAAATTGCTTCTGAAAAGTATAAACTAAGGGGAATAACTCCCTCAAAAATGAACTTAAAGTTACAACCCTTGTTTACTGAACATTCTTTCTCTCTCTCTCTCTCTCTCTCTCTCTCTCTCTCTCTCTCTCTCTCTCTCTCTCTCTGTCTTTATATATACCCAGAACTTGTGCCTATACTTTAGGAGTAATGCTCCGGACAAAAATCTGGAAGGACGGACGGACACATGGACATTCATGATTCTACTATAGCCCCCACTTCTTTAGAAGTGGGGGTATAATAAATTAAAACAAGATCTATGTGTTTGAAAAACATGTTTACCCGCTGACCTTTGACCTAAAAACAATAGGGGGTCATCTAGTGGTCATGACTAATCACCATGGTGCAGCAAGTTTGAAGATCCTAAGCCATACCCTTGAGCAGTTATCGGAAACCATTTCACCAGTTAAGGTCATGTTGACCTTGACCTTTGACTAAGTGACCACCAAAACAATATATGGTCTTCTTGTGGTCATGACCAACCACCACAGCAAGTTTGAAAATCCTACACCAAGCTGTTCATCAGTTATTGATCGGAAACTGTTTGATTTACCGACTGACTGACCGACATGTGCAAAGCAATAAACCCACATCTTTTCAAAAGGGGGTTATAATAAAGCAGATAGCTGCAAGCAGCTTGTATAGAGCCCTTATGTAGACTATTTTCAACATATCTATTATCCACATATTCATAGAAAATTTGATAAAAACTGACAAACAATTTATCTCTACAGGGAAATTGCATTTTGTCAATCATATTTGTGAAGTTTCATGAAAACAGCAATAACCACTGACAAGTTGACTCCTGTAAACACCCTTCAAATTTCATCTGTGAGTGTAAAATACAGGTATCAAACAATTTATTCTGTTAAGAAATCAGAAAATGGAGATAACTAAAAAATGATTATGCTTTAGTTATGATTCTTGTTTGAAAAAAGTCTACCCATAATACATGTGCCAAATGATATGAATTGTGTTCATGCAAAAAAATTTGACCAACAAAGGAAAGCGCGCACACATACACTCAACCACCATTGTGGCGACTAAACGAAAGCAGATTGTACCCCTAAATTTGCCTATTATCCAAAGTGGTAAATTTATTATTGCAAAACACATTAATGATTTAAGAAAATGGATGTTAAAGAGTATATATAAATAGACAAATTGGGGACAAAGAATGGCTTAGGCAACATATAGCAAACAAACATTAATTTAAGCAACCACCTGCTTTGACACCTTACCTCATAGATATTCCTTATAAGGCCTTTACGAACAGAGTAGATCCAGATCAGATAGCTCCTGGACTGTCTGATCAGTATCTGCTCTGTTTGCTTATGAAATAAAACTTCTGTTTCTACAGCTTCTGTCATTATCCAAAATGCTATTTAATAATGGCAAAAATTAGCTTTCTAATCAATATCAACACATCAACTGTTTCTTAATGCCTATATTCATTAGGTAAAGGGTTAAAGGCCAGCATTGCTTATTCATAAAGTGGCTATTCTAGTGAGGTTCTACTTTACAGAATGCTGTGTATGTGTAAAATAAAACAATTCTTGATATAACAATTTTTATTACAACATTGGATGAATATACATGATATTTCAACAATTTCTGTATTGCATGATGATTGACTGTCAAGGCCACAAGCAGTTCACCTGAAATGAATATGAAAAAGAAATGAGGTTAATGTCAAATTATGTCATCACAATATCATATTTCTGAAATATAAGGGAACTGTGAGAGTCTTATTTTTAATTCCTTCTGAGATTCTCTAACCAAATGTAACAGTAAGGTATTTTTTACTTTACTAATACATTATGTTGTTATATTATGAAAAGTTACAGGAAAAAAATCTTCCAGATGAAGAAAATTACAATCAGGGTTGCCACAAACCAGAGGAAACAAAATTCCCTGACATTTCCCCGACATAATTTCAAATTTCCCTGACACATTTCATTGCAAATTGGTCTTTCTATCATAATTTCTGTAATATGTTATGGATTTTTTAAAATATATAACATTCATTCTCATGTTTTCAAAATTCCCTGACAATTCCCTGACATTTGCCTATATTTTGAAATTTCCCTGACAGTTCTCAAAATTCCCTGACAATTTCCTGACCTTGATTTTTTTTTTAAATTTCCCTTACTTTTCCCTGAGGCTGGCAACCCTGACAATGTTACTTTGATTTTGTGTGAAACTGAATATACATCATATGTAACATGTGTATATGATATGTATATTTGTAATTTCAGGCCAACTTACTGACATTACAAGTTTAGTAGATGCAATAATGATAATTCTTGATACCAGCAATAACAGAAAAAATATCTAAAATGGCAAAATGATAACAATGAGAAACAACTAGAAAGCTAATACTCAAGCCACACAGTTATACACATCCTCATTTGTATTTCTGATGAAAACAAGCATTCTGAGAGTATTGCTTTTGTAATTTATACAATGTCCCCTACCACCCTAGAAAAGTGAATAATTTTGGGATTTACAGCTTACTATAAATGATATATTATTTTTTAAAAATAAAACTAAGCAATCAATTATTAACATTTTGTTATGCTGAAATGTCTAATGTCAACAGCTGTAATTCCATGAAAAATCAACATAATGAAGCTATCAAGCATATTATACAGCATAACGCAGTTGTGTTTGAGATGAAAAGTATAGGTATGTATCATACATGTATCCATATTTATTTCAATAGTAGTAATACAATAAAAGAACCCCCCCCCCTTCACACACACACTCACCCAAACACATACAAAGAATACAGAAATAATATGTATAGCATTCTTTTATAAGACACGTAAATACCATCCACTAAATATAGACACGCTTTTATTTGGAAAAAGCGATTTTTCTGATGAGGATAATAAAACTATATTTCCTGCTGTCCATTGCTTTATAAAACAAACAAGAATAATTTCTTCTCTTAGTAACGTCGTTAATATTTGACTACTAACACCATGTAAGATTTACCAGGATATTACATGTTACATGTAGCAAATGATTAATGGTTACCTCTAACTTTGCTTTCACCGTCCTCTGATCACAAGTCGCAATCTCTCTCTCTCTCTCTTCTTTATCTCTCTCTCTCTCTCTCTCTCTTGTTTGTTTATATTTGACATTATTTATACACTAACGCCGTTGAATGTAAATTGAAAAGAGTTTTGTAGGGGGAGGGCCGTTTGTAATGTTGTCAGAACTTGTGGCCCGATCCCCATTCCAAACATTATATGGAATAAAATATGTTTAAACTAAACTAGGACCGCTGACATTTTTCTAGGTTATCAAGTGCAGTAAAGACCCAATAGTTTCAACACTAAAACAATTATCAATGTCGGTCTGTTAGACAGATGGCAGTTTAATGCAGAGTGACAGTCACACAGAAAGCCCCTCTACATGTAGCTTCTTTCTGCCCCTCTAGCTTCTTTCTGCATGATTTTCATCCTACAATAAGCATCCACCTGTCTGTAAAGGCATCGATTCTTCATAAATAAATTTCGAAGTATCGAGTTTTTATTGTAACTGTTACAACTTACAAGTAACTGTTAGATCAATATAATACTTTTTTTTCGTGACATATGTACAGCAGAATCTGTCTACAGCGGTAGAAATTTATCCTGGAAGAAAGTTATGCAGAACGCTTCTCGGGGAACTTTCTGCATTGCTTCCGTCAAGTATTAAGCAATCATCTTATAATCTAACATGGTGAAAAAGCTATGACTCGACTTGGACTTGAACCCATGGCCTTTGACTCACTATGCAAACACTCTACCGGCTCAGCTATCAAGCCACACAAAGCCTATCAACCTTTTCACCACAAGCTCTACCCGACTACACACACCCCTTCTACACAAGAATTAGTCCAGAATTCTTACGCAAAGAACACTCAACGATATTCTTAGCATTAAAAATATTTTTTTTCAAATAAGTCACCCTGCGGGTTATTTACGTTCGGTTCCAAATGTAACATGGTTGAACAGTTTTGACTCGACTGGGGCTCAAACCCTGGGTTTTTTGGCTTACCATGTAAACACCGACTGGTCTATGAAGCCAAACAGCTAAACCTATCAACCTTTTCACCACAATCTCTACCCAGCTACAATAGACCCGTATATTTAATCATAATATGGCCTCTGTAGGCAGGTTCTACTGAATTAAATACATTGCTGACTCATAGTAGACGCTATGTTCTTACCCATGTAATGATCTAGCTATACAGTATAAACAGAGAAATATCAGACAAATAATCATATCAATTAGGTTGCAATGTAAAACATCTGTAAGACACGTTGGAACAGGGCGGTGACATACGATCTGCAGCTATGGGGTGTTGGGGCGAGGGGGTATAGGAATGGTGAAAGGTCGGATATATATTAACCCTTTCGATGCCAGCATTGTCGTCTGTTGGGCATAGTTTCGTTTAGTTTTAGTGTAAGTATGTGCATGTTTTCGCATTTTCTTTATAAAACAGTAAACAGACTCTTATTCTGCTCCATATTCTCTGCATTTAAATGTAAAAAGTTGTGGAAGTGCTCGTACACGTACCGGTAAAGTGCAGTAGATAAGTAAGTAAAGTCAAGGTCTAAAATATATTAACCGGAAACCAACATGCTAATCGTGGTTAAAAATAAGATAGAACTTAGTTCCGTCTTACAGAAGATCATGCGAGTAAATTCATTGTAAACTATATTATACAACGATCTCAACTGGATGGCTGCATGTTAGAACGTACGATATATTCTGTTGTACGAAGTTAACCCATTACCTCATAAGCTATTTTAAGATACAGCCTCTTTGAATAAATGTACCGAAAATGATTTTTTTTTAGAATTTTGTAGTTTGAAACCATTGTGATAAATAGAGCATTTGCTCTTATAGGAGCAAATGCTCTATTTATCACATTGGCTTCACAAAGTGACTTTTGCAGAGTCGTCAAAAGTCGTCAATATGAGGGAATGAGTTAATAGCACAATAGAATGTGCGATAATGTGAGATAGGGGGTTGAGACCTTCTCAAGAAATGAGATACAATACAATACAAATTTTATTTAGTGTTACAGTAACATAATCTCATACATGTAAGCTATGTATGAGTAGCCCTTTACCGCTCTATTATGCAAAGATGAAATATTGATCTGAAAACAGATCACAAACACATTTTACGGTAATTTCAATCTAAAAACGTTTTCCACTCATCGGGGATTGATTTCCTTTTTTTACTCATTTAAAAGTATCAAACGTACTCAAAATAAAACATAAGTTTTATTGATATCCATTACACATACCTTTATATTTATTTTGATTACTTCCTGAAGGGATAACAGCTGTAAATACTACGAAAATATGGAAATTTTCGAGAGCAATAAATCTGCTGGCAATTCTGTGATTAGACAAATGGCGTCTGTTACCTAGCAGCGTTGTCAATGGTCACAGCGGAAGTGACGTCATGGACAAGAACGACCCCCGCGAAAACGTGAACTCGTCGTCTTGCCGGAATTAGTCGACTGCACCTTAAACTGTTACTTTTCTGGAGTTCAGTTGTATGTTGACATTGAAATCGTACTAAACGATAACTTTGTCGCTGCCAAATATTGTCGTCTGCTATGAGTATCGTTTGTTTAATTTTCTCCTCTTACTTTTCTTTCAAAACAAGTTTGGATCCTGATGAGGCGCAAAATTACTTGACGTCTCATCTGTATCCAATCTGTTTGCACATATAACACATATTTAATACATTCCAAAATGACCCGGCTCTTGTATAGGAAGAAGAAGGAAGAAGAAGAAGATTTGCCACCAAGCATATGTAAGGACATGTTAAGTCTCCAATCTAATCATACTGGTAAGGACATCGGCAATCGTAGATGTTTCAAAGGTCAGATGTTACATGTATAGATTTACAGATGGACCAACTTATTTTGGAACAAAACATGACCTACTCATAATGTAAACAAAACGAAGCGGCTACAGCGCTTCTATATTTTTAAAAGCCTTAGCAAGCCGCAATATTTTCACATAGTTGTCTTAGTGCAATGGATATGTATATGGACTTGCATTTGGCGGTCTTGAGTTCGACTCTTACCGGTGACTAATATTTTTTTCATTAAAATACTGTCCGTACAAAACAACAATAGATATTAATAATAACATGTAATAACTATTAACAAAATATTAACATATAATTGAAAAAGAGTAAAAATTAAAAAGAAAATTACAAATAGCAAATCAGTTTTTAAAAAGAAAACAAGTAAACTGCATAGCTTGAGATTCGAACCCACGACCCCCTGTTTGCAAGACTAGGTACATATCCATTAGACCAAAGCCCAGTACATAATATGTGGCGAGTTACTAAAGTATGTTGTCTGGCCCTGTACTTTTGTGCTGTTATGTAAACAACAAAATAACAACAAGTCTCAATATAGCGTGGTTTACCTGTACATATAAGACATAGTTCATCGTATATCGTATTATCTTTAGTAAACACAAAAAGAGACGTTATATTTTTTAAAAAGGAGTTCCTTGCATTTTGTACACAGGTGGCTGCTAAATGCAGAATGAAAGCAATGCAGGAAGTTCCTATGTGATATTTCTGCATTATTTTCAGTCTTCATTTAGCTCCTTTTGAATTTTGACAAATAAACCCTTGTTTCTTTATATAAGTAGGGTGTCTAATTAGAGTTCGGGCGTTTATTAAAACAGAGGTTTTTATTAAAGTGGCGGCATTTATGATAATATGTGCGTTCATTAGAGTTGTGCGTTTATTTGAGTGGAGGCATTTATTTGCATATGTACGTTTATGAGAGTGTAAACCTTTATTAGAGTGTGTGCGTTTATGCGAGTGCGGCGTTTATTTGAGTGGATGTGTTTCTTAGAGTGGAGACGTCTATTAGAATGTGCGTATTTATTAGACTGAGCGTTTATAAGAGTGGTGCGTGTATTAGAGTGGGGCGTTTATAAGAGTGGAGATGTTTATTAGAATGGGCGTATTTATTAAAATGACGACTTGTATCAGATTTGGTGCGTTTATTAGAGTGAATACGGTATGTGCAGTAACACCTGTCTTCTAAGAACATCTACAATAAGCTCTAGGTTTTTGGTAGAATAATGCAGGGCGGAAGTTATTCAGAACGTGCCTTTCTGTATTTTTTTCCATCAGCATTTAGCAAGTTCTGCTGTTATATATCCCCATTATTGCTGACTGTGCGGTGTCTCTCGTACGCATACTCTCAGACGTCTAGCATTTCTACTCTTATTTATCCCCATTATTGCTTACCGTGTGGTCTCTCTCTCGTACGCATACTCTCAGACGTCTAGCATTTCTGCTGTTATATATCCCCATTATTGCTGACTGTGCGGTGTCTCTCGTACGCATACTCTCAGACGTCTAGCATTTCTACTCTTATTTATCCCCACTATTGCTTACTGTGCGATCTCTCTCGTACGCATACTCTCAGACGTCTAGCATTTCTGCTCTCATTTATCCCCATTATTGCTTACTGTGCGATCTCTCTCGTACGCATACTCTCAGACGTCTAGCATTTCTGCTGTTATATATCCCCATTATTGCTTATTGTGCGATCTCTCTCTCGTACGCATACTCTCAGACGTCTAGCATTTCTGCTGTCATATATCCCCATTATTGCTTACTGTGCGGTCTCTCTCTCGTACGCATACTCTCAGACGTCTAGCATTTCTGCTCTTATATATCCCCATCATTGCTTACTGTACGGTGTCTCTCGTACGCATACTCTCAGACGTCTAGCATTTCTGCTGTCATATATCCCCATTATTGCTTACTGTGCGGTGTCTCTCGTACGCATACTCTCAGACGTCCAGATAAGATGCGTAAATTGAAACATTTTAAAGAAGAGCTTCTTAATGTCTTCACCAAATCATATACTGTGACCACTCTTTAAAATCGTCGCGAAGAGGCGATTCTAAAGAGTGGTCACAGTATAGAGTTTTGTGGAGAAATGTATTTGGGTGCGCACCTTGTAGCCCTGCATGATGCTCTACTGCAGTAGAAATGTGCCAAATCAGCTGAAAGTATGTTACGGACCAGATGGAAGTTGTATTTGTAACACAGACAGCGGCATCGAACTTACTTTATGATGTGTATGCACGTTAGCCTACCGGTCCACGTTGAATCTAATACCCATATACAGCGAGTTTGAGAAACCTGCCCCACACACACTATTGAACTATAGTTGAACTATGGTTTTGAAATATTTTGTTATTTATTATAAATCTTTAGTTTTAGAGTACTGGTGTGTTAATCTTAGAGTATTGGTGTGTTAGTCTTAGAGTAGTATGTGCACCCGCGGATTAAGAAGGGGGTGGGAGTGGGGGCGGCGTACGCTCTCCCTAAAATTGCTCAAACAAACTTTTTTTAAATAATATTTTAGATCAAAATCTACTAAAATCAATAAAACAATGATTTAATATGAGTTTTCTATTTCCCTCGCCCAATTAAGCTCTGTTTCAACACGCATTACAAACACACTATTTAGTTATGCCATCAAACATAAAATCTACGCCCCCACCCCAACCTCCGAAAAAAAATCTACGCCCCCTTATCTGAAATCCTGGATCCGCACCTGATGTGATAGTCTTAGAGTATTGTGTGCTAATCTGAGAGTATTGGTGTGTTTGTCTTAGAGTAATGGTGTGTTAGTCTGGAAGTATTGGTGTGTTAGTCAAAAAGTATTGGTGTGCTAGTCTACAAGTATTGGTGTGTTAGTCTGTGAGTATCTGTGTGTTAGTCTTAGTGTATTGGTGTGATAGTCTTAGAGTAGTGTGTGCTAATCTGAGAGTATTGGTGTGTTTGTCTTAGAGTAATGGTGTGTTAGTCTGGAAGTATTGGCGTGTTCGTCTGAAAGTATTGGTGTGTTAGTCTGGAATTATTGGTGTGTTAGTCTGAAAGTATTGCAGTGTTAGTCTAAAAGTATTGGTGTGCTAGTCTAAAAGTATTGGTGTGTTAGTCTGTGAGTATCTGTGTGTTAGTCTTAGAG
Source organism: Azorinus chamasolen (assembly GCA_963576725.1). Taxonomy (NCBI): domain Eukaryota; kingdom Metazoa; phylum Mollusca; class Bivalvia; order Cardiida; family Solecurtidae; genus Azorinus; species Azorinus chamasolen. The sequence goes on from OY755236.1 coordinate 188,885, forward strand.
TATTGTGTGTTAGACTGAAAGTATTGGTGTATTTGTCTTAGAGTATTGTGTGCTAATCTGGGAGTATTGGTGCGTTTGTCTTAGAGTAATGGTGTGTTAGTCTGAAAGTATTGGTGTATTTGTCTTAGAGTATTGTGTGCTAATCTGAGAGTATTGGTGTATTTGTCTTAGAGTATTGTGTGCTAATCTGGGAGTATTGGTGTGTTTGTCTTAGAGTAATGGTGTGTTAGTCTGAAAGTATTGGTGTGTTAGTCTAAAGGTATTGGTGTGCTAGTCTAAATGTATTGGGGTGCTAGTCTGTGAGTATCTGTTTGTTAGTCTTAGAGCATTGTGTGTTAGACTAAAAGTATTGGTGTGTTAGTCTTAGTGTATTGATGTGTTAGTCTTAGAGTATTGGTGTGTAAGTCTGAAAGTATTGGTGTTTTAGTCTAAAAGTACTGGTGTGCTAGTCTAAAAGTATTGGTGTGTTAGTCTGTGAGTATCTGTGTGTTAGTCTTAGAGTATTGTGTGTTAGACTAAGAATATTGGTGTGTTAGTCTTAGTGTATTGATGTGTTAGTCTTAGAGTATTGGCGTGTAAGTCTAAAAGTATAGGTGTGTTAGTCTGTGAGTATTGGTGTGTTAGTCTGAGAGTATTTGTGTTTTAGTCTTAAAGTATTGGTTTGTAAGTCTTAGAGTATTGTTGTGTTAGTCTTAGAGTATTGGTGTGTTAGTCTTTGAGTATTGGTGTGTAAGTCTAAAAGTATAGGTGTGTTAGTCTGTGAGTATTTGTGTGTTAGTCTGTGAGTATCTAGTATCTGTGTGTTAGTCTTAGAGTATTGTGTGTTAAACTAAGAGTATTGGTGTGTTAGTCTTAGTGTATTGATGTGTAACTCTGAGCGTATTGTTGTGTTAGTCTTAGAGTATTTGTGTGTAACTCTGAGAGTATTGGTGTGTTAGTCTGAAGGTATTAGTGTGTTTGTCTATAATATTGCTGTGCTAGTCTGTGAGTATTTGTGTGTTAGTCTTAGAGCATTGTGTGTTAGACTGAAAGTATTGGTGTGTTGGTCTGAGAGTATTGGTGTGTTGGTCTGAGAGTATTGGTGTGTTAGTCTTAGAGTATTGTGGGGTTAGTCTTAGAGTATTGGTGTGTTAGTCTGAGAGTATTGGTGTGTTAGTCTGAGAGTATTGGTGTGTTTGTCTGAGAGTATTGGTGTGTTTCTCTTAGAGTATTGATGTGTAAATGTTAGAGTATTGATGTGTTAGTCTTACAGCATTGGTGTGTAAGTCTAAAAGTATTGGTGTGTTAGTATGTGAGTATGTGTGTGTTAGTCTGTGAGTATCTGTGTGTTAGTCTTAGAGTATTGTGTTAGTCTTATTGTATTGGTGTGTAACTCTGAGAGTATTGTGTGTTAATCTGAGAGTATTGGTATGTTAGTCTGAGAGTATTGGCGTGTTAGTCTTAGAATATTGGTGTGTAACGCTGAGTGTATTGGTGTGTTAGTCTTAGAGTATTGGTGTGTAACTCTGAGAATATTGGTGTGTTGGTCTGAGAGTATTGGTGTGTAATTCTGAGAGTATTGGTGAATAAGTCTTAAAGTATTGATGTGTTTGTCTTAGAGTATTGGTGTGTTTGTCTTAGCGTATAGGTGTGTTAGTCTGTGAGTATTTGTGTGTTAGTCTTAGAGCATTGTGTGTTAGACTGAGAGTAATGGTGTGTTAGTTTGAGAGTATTGTTTGTTAATCTGAGAGTATTGTTTGTTAATCTGAGAGTATTGTTTGTTAATCTAAGAGTATTGGTTTGTTAATCTGAGAGTATTGGTGTGTTGGTCTGAGAGTATTGGTGTGTTACTCTGAGAGTATTGGTGTGTTTGTCTTATAGTATTGGTGTATTAGTCTTTGAGTATTAGTGTGTTAGTCTTAGATTACTGTTGTGTTAGTCTTAGGGTATTGGTGTGTTACTCTTAGAATATTGGTGTGTTAGTCTGAGAGTATTGTAGTGTTTGTCTTAGAGTATTGTAATATTCGTCTGAGAGTATTGGCGTGTTAGTCTTAAAGTATTGTTTTTAGTCTGAGAAATTTAGTGTGTTAGCCTTAGAGTATTGGTGTTTTTGTCTTAGAGTATTGTGTGTTATTCTTAGAGTATTGGTGTGTTAGTCTGAGAATATTGGTGTGTTAGTCTTAGAGTATTGATATGTTAGTCTGAAAATGTTGATGTGTTAGTCTGAGAGTAATAGTGTGTTAGTCTTAGAGTATTGTGTGTTAGTCTTACAGTATTGGCGTGTTAGTCTGAAAATATATTGTTATGTTAGTCTTAGAGTATTGATGTGTTAGTCTTAGAGTATGGATTTGTATGTCTTAGAGTAATTGTGTGTTAATCTTAGATTACCGTTGTGTAAGTCTTCGAGTATTTTTGTGTTAGTGTAAGAGTATTGGTGTGTTAGTCTTAAAGTATTCGTGTGTACGTCTTAGAGTATTGTGTGTTAGTCTGAGAGTATTTGTGTGTTAGTCTGAGAGTATTTATGTGTTAGTCTTAAAGTATTCGTGTGTACGTCTTAGAGTATTGTGTGTTAGTCTTAGAGTATTTGTGTGTTAGTCTGAGAGTATGTGTGTGTTAGTCTGAGAGTAGTGGTGTGTTAGTCTTAAAGTATTCGTGTGTACGTCTTAGAGTATTGTGTGTTAGTCTTAGAGTATTTGTGTGTTAGTCTGAGAGTATTTGTGTGTTAGTCTTAGAGTATTGGTGTGTTAGTTTGAGAGTATTTGTGTGTTAATCTTAGAGTATTGTGTGTTAGACTAAGAGCATTGGTGTATTAGTCTACGAGTATTGGTGTGTAAACTCTGAAAGTATTGGTGTGTTCGTCTAAGAGTATTGGTGTGTTTGTCTAAATACTAGAATTCCTGTTTAGATGGTTTTTACTGTACATGTTTTACTGTACATGTACATGGCGAACCTTCGTATCAGCCTATATGGCATATAATTAAAGTAAACCACAAACCGTTTAACGCTGATTTCTAATAGAGGACTACTACGTCAGTTTAACGCTGATTTCTAATAGAGGACTACTACGTCAGTTTAACGCTGATTCCTAATAGAGGACTACTACGTCAGTTTACCGCTGATTTCTAATAGAGGACTACTACGTCAGTGTAACGCTGATTTCTAATAGAGGACTACTACGTCAGTTTAACGCTGATTTCTAATAGAGGACTACTACGTCAGTTTAACGCTGATTCATAATAGAGGACTACTACGTCAGTTTACCGCTGATTTCTAATAGAGGACTACTACGTCAGTTTAACGCTGATTTTTAACGCTGATTCCTAATAGAGGACTACTACGTCAGTTTACCGCTGATTTCTAATAGAGAACTACTACGTCAGTTTAACGCTGATTTCTAATAGAGGACTACTACGTCAGTTTAACGCTGATTTCTAATAGAGGACTACTACGTCAGTGTTCAACTGTAGAGTCCAATCAGTAAAAAACGTATACTTGCAAAAATAGTTTGAATGACACACAGTTTAGACCCTTTTCAGAGGACTCTTATTGGATCCCTCTGATCTGGGTCTACATTGTTTGCAAATGGCAGTACATGCGGGTCCTACATTCAAAGCTACATCTACCTATGTCTTCAAATGTAGAGGAGTTCAGCTGCAACGGTCTCTATCTTCAACTATTGTATGGAGTTTAGGGCAGCAACGTAAAGACTAGCCATAACGATGAGAGTTTAAGCAAGCTCAAAGGTCACGGTACTCGTAGCTGGAGTGGTCACCCGGCCAGCATGTACATCAATATCCGACGTAGAGAGCTTTCTTCAACTTCATGACATCATCGGAAATACTTATAGCAGCCGCCAAGAGTTGGGACGAGAAGCAAAATTCACGGCATAGAGAATAGCGACATGATCCCCGGGGAAGTGAGACAAGAAGAACGGACGATGTGGGAAAACAAGGAACCTGGACAAGATGGGGCCTAATAGAACGTCAAGTGACACGATCAGAGCTGTGGAGGCGATTAGAACCAGCTCGCATCTCTTTCATGCTCCAGTCAGTATACGATACACCGCCATCGCCAGCAGGGAGATATACATGATTGAACTGACTGTGTCCTGCATGGAATGATGTTTGTAAGATGGGATTAGAGACATACGGTCAAGTATGTTTGATCCTTTCGGAGCATTCTGCATTGCTTTCCTCCATTATTAAGCGACTACCTGCGTTTATAGTATCAGTGGCCATTCATACTATGGTCGCGATACGCGGGTTCTACTGTACACGTATAGCACTGGGTGATTGTTATACTCAAATCAGTATTCTAATTTGAAGAATATAATAATTTGAAATTACATAATTTAACTGTATAATTCCGTGCCTAATGCTTTAGTTCTTATACAATATTATTAACCCTGGTTCCCGGCTCTGTATTTAGGTCAAATTTCAATACCTACTGAATATTCATTAACAAAATAGGTATAAATAAATCTGGAAGATGGAGCATTGTAGACATTTTAGAAAATAAAGAAACAGATATATTAAATTATATTAGCAAACAGAGCAGACCCTGATCAGACGGTTCCTATAGGCACCGTCTGATCTGGATCTACTCTGTTTGCAAATGCGTGAAGACACGTTTATATGAGGGAAATGGTTAAGGGAGGCAAATATGTTGTAGACACCTTTTAACTATGTCAGCATTGCCGCCCTTGATCCTGTAATACGTATGTTTTGGCGAGACAAACATCGCAATATTTAATTTCACACTTTTTAACCCTTTCGCTGCCAATGCCGGATCTGTGATTACCCGTGCAAACAGTTTGGATCCAGATGAGACGCCGAGTAACTCGGCGTCTCATCAGGATGCAAACTGTTTGTTACTGTTACTATGTTTTTGAAACAAAAGGGAAGAAAATCAAAAGAATGAAAATTTGTAGCAGACGACAAAGTTAGCAGACGACAGAGTTTGGCAGCGAAAGGGTTAATTTGGTAATCTTTTTATCCAATATTTTCATTTTCTCATTCGATGTTTGAACATTTTTCATTTGATAATTGTTTTTATCCAATATATTCTTTTTGTCATTCGATGTTTGGACATTATTCATTTGATTTTTTTATCCAACATTTTTGATTTTCATTCGATTTTAAGAACGCATACTCATTCAGCATTTCAAACGAATTCATTCAATGTTACGAAAAAATTTCATTTGATATTGCGAAAATAATTTTCATTCGAAAATTTGCCCCATGGGGTAGTCTACTAGATGGAGCTGTAAGCTCGGATTTCATTAGACGAACACATCACTCAGCTTCAAAATGACGTGGTTATATATTAACACGGAAACTTATTGACAAAAGAACATAATTTATTAATAAAATCACTAGAAGCTATTTTATATATTTCTTGAGCACACATGCCCCCTCCCCCCCTCTCTAAAATTGCAAAAAGAAACGTTTTTGATTAGGTTATTTCCCTCACCAATTACGCTCTGTTTCAACTTATATTACAAACACACTGTAGTGATGTCATCAAATTAAAAATACCTACGCCCCCACCCCCTCTCCAAAAAACAAATCTACGCCCCCACTAATCTAAAATCCTGGAACCGCTCCTGTAAAAAGGAAGTTTGCCATAGCCTTTATTCGATATTCTCTCTTGCACTACTTCCTACAAAATGATAATTATAATTCTGAAAATGGTCTTATTTATACATGTACCCCAAACCACCGGTCTTACTCAGATAATAATTGATCGTAAAACCGAAACGAAACGGAAACCAGTGACTTAGCGCACGATCGTCAGCAACCTGGCGTACGATGGTCGCAGATGCATCTCCAATGTGACTGCGAAACATTTTATAGAAATTAGTCGCCGACAATTGTAGAAGATCGCCAGTTCCCGAGATCGCCAGTGGTCTTTAACGATCGCAAGCGCTAGTAAGACTTTAGCCTCAGACACGTGTAGAATTACGTCAGCCTTGCTTCCAACCCATCAGTTCTACAGTGCAATGGTGTACTAAACTTGTATTCAATATTTGGTCGTGACATGATAGAAACTGTACAGCATCTCTATACAGACAACTTCATGAATAAACATGGAGTATTTAAATGCAGATAAGCAGCTTAACCCTTTTACTCCCAAAACGGCATTTACCGCCATTGCAGAGAAAACTTATAAAAGGCGTCTGATTAAAGTCTGCTCTGTTTGCTTCTGAAATGATATGTATATATAGATAAGGTTTTACAAGTTTCTCCTATGTCTGGTCAATTTGGATCTGGGGGCATCTTGGTCAAGCTTTAGTGAAACTACTGATTGAGTGTGAAACAGCTTGAATCCTGATGAGATGGCGAGTTACTCGGGATCAAGTGTTATCCAAATTACATACAGTAAAGCTGTTACGACCACTAAACGGAAGTAAAAAGTAACTCATTTATAAAGTGGTAGCTGGATGCAGGAGGTTTTAAGACTTCTGTATCCACTCCTTCGATCCCAAGTCTAACGTCCTACCACCGGACCACCCACTCCTTTGTGCCCAGTGTCCCTTATAAAGGACCTAGGCTAACACTGTAGACCCAGAACAGACGGATCCTGAAGGAGCCCTCTGATCTGGGTCTGCACTGTTTGCTGGGCAAATAATACCCATGGCTTAAACCCGCTAACATGTTGTTTGCTGTGTCCCCTCAAAATGAAGACTGGATTGGGTCCAAATTAATACACATGTACGGTATCTAGACGGATTGTCCTTCAATAATATAGGTATAAATGAGTTACATAGATTGTGTGGGCGCCTTAGCAGGACTGTATTATCAAAAAAGTCTCATTTTCGTTTAAAGGGTTGTTTAAGCAAGAACACTGTTGTCGTGGTAACCTTTGAAAATAATTTGTGATGCAATCAAAGGGTTTCTTTAAGCTCATTTTGGGGTACTTGTAAAAGTAAAGAATGAAAAACAGAAACTTGAAAAGAAATGTTTATTCAATCAACTTCATATCATAAAGTGGAATAAATCAATAACTGTATGAAATACATCCTATATTTTAATATTCAAAACTTACATTAACCTGATAGAAATGAAACAAGTATTAGTACGAAAGTACGGAAAGCAAACGAGAGATTTTAATGCAAATTGTATCTCGTTTTGGTTGTTTTTATGTTTTTTGTTGTTTTTGTGTTGTTTTTGTTTTGTTTTGTTTTTTTTCTCGTTTTTTTGCTGTTGTTTTCTTCAGTTTCTGTATACGTAAGTATCAAACATCAAAAAGAATATATTAGTAGGGTCTCGATAAATAGAAACCAGATTATGCTACAGCCACACGGTTTCGTCTCTTTGTCACGTGACGCTTCAGGGACGTCATCGCCGTCTCCATTTTGGTTTTTGCGTATTTTGTTTGAATGTCCCTGAAGGCTGACTGTTCTGTTGCCTTCCTTTTTTGACTAATTCTTCGCCCGTCTCCATTACCATTCTGTAAATCAAAGATTTAAATCTTTATTCTATGAAAATTCATATGCAAAATAATGGCATCATGCATATTAATTAGATTAATTGTTGAAATAGCGCATGGATACAGGACCTTTTGGCCATGGCAGAAACTGTAGAATCATATTTTATCGTAAGAAAACAGAGCAGACCAAGATCAGATGACTCCCATAGGATCCGTCTGATCTGGGTCTACTCTGTTTGCAAAGACATCGAAAAGCGTATTTTTTTAGTAAATGGTTAAAACACTTGTAATATGCAAGTAAAGTTTATGAAAAATGTGAACATGTAACCCAAGGAATCAATGATAGCTACAACAGACCTGTCACACACGGTATCAATGATAGCTACAACAGACCTGTCACACACGGTATCAATGATAGCTACAACAGACCTGTCACACACGGTATCAATGATAGCTACACCAGACCTGTCTAAACTGTGAACATGTCCCACACGGTACCAATGATAGCTACCATAGAAGCTGTCTAACCGCTATCACGTGACCCGCAACCTTATTCACGTTTTCTAACAGTTTCGACCCAGATGAGCTGCCTAGTAAACCGGCATCTGTTATACTCAGGGAGCCAATGGGGTCTACCGTGCACCCCAAGACTTTTTTCATGGGTACCAAAATGTTCAGAAAGGTCTCCTGAATTAGAATCGCGAATGCACTCAAGTTTAAATTCTTTGAGGCAATGTGTATTTTAACCGTTTCCATGGCAAACCCCAGTTTTCGTAATGATGGCCAATTACTGCAAATTTGCCCATATCACAGCCAATTTTTTGTCCTAAACCTATAAAACTGGTACCAAGTGGAAGATAAGGCATTGTGCGTTTATTTCCAACTGTGTTTTTAACTTACCTTATTTGCATACTCATGAATATTAAGCGACAGTTGATGTATTTGCGTTGGTAACAGTGCCCTGTGCCATTAAGACATATCCATTTTACCATTTCAATGTTGAATATTCATGTTAGAAATGATGACATCATGAATATTCATTATATATTATACAGAAGATATATTATAATTTCATAAGCAAACAGAGCAGATGCTCCCGACTCGCATTAGTGAACACATTTGCGAGGGAAACGTCTGGGGTCTTCCTCCACTTGTTATTAGCTGAACGTCGTGATATGACTGAAATACTGTCAATGCGACGTAAAACCCGATAAAAGCAAGCACACAACTAGAACGGAAACCAAGGATACAAAAAGATCTGCAGAAAATGATCGAACCGGAACAGGAATAGACGGACAGACAGACGGACGGATAGGCGGGCTCCACGCACAAAAACAAAGTGTCTCCCAAGCATACGGGGGAGACATAATAACAACACAAATACCAAAGCTCATACACACTTCTGGTAAGAAACTTTAACCACATTAAGTCTTTTAAAAACTTATATTTTTCATATATTTTTCAAGATAAATAACTGGGCATTGGTATTTGCTTCTAGTGATCTGAGACCTATATTAGACAATTTCAAACGATTTCCTTAAACCTAAAATCCTAAAAACAAAACTACTTACGTTCGAAGCTCTCTTGAACTTTTCATGGAACTTCGCTACATTGGCAAGAAACGCTCGCTTTTTGTCCTCAGTTGGGACAGAAATCTTAATTTGTTGACTTGATAGCAGAGGGACGGGGACATTGTGTGACACTGAAAATACAAGTTCGAGAAACCACTTTAAAACAAGCACGTAAAAGTATAAAGATTGAACTGTTTAGTATAAGTGGCAGATAAATCTGTCAGGTTTATGTTACAATGTATATAAACAGTCAGCTGCTCGTTAAAAATGTGCCAATCAATTAAGGGGTTGATTTTAGAGAGTTTCTGCTGTAATCATTTCACGTAATCTGTGATTACCTATGCAAACAGTTTGGATCCGTATGAGATGCAAAGTAAGTCAGTGTTTCACCAGGATCCAAATTTTTTGATGATGTGATTAATTTTCACGAAAGCAACTTATTTCGGACTAGAAATTTAAATGAAGTCATTACATGGCAGAGAAGGGGCTGAATAAGCAACTAGTTGTTTAAACATGCAATAACACCAGCTACAAATGTTTTTGCAAAGTATGTAGACCCAGATGACAGAGCTTCTAAAGGAGCCTTCCTTCATCTAAACGTGTTTTACGCATTTGCAAATAGAGTGTGGCGCATGTAAGAAATCATTTAGCGGATATGTTGTAACTGCATATAAACCCAGGGTAGTTTGGCGATGGAAGAAAATATAGAATAAGATCTATATTATTTCGTTAGCAAATTGAGCAGACTCCGAGCAGCCATCTCCTACAGGAGTCATCTGGTCTGGATCCGCACGGATTACAAAGACGTGAAATGCGTTTCTATGAGGTAACGGGTGAAATGCGTTTCTATGAGGTAACGGGTGAAATGTGTTTCTATGAGGTAACGGGTGAAATGTGTTTCTATGAGGTAACGGGTGAAATGCGTTTCTATGAGGTAACGGGTGAAATGAGTTTCTCTGAGGTAACGGGTGAAATGCGTTTCTATGAGGACTATGAGGTAACGAGTGAAATGCGTTTCTATGAGGTAACGGGTTAAATGTTTTTGCAAACAGTGACCACCCGCGTTTGTACCGATTAGACTTATTCGAATGTTCAGCTGCCAATTATCTCCCTTGGCAGATAAAAACAAAGGTATAATTGTATTAGAGATCGTAAACGTCAAATTAACTAATTCAATAAATCAGGGCTACAGATAACTATGCGTACTCAAATACTAAAATCGTCATTTCTCCAGCAAACCCTATGTTGTGAGACGATCCTAAAGAGTGGTCACAACATAGGGTTTGCAGGAGAAATAAAGAAGTTATGCTTGAAAAAGTGTTGATTTACGCATGCTATCTGGAGCTCTGAATAAATAGAGATGTACGATAAATAAAATCTGAAGAATCCAATTATAAGAGCTATTAGTCAAGAGAAATTACTGAACAATATTCGTCATTTAAAATCAATGACAAACACCAACCTTCCATGACCTCGTTCTCCATAGTCACTATAGCCTACGCTTTGCCATTTTCTTGTAGCGGTGAACAAGGAACCCTGCACCCTGCAGTCTTCCAGACTCGGATCCGGCCTCTCTCAGAATGGACACAATGGCGCCCTCTGACGCTTGATCCGGGGTTACACCTGTTCCTATCGCTATTCGGACAAGCTTTAGAATCATGTCATTTTCAGCGCTACCAGAAACAGCTTTCTCGTACTCATTGCTGAAAATCCTCACCGACTTGTCGCTTGAGACAGCTTGCTTGGTGTATGTACTTCCGGTATTCTGGGAGTAAGCTCCCTTTGTTTTGATTTCTGGAAGAACAACACCCTTACTGCTGTGTGGCTGGGGGTTTCTTTTGGCCATTGACAAATTAGTGTGCCACATGACTTCCATCTCTACACCGAGAATCATCTTTGTGAACATTTTATCTGCAAAGAAAATACAATTTCATTTATCGTTTGACTTATGTTTATTACTGTACCTTTAAACAATATTTCCAGTGATAAAATATTTTCTATATCAATATCTTATTTAAATGAAAAGTTGTATAACAAATACTGATACTGGCTCTAGTTCTTTCGTTCACTACTCTATTGAACTTTTGCCAATAAACATTTTCCTTCATATAAACGCTTTTTCACGCCTTTGCAAACAGACTAGACCTAGATCAGACGGCTAATACAGACTAGACCTAGATCAGACGGCTAATACAGGACTAGACCTAGATCAGACGGATAATATAGACTAGACCTAGATCAGACGGCTAATACAGGGACTAGACCTAGACCAGACGGCTAATATAGACTAGACCTAGATCAGACAGCTAATACAGGACTAGACCTAGATCAGACGGCTAATACAGGACTAGACCTAGATCAGACGGCTAATACAGACTAGACCTAGATCAGACGGCTGATACAGACTAGACCTAGATCAGACGGCTAATACAGACTGGACCTAGATCAGACGGCTTAATACAGGACTAGACCTAGATGAGACGGCTAATACAGACTGGACCTAGATCAGACGGCTAATACAGGACTAGACCTAGATCAGACGGCTAATACAGACTAGACCTAGATCAGACGGCTAATACAGACTAGACCTAGACCAGACGGCTAATACAGGACTAGACCTAGATCAGACGGCTAATACAGACTAGACCTAGACCAGACGGCTAATACAGAGTAGACCTAGATCAGACGGCTAATACAGGACTAGACCTAGACCAGACGGCTAATACAGACTGGACCTAGATCAGACGGCTAATACAGGAACCGTCTAATCAGGGTCTGCTCTGTTTGCCTATGAAATAATATAGACCTGTATCTACGATTTCTGCTAATGCCAACAAATCAGGTGTACATATTCCCATATGAAGGCTAATACATATTCATGACATCAATATTTCTTACATGTATATTGAGGCATGACTCTCGCCCTGCATTCAGCAGCCACCTTTCTTTAAAATCGATTCATTTGTAATGACACTTGTTTAAGTGTTCGAACAATCGGAGTTTTACTGTTTATATTGAATCGAGCGATAACTCCAATATATTATTACAAAAGATTCTACGAATCTAACCATAACACATTAGTCTTATTTATATAAACTTGAATTGAGTATGTATGTTCTAAGACTCGCGTATCCTCTGAACGTTAGTCCCAACTCACCCTTGTTTAGATCATATCGTTCAAGGATATGATCACAAAGGGCTGTAAGAGGCAGTCTCTCAGCTGGTGTTAGTTCAGAGAGGACAGGAAAGTCTTGATAGATCTGCCAGAGTGGTCAGAGCAGAGAGAGATAGAAATACATGTAGTATGAGCCAGAATACAATAAAACAAAGAGGAGATGATGAGCAGGAAAAAGACGAGAACAACACATAGCAGATACATACAACTCGTCGCAGACAGCTACATGTAAACACGAGGTATTGTTTGAACCAGGCACACTTGACAAGTTAGGCATTAAAATAAATGAACATAACTGAAGACAACAGCAGTAGGGGAAAAAAAGAAAGATTGTTAAAGATTAAATCCTTAACTCCATTTGTAACATTTCAACACAATGGCAAATAGAGTAGACCCAGATTTGGTGGTTCATGTAGGTGTCGTCTGCTCAAGGTTGTATACAGCGTTATAAACAGTATTATATAGTTACTGTAGAACTCGTCTAAAGTGACCCTATATTGATTAAACACCGATACTTTAACCCCTTTCCCTCATATTGACGACTTTTGACGACTCTGTAAAAGTCACTTTGTGAAACCATTGTGATAAATAGAGCATTTGCTCCTATAGGAGCAAATGCTCTATTTATCACAATGGTTTCAAACTACAAAATTCTAAAGTTTTCCTTTTCTCTAGTTAATGCTCCTTTTCGGTATATTTATTTTAAGAGGTTGTATCTAAAAATAGCCTATGAGGTAATGGGTTAAAAAAGCAAGTGGTTGCCTAATATAGGGCAAAGTAATTCAAAGAGCTCCTATAGGAATTTTCTGCATTGCTATATTTGACAACAATCTGTCATACATACCAATAAATAGAGAAATGTTTAACAGTCGCTTAAGAGAGGTTCTACTGTAATGCTTATAATGAGTGGAGTGTGTCATAAACAATCATGGAGTAAAGGGGTAAAGATAACGTTAGCATGCACGGAGACTATATGAAGCAAATAAAGTGTTTCAAACAAACATCTTAACATCATTCACTGCCCCCACACATATAAACACATATAATAAATAGCTACAACAGAAAGAAAGCGAAAACAGGACTAGTCTGCGTCTCCAACACTTACCCATGACGTCAGACATTCGGGCACGTGATGTCCTCGTGCACGGATCTCATAGATTTGTTCATGGCACTTCAGAACGAACTGTTTCAGTCTTCTGTTCACCTTAGCCTCGGCTATCAGAGCGGACATAACGTCTGAGCGGAAGGCATGATCTTGTCCCTCGTCCCCACGGGGTCGGGTGAAATCCACTTTGCGAGTCTGGTTTTTCTCAATGTAGATCTAAAAATTGAAATGATTAAATAAGTTTATTGAGTAAGCTCACATACCCCACGCCGCCACATTATCAGAGAAAAAAGTGGTAGTAGGATAAGGGTTTAGGTAATAGGATAAGGTTTTAGGTAGTAGGATAAGGGTTTAGGTAGTATGATAAGGGTTCAGGTAGTAGGATAAGGGTCTAGGTAGTAGGATGTCTAGGTAGTAGGATAAGGGTTAAGGTAGTGGTATAAGGGTTAAGGTAGGATGATAAGGGTTTAGGTAGTTGGATAATGGTTAAGGTAGTGGGATAATGTTTAAGATAGTGGTATAAGGGTTAAGATGGTGGGATAATGGTTAAAATAGTGGTATAAGGGTTAAGGTAGTGGGATAATGGTTAAGATAGTGGTATAAGTGTTAAGATAGTGGGATAATGGTTAAGATAGTGGTATAAGTGTTAAGATAGTGGGATAATGGTTAAGGTTGTGAGATAAGTGTTAATGTAGTGGGATAAGTGTTAAGATAGTGGTATAAGTGTTAATGTAGTGGGATAATGGTTAAGATAGAGGTATAAGGGTTAAGGTGGTGGGATAAGGGTTAAGATAGAGGTATAAGGGTTAAGATAGTGGGATAATGGTTAAGGTTGTGAGATAAGTGTTAATGTAGTAGGATAATTAGGATAATGATATAACCTGTCTAAAGAGACCGCTTAATGAACAAGAGTGTTCGGAGGAACACATGTGTCACTTGCTCGCAACTGACACAAAAACTGTTAATATGCTGGAGTGCGAAAATCAGAACAAAGGAGAATAACTCAAACAGTATTGGATACAGAGTGATGGACCTTAGTTACATCAATGGTCCTCAATGAGAGGAAGACACATGTGAAATATGAAAGCTATATAATGATTAGTTTAGAAATGACAGCCAAAAATAGAAATTGTAACGGACAGACAGACGGACGGACAGGCGGACGGTCTAACGGATTGAGTGTATGTGGCTATTCTTTTGTTCAAAATAGCCAAACAAACTGAAAATAAGCCACATAAAACCGATGAGAACAAAATATCTTTTGTTCTCATGTACATGTAATTATTTAGTCACATAAACAGGTATTGTTAGCGTGGACATACAGACAGACAGACAAACGCCGGGAAAGTTATCCTTAAGTGACACACTGCCGCTCGGCAGGTGACATAATAAAAACGTTTGTTTAATGCAGGACAAAAGATATGCAGAAAGCTCCGATATGTGAGTATTTGTTCTACATTCTTCTACATGCACCATCGGCCTTTAACGATTAAGACAGATTTTAATATATATTTGTTTTCTGTATCAAAGGCTCATCGTCTGCCTTGGGACTGTTTTCTTGTATTCATTTAAAATGGCGCTCTCATTACAGACATTACGATTGATGTAATCTCTATTGAGCAGATCTATTACACTGCTCACCATCAGCTCTTGTTGTACGATTGCTCTAAGCAGAGAGTCGATGAGACCACATATATGTACGAGTTACTCTCAGTATCTGGTAAACTAAATTAAGCACAAATACTACACTACTCAGCGTCAGCTCTCGCTGTACGAGCACAGTGAGCGGAGAGTCGATGAGATCACAGATACGAGTTACTCTCAGACTCTCGTACACTAATATAAGCACAAATACTGCACTACTCACCATCAGCTCTCTCTGTACGAGCGCAGTGAGTGGAGAGCTGATGAGCTCACATATCTGTACGAGGTACTCCCAGACTCTCATGTTCTTCAATTTGACATGTTCCAGTGTCAGTGTGATATCTTCAGTCTTAGTCATGATTACCTGAGGAAGAAAATTTAGATATTATGAGACAAATATCGGATCTCCCTAGAAACCATTTATTAAGTACAGTCGAGCGCATACAGTTTTCAAAGTACATTTCGAAATTTGTTTCTTACGTTTCATATGAAAACCTAAAGGGTTGCCATTAAATGAGATATTTTAATATATGACACTTTGCTTACAAATAGCATATTTGGATGTTTTTTGATATTGCTATGAAATGTTATATGTTTAAGTATTTGGCACTTTGCTCAGAAATTAGATACGAAGATAGTTATAACTTTTCTGATGAATAAGAATAATTAGGACTTTGCTAAGAAACAAGATATTGGACTATATTGTGCTAAGCAACCGCCTGTATTTTAGACAACCCGGATGTATTTTAGACAACCCGTCTGTATTTTAGACAACCCGTATGTATTCATTTAGTGGTCGCTTTAGAGAGGGTCTACATTGTTAACTGTTAACGTACAACATCTCTCAGCACCAACTGAAAATAATCCATACATGTGACACTAGTCTTCAAGGCAGGGGTATCAAGTTCAAGCTGGACGATAATTATGAATGTTCGCATGGAAGCTTTTAGTATAATGTTTGTCCTGAATATAACAGTCGCAATAGAATAACTGTACTGTATAACACGTGTCCTGAATATAACAGTCGTAATAGAATAACTGTACTGTATAACAGTTGACCTGAATATAACAGTCTTAATAGAATAACTGTACTGTATAACAGTTGACCTGAATATAACAGTCTTAATAGAATAACTGTACTGTATAACATTTGCACTGAATATAACAGTCGCAATGGAATAACTGTACTGTATAACAGTTGACCTGAATATAACAGTCTTAATAGAATAACTGTACTGTATAACATTTGTCCTGAATATAACAGTCGCAATATAATAACTGTACTGTATAACATTTGTCCTGAACATTACAGTCGCAATGGAATAACTGTACTGTATAACACGTGTCCTGAATATAACAGTCGTAATAGAATAACTGTACTGTATAACATACAATAAGGGTCTTTAAACCCTTTACTCCATGAATATTTCTGTTAGACATGATTATATCATAAATAATTAGATATATAGTAAAATAACTCATTAACACAACATGTCATTGTCATGGCAGAAACTGTAGAATCATATCTTTAATAATACCGTAAGCAAATAGAGCAGACCCTTTTTAGACTGTCCCCAACAGGAGCCGTCTGATCTTGGTCTGCCCTGTTTGCAATGACATAGAAAGGCGTATCTATTTAGAAAATGATTAATTTAACCAGGAGGTAAACATGAATATGCCTTATCCCTTCTCTGCATTTATACATTTTTGAACGTCCCTATAAACAGGCCAGATAACCCCTGACTGATCTGGGTCTGCTCTGTTTGCTGATTAGGTTTTAGAGATCTGGGTCCATGCTTATAAAACGTTTAGTTGAGTCTGAGTTCGTTCTCAAGTTTTTGATTGGTCAGATTTGAGCCTTTGGCTCAAATCTGACCAATCAAACGCTTGAGAACTCAAATCTGACCAATCTATCTGACTCAACTAAAAGCTTTATAAGCATGGGACCCTGAGTCTACACTTTCTGTCATTGCCAACATTCTTGTAGCCATATGCCATTAAAAATATAATCAATACTTATAAGATACAATGTCAATATTTCTTACAAGAGTATTCATGGAGTAACGGGTTAAAGTAACTTAGATTAACAATGGCAGGATCAAGATCGACAATAATATAATATAATATAATAAACGTAGAGCATACATTTAATTCTGAAACGGGAAAACAATAGGATGAAGTGATGACAGAATAGTCTGGTGACGATGAGGAATCGGGGGCCAGCAGTGATGCGTGAATCAAAACATATTCAAGAATAACTTCTTTGTTTCTTCACCAAGCCTTCTGTTGTGACAACTCTTTAGAATCGTCTCCAATACGTGATTCTAAAGAGTGGTAACAATATACGGTTTGGTGGAGAAATAACGATTGTAATAGTTGGGTAGACTATGCATCTTTATCTGTTCTCTGAGCCAGTCTTACTGAAATTACCAATTATCCAACGTTTTGGCGGTATGTGTATGTTGCGAGATACTTCATGTCGCACGAAGTTAATTTTGATTGTTGCACACTAAAGTGTGCGATAATTTCGAAGGTCCGTTATTTGTTTTCTCAAACTGTCCTAACCTGGATAGTTTGAATAAACCCTTTCCCTGTTCAATATTCACGAAATAATGACACCATGATTATGCTGTTGCTTCCTGAATTTTATAATGCTACATGTATGTGGAATTGTTTCGTAGAGTCTAGATCTACTAGTAGAAACTGTAGAGTCGATCTTCCATAATTTTATAAGCAAACAGAGTAGACCCTGATTAGACGGCTCTTATTGGAACCGTCTGATCTGGATTTGCTCTTATTTCAAATGCGTGAAAAGGCGTTTATGCGTTTATATGAAGGAAGGTGTTAAAATATTAAGACGGATTTCTGATCACAAACTGAGATAAAATCTAATATCGAGCTGCAATCAAATCTAATCGCAAACAATTCACCAATACTGAATGATATCATCATTCCAGTTTTTCACACTATAAGACAATATGAAGACTTGTTCCAATACAATAGGTTGTTATTAGTAATGTGAAATATTGTAATTTCATCTGAAGTCGAATTTCTTGTTTGTTAATCAATGAAAAGGGTAAAATATTCGCAAAATGAATGATAAAAATGCCCAATGTTTGTTGGTATCCGTTCACCATACCTTTATGTTTAGTTTGAAAACTCTCTGTGGAATGACAGCTGCAATTATTATAAAAATAATGAAATTATTCGAGAGCGATGGAATCTGCTGGAAATACTGTGGTTAGACAAATGTCGTCTGTTACCTAGCACCGTTGTCAACGGTCACAGCGGATGTGACGTCATGGACCAGAACGAGGCGCGCGAAGTCGTGAATGATCGACTTCGATCGGAATGCATCGATTTTCCGGAATTAATCGAGTACTTACGACTAATGCATCTTAACCTGTTACTTTCTGATACACAATACTCATTTTAGTAATAATTATTCCGCTCAAAATTCTTGCTTAGATCGGAACTGTACTCAGTGACTTAAGTTTCAAAACAAAAAAACAAGTTTGAGACTATTGACATTTGTTTAGTTTAAAGATTAGATAAGTGTATACAAGTAGGACTGTTGACATATTTTTTTTGTTAACAAGTACAGTAACTCCCCCCCCCCCCCCCCCCCCCGATAGTTCTTACACTAAAACAAGTATCAATGTCGGTCCATAAGACATTGTATCAGCTTAATGCAGGGGACAGTCGTGCATATATATTCATGATATGGTTGCTGACCTAAAGCAGACGCTGCTTTCTTAACTATCTAGCTGATCTGTGTATACACTATTTTAACAGACAAATATCAGACAAATGTTCATGTCAACCAGGCTCCAATGTGAACAAATAGCAACAGGGTGCAACTTTGAATTGTTAGTGAAGTGAGCGGGTGCTTGAGCGAGTGCGTGAGTGAGTGAGTGAGTGATAGAGTGAGTGAGTGAGTGCGTGCGTGCGTGCGTGTGTGTTGGTGTTGGTGTGTGAGTGTGGGTGATGGTGTGCGTGTGGGTATTGATGGGTATGGATTGGTATGGGATGAGGAGGGGGTAATAAATCTTAAGGTTATGTGCTTCGAGGTATTAAGTATTCTCCAATGCTACCCAAACAGTACAGATTTGTTTAAAGAGGAAGTTCCTACAATTAACGCATACTTTCAATAACACCATAAATCTTGGTATATGTTATGCTCAATCATTATTATGAACATTGTCAATTAGAACTTCTATCTCATAAAATGCCCCTGTGATTCATCAATACCTATAATTTTCGTTCTACAACAAAGTATCATCGGCTTTTTCCGTTCAAATTTTCCGCATGTTGCCGATGATCACCCGATCCCTCCATTGTTTACTTAAAAACGTCTCTCGGGAGTGGTCGGAGAGACTCGAAAAGCGCGAAGAGATACGAAACTAGTTTAAACATATTTTATTTCAATATGTATTGAAAGGGGTTGGGTCACAAGTTCTACCAACAATAGTTACGGCCCTTCCCCTAATACGAAACTAAAACCCAACCCTAATAAAACTGAAACACAGGATAAAAAATCGGGATCGTCGATCAAATACATAGACGTTTTGCCATTTTCAATGATTGTTTTCTTGCGATATACATGTACTACTTTTTAGCATATAAACAAATGCGTTGTGTATATTTAAGGTATTTTTAAAACGCGTCGAATGTAGGGACTTCCCCTTTAAAGACACATGATGCATACTGTGTGAAGTAAATCACCAAATGTTTAGTGCAATTAATACAGTAAACCCAGTCTACAGGGACCATCCAAAATTAGTTTAATTCTTTAGATAATGAAAGTATCCAAGAGAGCTTCACATTCACGTAGAGCATTTCTACACAATTCTAAATTTGCTGAGGGAGCATGCCCCGGACCCCTACAGCCATACAAAGCGTACATTACATTTGGATTCAGCTACGGTCCTGTTAGCGGACTGACTGGCATTTGCAAACAGCTTGTGTCCAGATGAGATGCCGATTGACTCGCTGTCTCGCAAAGATCCAAATTGTTTGACACCCAATCATTAGTTTATGAGCATCTTGATCGCATCGGAAATAGTTAAATATTGCACCGGATTCAAACATTTTACAGTGTTATATTAATTGATCTGCAAATTAATCATATAAATATTTTACGGCAATTTACAATCTTCTATATTGTGTTAGTTTGTTTGAATCCTTTTTCAATCATCCGGGATTGAAATCTAGCCGTATCTTTATATATAAATCATCTAAAGATATAAAACGTTCGCAACATGGACTATGAAACGAGTCAGTTTGTATTGTTATCCATTCCACATACCTTTATATCTATATTGGTTACTTTCTGGGAAATGGAAGCTGTAAATACTACGAAAAATATTAAATTAATCGAGAACAAGAAATCTGCTGGCAATTCCGTGGTTAGACAAATGGCGTCTGTTACCTAGCAGCGTTGTCAATGGTCGTAGCGGAAGTGACGTCACGAATCATAACGAGGCGCGCGAAACGTGAAAGCATCGGCTTGCCGGAGTTAGCCGAGTATTTACCATCAGTGAATCTAAAACGCTAGTTTTCTGGGCCCGTATTCACTAACATTCCTAAGTCTCAAATTCAGACTTAAGTCTCAAGATCAGACTCAGGACTCAAGATACCCTATTCACTAAACTTTCTGAGTCCAAAGTCTGAGTTCAAAGTCTGAGTATGAGACTGAAACGTTGCGTCTAAAATTTCGAAGCTTAATAGCAACAATATGGCCGCCGGACACAGAGCTATTGCTCGTCGGCAACGACAGCTACCCCGTCCACAAGTGTTTCGAGATCGCTCAAATATGTTAGAGGAACTTCGTGAGGAAGAAATATTCGCATGGTTTAGATTTACACCACCAACTGTAATGTTCTTCGTAGAAAGGTGTACTGACGTTGCCAGACGGACACATGGGAGTTTTGCCATCCCTGATTTATTGTCTGTACTGACATATCTCAGGTATTTGGCTACTGGATCTTTCCAGTTGATGGTAGCTGACACCGTCCACATCAGCCAGCCAACTGTAAGCCGAATATGCCGCCAAGTTGGACAGGCCATGTCCACACTCACGGAATTCATACACTTCCCACAGGGGGGGGGGGGGGGGGGGGATTTAAGACAAGTAAAACAACAGTTTGGTTGATAGCAGGGCAGGGAAGTAACATAATACAAATTGTCATTTCATCACGACTTTTAACTTTACGAATGTTTACATACTTCTTTAATTAATTCTTTGAGAAGAGTAACGGTAAAGGTCGATTTGAAAATAGACTATATTTTATATCAATATTTACATTTTTCGGAAGTGACAGGTCACGAGGTGCGCTGTTGATAAATGTTACAGTAGTAGGCAACCCTTTCCTTCATATAAACACAGTTTTCATGACCTATCGAGTATTTGCAAACAGGTCTTCCTAGGTCCTATAGCTCCGAATTGGGTCGTCTGATCAGGGTCTACTGTGTTTATTTAATGATAATAGATATGACTACATTTTCTACCATAACATAACCACATGTACATATTCCATCACAAAGATTCAGCTAATAGTGTTTATTGATTTGATTATTTCTTACATGAAGGGTTGGTCAAAGTTTAAAATTCAAAGTTATGATCGGACATGACTGACTGAGTATAATACCTGCTAGCACATGCCATTGATATAATTCATGGGCATATGATGTAAGTAGTATAAGGATTGTTCTTCTTAAGAAAAGCGTTTCATAAAACTTTACCAAAAAAAAAAAATAGTTTGCTGATGGAACTAAACTCTAAAAGCCCCAGCATTTCTGATTTGTCTGAATAATGTATCCTCTCTGTAGTAATTAAGTTAGTTTTCTGGTGCTAATTTGTATGCTGAAATTGAAATATTACTCAGCGATACCTTTACCGCGGCCAAATATTGTCGTCTTCAAATATTGCAGTCTGCAAATATTGTCGCCTGTGTCGTCTGTAAATAGTGTCGTCTGCAAATAGTGTCGTCTGTGTCAGCTGTAAATAGTGTCGCCTGCAAATAGTGTCGTCTGTAAATAGTGTCGTCTGTAAATAGTGTCGTCTGTGTCATCTGTAAATAGTGTCGCCTGCAAATAGTGTCGTCTGTAAATAGTGTCGTCTGTGTCATCTGCAAATAGTGTCGCCTGCAAATAGTGTCGTCTGTAAATAGTGTCGTCTGTAAATAGTGTCGTCTGCAAATAGTGTCGTCTGCAAATATTGTCGTCTGTGTCGTCTGCAAATAGTGTCGTTTGCAAATAGTGTCGTCTGTAAATAGTGTCGTCTGTGTCGTCTGCAAATATTGTCGTCTGTGTCGTCTGTAAATAGTGTCTTCTGTGTCGTCTGCAAATATTGTCGTCTGTGTCGTCTGTAAATAGTGTCTTCTGTGTCGTCTGCAAATAGTGTCGTCTGTGTCGTCTGCAAATAGTGTCGTCTGTGTCGTCTGCAAATAGTGTCGTCTTTGTCGTCTGCAAATAGTGTCGTCTGCAAATAGTGTCGTCTGTGTCGTCTGCAAATAGTGTCGTCTGCAAATAGCGCGTCTGTGTCATCTGCAAATAGTGTCGTCTGTGTCGTCTGTAAATAGTGTCGTCTGCAAATAGTGTAGTCTGTTACGATTATCATTTGTTTAATTTTCTTCGCTTTCCTTGCAAAACAAGTTTGGATCCTGATTGGGCTTAAACTTACGTGGTGTCTCATTTGGATTCAAACTGTTATTTGTATATGTAAACACAGATTTACCATTGAATTAAACCAAGCATGTGTAAGAACATGTTTAGTCTCCAATCATAATGGTAAGGACATCGACAATCGCAAATGTTTCAAAGGTAGACATAGTTCATCGCATATCGTATCATCTTTAATAAACACCACAAGACACGTTATAGTTTTAAAGGGAGCTTCTTGCATTTTGTACCCATGACCTGGTGGCTGTTTAATGCAAAATGAAAACAATGCAGCAAGTCCCTATTGAAGAGTCTACATTTCTTTCAGTCTGCATTTAGCTCCACCTGAATTTTGTAAGTTGGCATCTGTTAGAGTTTTGGGTGTTTTAGAGTGGGACGTTTATTAGAGTATGTGTGTTTATTAAAGTGCGTAATATTTTCGAGCGGCGACGTTTATTAGAGTGTGTGTGTTTATGAGAGAGAAAGTATGGCATGAGCAGTAAAACCTGTCTGCAGATACTATCCAATATAAGCTCTAGGTTTTGAAGACAGTTTGAAGCATAATGCAGGGCGGAAGTTATTCAGAAAGGACATTTGTGTTGTAGTTTCGTCCGGCATTTAGCAATATCTGCTTTTATTTATCTTCATTAATACTTATTCCGCGGTCTCTATAGGTACACTCTCCGAGGTCCAGATAAGATGCGCAAATTTAAACATTTTCAAGAAGCAAGTTGCTTTATTTTCTCCACCAAACCCTATATTGTGACCACAGTATAGGGTTTGGTGGAGAAACGAAGATTTTAGTATTTGGGTATGTACTTTTATCTGTAGTTTTTCATGCTCTACTGCAGTAGAAGTGTGCCAAATTAGCTGAAAGTATGCTTTCCAGGGCCAGATGAAAATTGTTTATATGACACATATAAAGCGACGTAGAACTGACCTTATTATGCACAAGAATGTACATGTACATAAGCATATTTGGTCCCCGTAAACTTTAACAACACCTATATATTACAAAGGTCCAGATAAGATGCGTAAATTCAAACATTTTCAAGAATATTTCCTTTATTTCTTCACCCAACTGTATATTGAGATCACTCTTTAGACTATTATTATGTGACGATTCTTAAGAGTGATCAGAGCATACGGGTTGGTGGAGAAATGGCAAGTGCAGAATTTGGGTACGCGTCTTTATATGTGTCTGTAGTTATATCGATTAGTTTGTAAAAGCAGCCAGACACACGCAGTATAATGTGAAATATTTTGTTATTTATACTAAGGTTTATATTACAGGCAATATATACTGTACCTAGCGAACGTTCGTATACAGTGGCATACAGGCAGCATATACCTTACCTAGCGCACGTTCGTATACAGTGGCATTATAGCGTGCCTAGCGAACGTTCGTATACAATGACATGTTAGCCGCATATACTGTACCTAGCGAACTTTCGTATACAATGGCAGGCTGGCAGCATACATAACCATTTACTCTGACCGTTCACAGTGGAACAGTCTGTCAGTGTTCAACTGTAGAGTCTACTCAGTATGACAAATCTATACTTGATAGAATAGTTTGAATGACACACGGTGTAGACCCTACCTATACTTGATAGAATAGTTTGAATGATACACGGCGTAGACCCTTCCTATACTCGATAGAATAGTTTGAATGACACACGGCGTAGACCCTACCTATACTTGATAGAATAGTTTGAATGACACACGGTGTAGACCCTACCTATACTTGATAGAATAGTTTGAATGACACACGGTGTAGACCCTACCTATACTTGATAGAATAGTTTGAATGACACACGGTGTAGACCCTACCTATACTTGATAGACTAGTTTGAATGACACACGGCGTAGACCCTACCTATACTTGATAGAATAGTTTGAATGACACACGGTGTAGACCCTACCTATACTTGATAGAATAGTTTGAATGACACACGGTGTAGACCCTACCTATACTTTATAGAATAGATTAAATGACACACGGTGTAGACACTACCTATACTTGATAGAATAGTTTGAATGACACACGCTGTAGACCCTACCTATACTTGATAGAATAGTTTGAATGACACACGGTGTAGACCCTACCTATACTTGATAGAATAGTTTGAATGACACATGGTGTAGACCCTACCTATACTTGACAGAAAAGTTTGAATGACATACGGTGTAGACCCTACCTATACTTGGTAGAGTAGTTTGAATGACACACGGTGTAGACCCTACCTATACTTGATAGAATAGTTTGAATAACACACGGTGTAGACCCTACCTATACTTGATAGAAAAGTTTGAATGACACACGGTGCAGACCCAACCTATACTTGATAGAAAAGTTTGAATGACACATGGTGTAGACCCTACTTATAATTGAAAGAATAGTTTGAATGACACACGGCGTAGACCCAACCTATACTTGATAGAATAGTTTGAATGACACACGGTGTAGACCCTACCTATACTTGATAGAATGGTTTGAATGACACATGGCGTAGACCCTACCTATACTTGATAGAATAGTTTGAATGACACACGGTGTAGACCCTACCTATACTTGATAGAATAGTTTGAATGATACACGGTGAAGACACTACCTTTACTTGATAGAACAGTTTGAATGACACACGCTGTAGACCCTAACTATACTTGATAGAATAGTTTGAATGACACACGGTGTAGACCCTACCTATACTTGATAGAATAGTTTGAATGATACACGGTGTAGACCCTACCTATACTTGATAGAATAGTTTGAATGACACACGGTGTAGACACTACCTTTACTTGATAGAATAGTTTGAATGACACACGCTGTAGACCCTACCTATACTTGATAGAATAGTTTGAATGACACAAGGTGTAGACCCTACCTATACTTGGTAGAAAAGTTTGAATGACACACGGTGTAGACCTTTTCCTATACTTGATAGAATAGTTTGAATGACACATGGTGTAGACCCTATCTATACTTGATAGAAAAGTTTAAATGACACACGGTGTAGACCCAACCTATACTTGATAGAAAAAGTTGAATGACACACGGTGTAGATCCTACCTACTTGATAGAATAGTTTGAATGACACACGGCGTAGACCCTACCTATACTTGATATAATAGTTTGAATGACACACGGCGTAGACCCTACCTATACTTGTAAGAATAGTTTGAATGACACATGGCGTAGACCCTACCTATACTTGATAGAATAGTTTGAATGACACACGGTGTAGACCCTGCCTATACTTGATAGAATAGTTTGAATGATACACGGTGAAGACACTACCTATACTTGATAGAACAGTTTGAATGACACAGGGTGTAGACCCTACCTATACTTGATAGAATAGTTTGAATGACATACGGTGTAGACCCTACCTATACTTGATAGAATAGTTTGAATGATACACGTTGTAGACCTTACCTATACTTGATAGAATAGTTTAAATGACACAGGGTGTAGACCCTACCTATACTTGATAGAATAGTTTGAATGACACATGGTGTAGACACAACCTATTCTTGATAGAATAGTTTGAATGACACAGGGTGTAGACCCTACCTATACTTGATAGAATAGTTTGAATGACACACGGTGTAGACCCTACCTATACTGGATAGAATATTTTGAATGACACACGGTGTAGAAACTACCTATACTTGATAGAATAGTTTGAATGACACACGATGTAAACCATACCTATACTTGATAGAATAGTATGAATGACACACGGCGTAGACCCTACCTATACTTGAAAAAATAGTCTGAATGACACACGGTGTAGACCCTACCTATACTTGATAGAATAGTTTGAATGACACACGGTGTAGACACTACCTATACTTGATAGAATAGTCTGAATGACACACGGTGTAGACCCTACCTATACTTGAAAGAATAGTCTGAATGATACACGGTGTAGACCCTACCTATACTTGATAGAGTAGTTTGAATGACACACGGTGTAGACTCTACATTGTTTTGAAAATGGCAGTGCATGTGTGACCTGCATTCAAAGGGCTAATAAGGGTATCAAATAAATGTAAACTGTTACAAGGAACATGGGTGTGTATCTAATACTGATATTAACCCCTTCAACTGCTTCCATTTTCAATTCCACAGGAGTTCAGTTACAACTGCATATTTCTTCAAGTATACAGACGTTCTGTTACAGCTTCCTCTATTTTCAATTGTAGAGGAGCTCAGCTACGACAGTGTTCTTTTTTAATTGTATGAGTTCAGCTACAACCGTGTCTGTCTCCAATTGTATGAGTTCGGCTACAACTGTGTCTGTCTTCAGTTATATGAGTTCGGCTACAACTGTGTCTGTCTTCAGTTATATGGGTTCGGCTACAACTGTGTCTGTCTTCAACTGTAGAAGAGTTCGATTACAACTGTGGCTATCAACAACAACCATTATTTTCAAATGTAGAAGAGTTCTGCTACAACAGCATGTATCTCAAGTTTTGGAGGAGTTTAACTACAACTGCCTGTGTCTCGAATTGTAATGACGTTTGTGGCAACAAAGTGCAGACTCGTCATGATGCTGAGAGAATCAACAGACGCAAAGGTAAAGAGAGCTGTAGTGGTGAATATGGCCAGCAAGTACGTCAGAATCCCACGCGAGAGCTCACGTCCTATCGGAGCCGTCTGGTCTGGATCTACTTGCAAAATCGTAGAAAAGCGTATTTATGGAGGAAAAGGTTAACCCTTATCCAGATATAAAATAAGTGGCTGCTCAACGTCTGACCTGGTGCAATGTTTTGCGTTTTTCAGTATTCATGCTTATTAAGCTTTTTATTTGATTCTGAGTTCGTTCTCAAGTTTTTGATTGGTCAGAATTGAGCCTATGACTCAAATCTGACCAACCAAAAGCTTGAGAACAAACTTTGACTCAAACATGACCAATGAAACGCTTGAGAACAAACTCAGACTCAACTAACACTCCCTATCGACTGTGTTACAATGAGGGATACGTATGCGAGAAGACACGTTAAGGTATCGGCTCGATACTATGGAGGACGATCAAAGATAGATAGATAGATAGATAGATAGATAGATAGATAGATAGATAGATAGATAGATAGATAGATAGATAGATAGATAGATAGATAGATAGATAGATAGATTGATAGGTAGATAGGTAGATAGGTAGGTAGGTAGGTAGGTAGGTAGGTACCTACCTAGGTAGGTAGATAGATAGATAGATAGATAGATAGATAGATAGATACATTTATAGTTTATACTGTCAGAATATTCAGCTAGATCTAATAAATATTCATGATGTCAGTATTTTCTAACATAAATATTCACGTGGTAAAGGGTTTGACTGATTTCAAGTAATTTGTACATTCGAAATCATTCATAGATTGAATGCGGAAAAATAAAGAAAAGTTTGATTAGACGAACAATGTGTATTGTACTGGTATTGGGCATATCGTGGGTGCTTTGGACACTTTGCACGTGGAACAGTACCAATGGAATGTCCCTGTCTCATATCTCACTGCGCATGAGCAACCCGCCTGCCGATTTCACTCCGTGGAAGGATTCAAGACGGAAGCATGTGGAAATATGTACATTTCTAACAGCGGAGAAAAATGGAGGTTTGCATACGATACGGTCTCGGTGAAATGACGAGAGAGAAATGGGAAATGAGTGTTTATGGAACTTAGGTACAGTCACCGTTCTTTCATTCTTAGTTTCATTTGCCAGATTATTTATTACAGACCGAGACATATACATGTGCATATGTCCATGTCTGGTACAGATAACCCCCTCTAAACCCGAATTCTAGTAGTGATTAATTTAGATACTTTTAGGCAGGTGGCTGCTTAATGCAGGATAAAAGTGTCACAGAAAGCTTGTAGAGGAGCTTTCTGCATGACGTTCAACCTGTCTACCCCCACTTCTATTTTTGGTTCCGTTTTGGCCATAATCATGTTGTCACCTTTCAGACTGGTGTTAAGCACGTGCGAGCAGTGAGTACAGACATTATGTTAAAAATAAGTTAAAATGTTCCTAAATTTATGTTTTGTAACATTTGGAGCCAAACTATTTAAGGGGGCGTTTTGAGACAAAGCTGAAATTTAGTATATTTATGTCTCCCCCATTTGTAATGGGGAGACATATTGTTTTTGGTCGAGTTGTCCGTCTGTCGTCCGTCCGTCTGTCTATCTGTCCGTCTGTCTGACACACTCGTGTCCGCTCCATATCTCACAAATATGGAAGGATTTCAAAATGTTTCGGAACAAATGTTCAACGCGACAAGACGATGTGCAGAGCGTTCGATTCAGGCACGTGAGTGAAAGGTCAAGGGCACAATTCAATGTGAAATGTGTTGAGCCACACCATTCGTGTCCGTTCCATATCTCTTTTAAAAACCCTTGGAAGGATTTCAAAATTCTGTGGCACAAATGTTCTCCATTACAAGGCGATGTGTAGACAGAAGGATTCAGGCACATATATCAAAGGTCATGTTCACAATTCAAGGTCATGGTCACAATTCAAAGTCAATTGTTCACACTTGTCTGGACGATAACTCCTACATGGCTAATGCCATCTAATTGAATCTTCCTATATTGACAGAGAATGATGAAAGAAAGTGTCATGTATAAGGTCCATTACTCTGGCTTCAATACTTTTGGAGTTATGGCCCTTTATTACAATTGTTTGTCCGATCAATAACTCTTGCTCTACTGATGCTATTTGAATGACATTTGATATATGGAAAGAGCATGATGGAAGGAAGTGTTATGTACAAATATCACACCTCTGGCTTCAACACTATTTTTGTCTCTCATTTTCTGCAGAGACAAGCTTTTGCCTCTCCTTTTCTGCAGAGTTATGGGATTTTTTGTATGGGATTTTGAAATTTTTACATGGAAATTTGTCTGCAGGGTTTCTCCAAAACCTTTAATTGAATATGCATTAAATGTTACAGCATTAATAAGTATCATGCCTAGTTGTGTATATCTTATTCCTTTTCTGGTTTGATGAATTTTTGCAGAGTTATGGGACTTTGGAAAAATCACGGGCTGGGGGAGACATCAGTTTTTGTATAAAAACAATTCTAGTCTATATTAGTGAATGACAAATAACTCTGGGGCCATCCCATCCATGGATGCCCCGCTTCAACTGCAATTGTATTCGTCCGGAGGGAAAATTTTCCCACAAAACGTTTATATAGAAGGAAATATGTTTTATTACACGCTGGTACCAAATATCCCATTACGTTGTCCCCATTTTAGCACGAAGTAAATACAGATCCGTATTTACTTCGTGATTTTAGTGAGTTATTACAAGAGCCAAATACCTTCAGCGAACCATGTTATTATAAGCCCAACTAACAAAGGTGGTCGTATATTGTATATTAGCGTGGCCCTGTATGTCAATCCGTTCGCTCGTCCGTCAAAATTTTGTTTGTCTGCCGTTTTCTCTGAAAACTATTTGACGGCTTTTAATAAAATGTCGCCCAAATCTTTAATGAGTCCATTCTGAGGTTCATTTGATTTGTCATTACGGAGTTATGGCCCTTACATGGTATTAATTATATTAATATGGATTTTTATGACCCAAAGGCGGGCATATAGTAATCGCATTGTCCGTCCTTCCGTCTGTCCGTCTGCCTGTCCGTCCGTCCGTCCCTCTGTCCGTCCCTCTGTCCTTCCATCCCAAATTCGTGTCCAGTCTGTAACTGCTTCATCTATCAGTGGATTTCAATATAACTTGCCACAAATGTTCACCAGACAGAGACGATGTGTAGCGTTTAACTCCCTGGTCCATGGGTCAAAGGTCAAGGTCACAGGGTACAATTTTGGGGTCATTTGCCACGTGACTGTGACATCTCTTGTTACATACATGTATATTACGGGTATTTTGATGTAATTTTCTTTTAAAGTTATGACCCTTAAACTTTGTGTGTTTGTTGTAAGGGCCCCGCATTGAATATGCAGGAGTCCCATTAGAATCACATTTTCTGTCGGTCCATCCGTCAACATCAAATTCCATCAAGTATTTTGTGTTAAAGGCAAGTGGCTGCTTAAAGCAAGGCATAGGAGCGTTCCGTTTTACTTTCAAGTTACTTTAAGCAGCCGCCAGCTAAATTAACACCATTTAGTGGCCTTTGTAGAGAGGTACTGTTTATGAAGGAAATGATTTACAAACATTAGAAATTGGATCACAAGTGACTGAATAAGTGAGTTACTAAACCCTTTCCTCCATAAATACGCCTTTCTACACCTCTGTAAAAATCACCTGTTAAAGCCATTGTGATAAATAGAGCATTTGCTCAGTCGTTCTTACAGGAGCAAATGCTCTATTTATCACAATGATTTCAATCTACACAATTCTAAAATTTTACTTTTCTCTAGTTATGCTCCTTTTCGGTAAATATATTGAAAATGGTTGGATCTAAAAATAGCCTATGAGGGAATGGGTTAAACCATTCTTCAAACATTCTCTGCGAACTGTTATCAAGTTTAGCGGGAATTTTCATTGATTTATATGAAAAAGTAGAAAATGGTCAAAAAGTGTGGAATCGGATAACAATGATACGGATCTAAGTTACTTGGGTGTCAACTTATCCTACTTAGTTACCTTAACCCTTTCCCTGTTCTATGTTTATTTGAAATTCAATACCTACTGAATATTCATGGACAAAATAGTAATAATGATATACGGAAGGTGGAACAATTTGCAGCTATTTTAGAAAGTAAAGAAACGGATCTGTCAAATTCCATTAGCAAACAGAGCAGACCCTGATCAAACAGCCCCTACATGAGTCGTCTGATCTGCGTCTTCTCTGTTTGCAAATGCTTGAAAAGACATTTATATGAGGGAAAGGGGTTTATTTTTTTATGCCATAATTACGCCTTTGCAAACAGTAGACCCAGATCATATGCAGTTCTACCATGGCCATAAATGCACGTGTCCATTTGCTATTAAAGCAAATTATTCCAATTAATATTCATAAATTTTCATGATGTCATATATGAATATTAAGGGGGGGGGGGGGGGGGGGGGTAAGTATTCAGATTCCCAATTTCCTCTATCTATCATTTAAAATGTACAAACTTTTTGTACAAAGGATTTGAACAAACTGAAAGGTTTTGACAAATTCACTAGGACAGTACAGATGGTATACCCGTTGAATGTGGGAAGGATCTGACATTTTCCTTATACATGTATAGGAGCCCTCTGATCAGGGTTGGCACTGTTTGTCATTCCAAGTCATTTTTAACCCTTTGCACGCTAAGTAAATTTTCGTCTGCAACAATTGCAGTCTGCTTTAGTTCTAAAAAATAAAATTTATCTCATTTCTTCGCAGAAATATGATAAAAGTGACAAACATTTTGGACCCGGATGAGACGCCACATTATGCGGCGTCTCATCTGGATCCAGACTGTTTGCATAGCTAATAACAGTTTCCCCGCTAGCGTGCAAAGAGGTAAACTTATGTATATTTATTTCAGGTTGGTATTACCTGGCAGGCTAGTAAGATAAGTGAAATGGTGAAAACTGACTGAACGAATTCATAGCTGGATGTCTGTAGTGGCTGTGTGTGTGTGTCTGAGATTTGTACCAGCATTGTTACGTCATTACAAGGTATGAACATGTAAGCACTCGGAACATTTAACCCTTTACTTCATGAATATTCATGTCAGAAATAATGATGTCAATCTATATTGTATCATAAGCAAACAGAGCAGACCCTGATCAGACGGCTCCCATAGGAGCCGTCTGATCTGGGTCTACACCGTTTGCAAAGGCGTAGAAAGGCGTGTTTATGGAGTAAAGGGTTAACCCTTTACCTATTCAAAATTCATGCAAAAATTAATGACACTGTGAATATTAATTAGGATTAAATTTTCATAATTGAAAAGTTTGTTCTGACAAAAACTGTAGTACCAGATGTATATCATGTCAAGCAAACAACAGACCCACATGTGTAGGGGCCATCTGATCTTGGTATGCTTCATTTGCCAGTGTGGGAAAAGGTGTTTATATATATGAGTGAAAGGGTTAACCCTTCCCTCCATAAATACGCCTTTCTACGCCTCTGTACGTAATAATCACTTCTTGAAACCATTGTGATAAATAGAGCATTTGCTCCTATAGGTGCAAATGCTCTATTTATCACAATGGTTTCAAACTACGAAATTCTAAAAATAATTCTTTTGTGTCAGGGTGAGCTTTTGTGATTGCCTGATGTCCGTCGTCCGTCGGCGCGCGTCGTGCGTCGTCCCACGTCAACAATTTGAACCTTTAAAAATCTTCTCCTCTGAATCTACTGGGTTCTCAGCTTTCATCTTTGGCACATAGCATCATCTGTAGGTCCTCTAAAAGAGTTATGCCCCTGGGTCAAAATTGGCCCCGCCCCAGAGGTGCCTTGTTTTTCCATAGGAACATATAGTAAAACTTTGAAAATCTTCCCCTCTGAAACTGGAAGGTTCGCAGCTTTCATATTTGGCACACAGCATCATGTTCAGGTCCTCTACAAAAGTTATATACATTATGCCCCTGGGGTCAAAATTGGCCCCGCCCAAAGGATGGCAAGTTTTCAATAGAAACATATAGTGAACACATTGAAATTCTTCTCCACTGAAACTGGGGGGTTCTCAGCTTTCATATTTGGTACATAGCATCATGTTCAGGTCCTCTACAAAAGTTATATAATTTATGCCCCTGTGGTCAAAATTGGCCCCGCCCCAGGGGTGGTCAGCTTTCAATAGAAACATATAGAGAAAAATTGGGACTCTTCTCCTCTGCTACTGGAAGGTTCCCAGCTTTCATATTTGGCTGATAGCACCATGTTCAGGTCCTCTACAAAATTTATATAAATTATGCCCCTGGGGTTAAAATTGGCCCGCCCCAGGGGGGCCTTGTTTTCTAATGACACATATAGTGAAAAACTTTGAAAATCATCTCCTCTGAATCTACAGGGTTCTCAACTTTCATATTTGGCACATAGCATCATGTTCAGGTCCTCTACAAGAGTTATATAAATTATGTACCTGGGCTCAAAATTGGCCCTGCCCCAGGGGTGGTCAGTTTTCATTAGAAACATAGAGAGAAAACTTTGAAAATCTTCTCCTTTAAAACTGGAAGGTTCTCATTTGTCATATTTGGCTCATAACATCATGTTTAGGTCCTCTAAAAAAGTTATATAAATTATGCCCCTGGGGTCAAAATTGGCCTTGACCCAGGGATGGGCAGTTTGCAATATAAACATATATATTGAAAACTTTGAAAATCTTCTCCTGAAACTGGAAGGTTCTTGGCTTTCATATTTGGCACATATCATCATGTTCAGGTCCTCTACAAAAGGTTTATAAATTATGCCCCACCCCAGTGCAGGCTAGTTTTCAATAGAAACATATCTTCTCCTGATTGTCTGGTGAGCGATATCAGGGCCAGCATGGCTTTCTTGTTTGGTAGATTCATTAAAAGAGGTTGGGTCTAAAAATAGCTTATGGAGGAATGGGTTAAGACTTTACCTCAGAGTTGCAACCTTTAGACAACTTTGAAAACAGAATAGACATTATCCAGTAGACAATCCTCAAGACGATTCTAAAGTCACAGTATAGGGTTGGGAGAAATAAAGGAGCTTTTAGTGTCTGTATAGCAGATGATTGCTTAATGTAGATAAAACATGATACACATAATGTATGTCCTTCATTAACTCTTTAACCCTTTCCCTGTTCTGTATTTATTCCAAATTTCAATACCTACTGAATATTCATGCATAAAATAGTTATAATGAAATATAGAAGGTGGAACATTGTAGCCATTTTAGAAAGTAAAGAAACAGATCTTTCAAATTTCATTATCAAACAGAGCAGACCCTGATCAGACGGCTCATGATCTGGGTCTACTGTTGATGTAAAAGCATGAAAAATGTTTCTATAAAGGAAAGGGTTAACCGCTGGTGGTGCAAAACAGTACCATGACAGTGCAGTTCCAGTTCAGACACTGCCTTTTCAAGCGACTCCATGTTTGCCCCATCTTTATTTCTATGCCTGCAGTTTATTCCTTAGAATGTTTTATTATTTATCTCAGTTCTTCATTTTACAATAATGTTTTAACTCTATCCTTCATAGAAACGTGTTTTCTTACATTTGCAAACAGAGTAGACCAAGCTCAGATGGATACTATTGGAGCCGTCTGATCAGGGTCTACTCTGTTTGCCTATGAAATTATAAATAGATCTGATTCTGCAGTTTCTACCAACACCAGAGTAATCCTGTGTAAGTACACCATTATAAAAGGTCAGCTTATAAATATTCACCGTGTCATTATTTCTAATATAAATATTGAACAGGGTTAGCAAGATTGGGTTGCAGACAACTAGAAATTTGGCACTGAAAGGATAAAGCTTCATATACCACATACCTTCAAGTTGTAACAGAGGATTTTATTATACTTGTTCACTGTCAAATGGCTATAATGTGACCGATTTTGCTTTATTGACAAAAACACTCACTAAAAAGTCACTTCATATTTATGCCTTTGCAAACAGTAGACCCAGATCAGACCTGGCCCAACTGATCAGGGGTGCTCTTTTTGCTTATCAAATTATTGGAATATGATTCTACATCTTGTGCCACAGTCAAAATTTCCTTTGTTAATTATGCCTTGAAATAGGTTGTCTCGTTGATATTCATGGTTTCGTAATTTCTTACGTGAATATTGAACAGGGAAAGGGTTAAGCACAAAGTGTATGTATAGAATGCTTGCAATTAATGCTGTAACCACCAGTTGTCTATAAATCTCATAAGCATCACAACAGTAGGTTATCAATTAATGCTGTAACCACCAGTTGTCTATAAATCTCATAAGCATCATAACAGTAGGTTATCAGTCATTGTTAGCTTGCAGGGGAGAACAGGATATTGCTTCTTAAAATCATGTTGTTGTGTCTCCATTTCAGTATTTAAGGTGCCTGGAGAAACCCTATGACACACAATATCCATGTCCTTCCACCCAGGAACAGACTCCTGTGTCAGGAAACACAATCATCATCAATGCAGCATTTGTGCCTATCCACTGAGGAATAGGTGTTTGCCTGGAAGGTCCCTGAGACTCAACCAGCATCAAATTGTATATGTGACTATCCACTCAGGAATAGGTGTTTGTGCCTGGAAGATACCTGAGACTCAACCAGCATCAATTTGTATCTGTGACTATCCACTCCTAGAAGGACCCCGAGACATAACCAGTACCAGCATATCTCTGCATATCCACTCACGATTATGCTTTAATGGCTGGAAAGACCCGGATACACAACACGTACCAGCATATCTAATCAGGGTTATACTTTTGTGGCTGGAAAGACCCTGAGACACAACCAGCATCAATACAGCATTTGTGCCTATCCACTCAGGAAGGTCCCCGAGAGTC
Organism: Azorinus chamasolen; assembly: GCA_963576725.1. Lineage (NCBI taxonomy): Eukaryota > Metazoa > Mollusca > Bivalvia > Cardiida > Solecurtidae > Azorinus > Azorinus chamasolen. Next base: position 224,869 of record OY755236.1, read on the forward strand.
AACCAGCATCAACTGATATGTCAGAATATCCACTTAGGAATGAGTGCCTAGGAGGACCCTTGACACAACCAGTACCAGCATGACATCTCTACACATCCATCCAGGAATAGGCTTTTGTGGCTGGTAAGACAATGAAACGCAACCTGAGTGTCAGCATATCTCTGCATATCCACTCAGGAATAGACTTTTGTGGCTGGAAAGACAACGAAACGCAACCAGTGTCAGCATATCTCTGCATATCCACTCAGGAATAGGCTTTTGTGGCTGGAAATGCAATGAAACACAACCAGTGTCAGCATATCTCTGCATATCCACTCAGGAATAGGCTTTTGTGCACGGAAAGACCCCGAGACTCAACCTGCATCAACATATCTGTGCAAATCCACTGAAGAATAAGATGAGACGCAACAAGCTTCAGCATGATATCTGCCTATCCTTTCAGGAATAGGCTTGTATGCCTGGAAGAACCCTGATACACAACCAACATCAACATCATTACCGGTACATGATATCTGCCTATCCACTCAGGAAAAATTACATGTCTTGAAAGACCCTGAGGCATAACCAGAATCAACATAATATTTGTGCCTAAACCATTCTCAGTGAAAACTTTTATGAGAAAAAGTGATCATATTTTCTGTGAAGCGACCCATAAGGCTTGCTGCAGTGGAATTACAAACAGTCTGGATCCAGAAAAGCTGACGAATAACTCGGCATCTCAACAGGGTCCAAATTGTTGCACACTTCACTCATGTTTTGATACAGAATGGAAGAAACTACTGTCACTTAAAGCAGACAATACTGTCTGTAGTCGAAAAAAGTTTGCTGCCAAAAGAGGAAAACAATAGTATTCAAATCCCCAAGAATTGTGAAACTCCTACGGGACAGATTGAGGGATACTGTGAATATCACTTTCAGTGTCTGATAGAACGAGAACTTTCGTCAACGATATAGTGATAATCTGATGAAATTCATCTGTGTGGTTGTATCATATCATCGAGAAATTAAGAACTTAACTTTTCAAGTACACACACAGACAATTTGAAAGCTATTCTTGATCTTTCATCCCGAGCCTTCAAACCCACACTGTCATGCACACAACCTGTCTGATACACATATGATATGGTATGATATTAACCCTTTCCTACATAAATACGCCTAAAATTCTACACCTCTATAATAGCCACTTCTTGAGACCATTGTGATAAATAGAGCATTTGCTCCTATGGAGCAAATGCTCTATTTATCACAATTCTAACATTTTCCTTTTCTCAAGTTAATTATCCCTTTTGGTAGATTAATTAAAACGGGTTTGGGCTAAAAATAGCATATGAGAGAATGGGTTAATATTGCTCACCCCATTGTTAACCCACAGTAGAATTCAAAAGAAGTCAGTCCACAGTACATGTGCAAAAGCTCCAGGTTACATAGCTTTCAATTTTTTTCTGTGTGTAATTGAAACATTTTGTTCTTGATCATATATTGATAGTGATGTGTTTTGTAATATTTCATTGCATGCTCTTAACCCTTTCTATCATATAAACACTTTTTCACACATCTGCAAACAGAGAAGACCCAGATCAGATGGCTCATATAGAAGCCATCTGATCAGTGTCTGCTCTGTTTGCTAATGACCTTTGATAGATCTGTATCTTAACTTTCTAAAATGGCTACAGTGTCCCACCTCCCATATTTCGTTATAACTATTTTGTCCATGTCAATATTAAATCAACTATAGAACAGGGAAAGGGTTAACCCATTCCTTCATATTGACGCCCTTTGATGCCTCTGTAAATTTCACGTTTGTAAACCATTGTGAATAAATGGAGCATTCATTCAATAGGAGCATATGATTCCTTCAGCAATAAGAGCAAACCCTGATGAGATGGCTCCTACATGAGTCATCTGATCTGGGTCTGCTTTTTCAACACTATGGACCAATGTGTGATTGCCTTGAGATCAATTTAAGGTGCTGAGTAAATCATTGCCTCATCAGAATTGCACCCTTTTCTTCATATACACATATATACATATACAGTGAAGCTCATTTATAACGAAGTCCTAGGGACCCTCTGATTTCCTTCGTTATATCCAAATTTCATTATATCCGGTCCATTTTACTACATGTATATGTTATTTAGAGAGGGGGAATAAATTTTGTTATGTTATTAGCAATATATTTTATATCCAAGTTCGTTATAAGTGAGCTTCACTGTATATATATGAAAGAAAAGGAAGGAAAATGTAGCATGTTATTTTGCAGACAATAGTTACAGTAAAACCTCTCTAAGCGGACATTAAATTTAGAATAAATATCAGTTGGTGACAGGTGGCTGCGAGCGTCATGCAGAAAGCTCCTCTATGAGCCTTTTGCATGACTTTAATCCTGCATTAAGCAGTCACCTGCCTAAAAGTATGTAATTTCTTCTGCTATAATTCCAGTTTAGAGGCGTTTTAGTATTAGTGTTGAAAGAGTCATTACAAAATAGGTATACTCATTTTGTTTAACCCATTCCCGCATTTTGACGCTTCTGTAAAAGTCGCTTTTTGAAACCATTGTGACAAATAGAGCATTTGTTCCACAAGAGCAAATGCTCCATTTATCACAATGGTTTCAAAACTACACAATTCTGAAAAATTTCTTTTCTCTAGTTAATGCTCCATTTTGGTATATTTAATCAAAGAGGTTAGCTAAACTGGGAATTGGTTAAAGACTATGTTCATATTGTTTTTGTCCTGTAAGTTTGTCACCAACTTTACAGTGTTTTCAACAAACAAAAACGTTTATCATTTGAATGGCTCATATGGAAATCTGAATGTCTAAAGCCTTCATATGCTAAGTAATCTTGGTGGAATCATGTACTTTAGTTATTGTTCTAAGTATTTGGACAAAAAATCTTTTAGGCAGGTGATTACAGACCCACCTTAAGTCAATTTAGCATCAATTTTATGACTTTAAAATACAGTAGAACCTGTCTTAACCCTTTCCGTCATATTTAGAAATGTGTCTCATGCATTTGCAAGCAGAGTAGACCCAGATTGAATGGCTCCTATTGGAGCAGTCTGGTCAGGGCTTTCTCTGTTTGCTAATGGATATTGAAGGCAAAAGTGTCACCTTCCTTACAGACCCATAATTAGACCTTTTTGATGGCCACTTAAGACAGGTTATACCGGAAAGTCTGACATTGGTGCAGACCCTTATCAAACTGCCCCTTCAGGAGCAATTTGATCTGGGTCTGCACTAATTGCCCAAGTTTGCCTGTCCAAATAATTAGGTTAAATAGGATACCATTTAGTGAGTCATGACAATAAAGGTTTCACAGTGTAGAACTCGACAAGTCACTACTTTGTAAAAGCTGACTCCTTTCTGGTTTTTTGTGTTTTGTTTTTAATTATATTTAGAAAGTTTAAAGAGATCATGTTTACCTCGCAATGTATAGATCGTTCACCCTTAGAATTTGTTAGTTGAATTATTGCTTCTGGTCAAAATCTTTATAGATCCATTTTTGAGCTGATAGAATGTCACCAAATGCATTTAATACTTGTCAAACCTCTCTAAACTGGACTTTCAAATAGGTATCAGTGGCGGACTCTGGAGCATCTAAATGTTGGTTGAAAGTCATGCAAAAAGCTCTATTTAAAAGTAACTTATTGCACGACTTTTTCTCTGCATTTACCCGTTACTCTCTGCACCTTTGCAAACAGAGTATATCCAGACCAGATGGCTCTTAATTCTTTCCTAAGCATCCGGTTTAGAGTTGATTTACATACTGTCAATGTTTAGACTGTGTTTGACTATTGTAACAAAATCCAATTCTTTCAACAATATATTGGACCAATTTTTTATTTTCTCTATCATAATGGTTTCAAAACTGCAATTATAAATTTACCTTTTTGCTAGTAAATGCTCCGTTTTGGTAGATTTATACAAAGAGGTTGGATCTGAAAATAGCTTGAGGGAATGGATTAACCCTTTATTCCACCTTCCTTATTTCATAATTACTATTTTGTTCATGAATATTCAGTAGGTATCGGAACTTGGAATAAACGTTGAACAGGGAAAGGGTTAATGGAATTAGATAGATCTGTTTATACGTTCTAAAATGGCTACAATGTTCCACCCTCCATATTTTGTTAAACCCCATCGCATAGCATGGCCTCTGTCTGTCTGTCCGTCCGTCTGTCTGTCTGTCCGTAACAATTTCGTGTCCGCTCCATATCTCTTATACCCCTTGAAGGATTTTCAAGAAACTTGCCTCAAATGTTAACCAAGTTGAGACGATGTGCAGAACACATGTGGCATATATGTCGGCTCAAGTTCAAGGCCACATTTGAAGGCCAAGTGTTTAAACCTTCAGTTGCCATTACAGTTTCGTGTCCGCTCCATATCTTCTAAACCCTTTGAAGGATTTTCATAAAACTTTAGTCAAATATTAAATGAATTGAGACGATGTGCAGAACCCATGCGGCAGTCATGTTGGCTCATGGTCAAGGTCACGTTTGAAGGTCAAGTGTTCTAACCTTTAATTTCCGTTACATTTTCGTGTCCGCTCCATATCTTCTAAAGCCTTTGAAGGATTTTCATAAAAGTTTAGTTAAATGTTAGTTAAATTGAGACGATGTGCAGAACACATGTGCCAGTCATGTCGGCTCAAGGTCAATGTCACATTTGAAGATCAAGTGTTCTTACCTTCAATTTCCATTATAGTTTGGTGGGGAGAGATCAGTTTTTGTATCAAACACATTTCTATTTATCCTTTTAGAGAGTTCAATAAAACATCTCACACTTGTTCACCACCATAAGAGTCACCACTGAGCCAGTGTGCTTTGAACTTCATTGTCTTAATAGACAGTTCACTAAAACATCTTACATTTGTACACCATCATAAGTGTCACCACTGAGACAATGTGCTTTGAACTTCATTAGGGCCCTGCATTGAAAATGCAGAAACCTTATAGGAATAAAATTTTCTGTCTCTGTCCGTCCACACTTTCGATGTGACGCAATAACTCAAATAGTACTTCACATATTGGTTTCATATTAAGGGCATATGCTTAGTATCTAGTTATCTGCCCTGGATTACAGGGCCCTCTCTGACTAAATTTTCTAGTTATCTTTTGATAAAACATCTCACACTTGTTCACCACCATAAGAGTCACCACTGAGCCAGTGTGCTTTGAACTTCATCGTCTTTAGAGACAGTTGTCTAAAACCTCTTACACTTGTTCACCACCATAAGAGTCACCACTGAGCCAGTGTGCTTTGATCTTCATTGTCTTTAGAGACAGTTGTCTAAAACCTCTTACACTTGTTCACCATCATAAGAGTCACCACTGAGCCAGTGTGCTTTGAACTTCATCGTCTTTAGAGACAGTTGTCTAAAACCTCTTACACTTGTTCACCATCATAAGAGTCACCACTGAGCCAGTGTGCTTTGAACTTCATCGTCTTTAGAGACAGTTGTCTAAAACCTCTTACACTTGTTCACCACCATAAGAGTCACCACTGAGCCAGTGTGCTTTACATTTCATTTCTTTTGAGGCAGTTCAAACATCTCGCACTTGTACACTATTCTAAGAGTCACCACTCCGAGCCAATGTGTTTTATGATGTACGTTGTGATGTCAGTCAATGACCCATAAGTATGGTATGCAAATATTCCAAAACTGAGTACCAGTAAATTTTACCAGAGAAAAACTTTGGGAATCTGAGCCAAGTTGCATTTGATTACCAAAAAACTATTAATAGTATTAGGAAAACATTACTTTGAATCATATTTTGATTTTTTATTAAATTTGTCAGACACTTGGCTAAGAGACCACCCAAAGGTAAAATGGGTTTTCTGTTTGAAGCTGTTAGATGTTTCCCCGTGTCTAGCTGACTTCAACAGTAAGAATTTGGCCATTGAAAAAGTGGGTATGGGCTTTTTGGGCTTGCAATAAGTGAAAATTTACACACTGGAGATATTTTCGAAAACTGGCTAAGAAATAACATGTTTATTTGCATCACAGACTCCGGGTCTTTTACATGAAAGAAAATAAAAAAAGGATAACAGTGCTACCTGAAAAAAAGATTTCATGTGATATTTTTAGAGCTAAATGTATCTGTTTAAAATGTCACACACACACACACACACACACACATTTATTACCACAAGGGTCAAAATCTGATGAATAGATTCATTAAAACGTCTTACAATTGACCATCATCATAAGAACTGCCATTGAGCTGATGTGTTTGTGATCTTTTGATGTTGCGAGTCAATGACCCATATGTATGGTATGCAAATATTCCAAAATTGAGAACTTTTTCCAGAGAGAAACTTTGGGAATCTGAGCCAAGTTGTATTTGATTACCAAAAAACTATTAACAGTATTAGGAAAACATTACTTTGAATCATATTTTGATTTTTTATTAAATTTGTCAGACACTTGGCTAAGAGACCACCCAAAGGTAAAATGGGTTTTCTGTTTGAAGATGTTAGATGTTTCCCCGTGTCTAGCTGGCTTCAACAGTAAAAATTTGGCCATTGAAAAAGTGGGTATGGGCTTTTTGGGCTTGCAATAAGTGTAAATTTACACACTGGAGATATTTTCGAAAACTGGCTAAGAAATAACATGTTTATTTGCATCACAGACTCCGGGTCTTTTACATGAAATTTAAAAAAATGATAACAGTGCTACCTGAAAACAATTTCATGTAACATCTTTAGAGCTACTTGTATCTGTTTGAAATGTCACACACACACACACACACAGTTATCACCACAAGGGTCAAAATCTGATGAATAGATTCATTTAAACGTCTTACAATTAAACACCATCATAAGAACTGCACTATCATAAGAATTGCAATCAAGCAAATATATTTTGTGATGTTTTGATGTTGCGAGTCAATGACCCAAAAGTATGGTATGCAAATATTCCAAAATGAATTGAGTATTTTTTTCCAGGGAGAAACTTTCGGAATCTGAGCCAAGTTGGCATTTGATTGCAAGTAAAACACGACTGAAAGTATTATGAAAATATTATTTTGAATTAAATTTTGATTTCGTTTTTAAATTCGTCAGACACTTGGCTAAGAGACCACCCAAAGGTAAAAAAAGTTTACTGTTTGAAGTTGTTAGATGTAGCTCCATGTCCAATGAAAAAGTTGGTATGGGCGTTAGGGGCTTGCAGTATAAGTGTAAATTTACACAATGGAGATCTTTTTGAAAAATGGCTAAGAAATGACAAATGTTTATTTGCATTACAGACTCTGGGTCTTTTACATGAAATAACAAAATAAAAAAATATATGAAAAACCAACAGTCAGATATCTGAAATAAGAGTTGAGGCAACATCTTTAGAGCTGCATGTATCTGTTTAAAACTCCACACACATTTACCACCACAGAGTCAAAATCTGATGAGAATGTTCAACAAATTGTCTCATAGGAGTCATCATTGAACCAATGGGTTTTTGTGATGTTTTGATGTTGCTAGTCATTGGCCCATAAGTATGTACCATCTGCGCTATCATTTGGCACCCCGCCTTTGCTGTCTGCAAGCCCAAGATCAAGGTCAAATGACTTGAAAATTGTACGTGCAGTTGGTAGTCACATTTACGTGCAGCTGGTTGTCAGTTTTTCATTTTCTTATATCTCCCTCACTATAGCAATTGGCATGGAATTGCATATACACATTGAGCACCATCCATACTAAATACTTTCATTGTGCACCCAGTCCATGCTGCCCGCAAGCCCAAGGTCAAAGTCCAATGACTTAGGAATTTTACGTGCAGCTCGGCAAGCAACACCATAGGGCATCGCTGAGTCTTACAGACACAATTTTCTAGTTTTGCTGTCATTTCTAAACTAATCATTGTATAGCTTTCAAATGTCTCATGTGCCTTCCTCTCATTGAGGACCATTGATGTAACTAGGTTCATCACTGTATGCAATACTTTTTGATTTATTCCCCTTAGTTCTGATTTTCACACTCCAGCATATTAACAGATTTTGTGTCAGCTGTGAGCAGGTGACACATGTGTTCCTCCGAACACTCTTGTTGAAGTTCTTGTTACAACCACAAATTCATTGTTAACCCTTACAGTGTGGGGCCGTCTGCAAATAACTGAAATACTGTTGGTCGGACGTAAAACCCAACTCACTCACTCACTTACAGTGTGGGAAACGAGTCACTAATTAATGTCCTTTTCAAGCTCTAGATCCTGCTCTGTTTGGCATGTTATTAGCTCCTGGATAGTCATAATAAGCTTGACTTGTTTGCATTTTGGAATAGTCCATTTAAAAATTCAGCATTGAAAGGGTTAATAGGTACAATGAAAATATACAAATTCATTTCATGAATATTCTTACAGTAATCAATTATTTAATATTCATGGAGGAAAGGGTTAAGTATACATTATATACGTAATCTGTAGCAACTGGACTAGTAAATGCAACATTAATATCATATTTACGAGTTTTACAATAGGAACACAAGATTTGTTTTCAGTACAGGGGAATCTTGATATCTCAAACTCGGATAACTCCAACTTCAGGATAGCACAAAATATAGATTGATCAATTTTTAATATGAATGTCAAATTGAAAGGAAGTAAACAAATGGCCATTGCTCGAAATACATCTGTGAACTTGATATAGTTTTAGATTAGAATGACTCAAACTTGTTATCTCGATGAAATTTTTATGGTCAAGATATCGAAGTTGAACTATGTCTGTTTCCCGTTATTTGAACTTGCATATTTTGCAGATACATATATAAAAGAACAATGATAAGACATTCGATAAATTTAATAAAGGCACAGGGGACATTCACCAATAGAGAATAGTATATGATCACAGGAGGTTTTGGCCATGATAGAAACTGTAGGACCATTATTATGGTGTTGCCTGCGAAGCATGACAGACACATAGGGATCACTTTGTCGTCGGCTTCATTGTCGTTGTTGTCAAACTTCTTTTCCAGCCTGTATTTCCTGTTTACTTAAGTTGATACTTCACATATGGAACAGGCCTGATAAGAGAACGTGTTATGCACAATGTCCATAACTCTAGCATCAGTATTATTGGAGTTATTCCCCTTTTTAATATTTGGTCATTATTCTCATTATTATTTTGTCAGTACGCAGGCAGGCAACACGTGTGTTCAAGGAACACCTTTCTAGTTCTATGAGCAAGCAGAACAGACCCTGATCAAAATTTTCCTACAGGAGTTGTCTGATCTGGGTCTTCTCTATTTGCAAAGGCATGGAAAGATGTTTCCATCAAGTTAACCCATTCCCTCATATTGACACCTTTTGATGTCTCTGTAAAAGTCACTCTTTGAAACCATTGTGATAAATAATTACCCATTCCCTCTTAGTAATTTTAGACTTGAGCACTTTGAATAAATCTACCGAAAAGGAGCATATACAAGAGAAAAGGAAAAGTTAGGTTTATGTTATAAATAGAAAATCATATCGATATCTAAAAAAACATGGCCACCAATTGGTGGAGCTAGATTTCTATATATAAGCTACAATATTTGGTGAGAGGCCACTTGATGGATCTATAGTTGTTGATCGGAAGCAATGAGCCCAAGATTGCCAATTTGGGTGGAACACATATCAAGCTTCATACATGAGTCGCTCTTTCGCTGTCACACATGTTTGCAAATATTGTCATCTGCCATAATTTTCATTTTTCGGCTCATTCCCTAGATATTTGGATACCCAATCACAGTGTCATTTTTGGATTCTGATGAAGTACTGAGTTACTCAGCGTCTCACCTGGATTTAAACTTTGCAATGGTACTGTAATCAGATTCACCACTGGCAGCGAGTTAAAAGTGTTTAATGAGTCGGGAGAGGCATTAGAAAGCATGCAACATTTTGAGTCTTTTTCTTTATTTTAGCACTCTGAACCAATGTCTTTCATTACTTGAATCAAAATGCCTTATTTTTATGCCCCCCAGATCAAATCTGGGGGGCATATTGTTTTTGCCCTGTCTGTTTGTTTGTTTGTTTGTTTGTTTGTCTGTTTGTCTGTTTGTCTGTTTGTCTGTTTGTCTGTTTGTCTGTTTGTTTGTCAGCAATTTTAACATTGGTCATAACTTTTGAGCCAGTACAGATAGAGACTTGATATTTGGTATGCATATGTATCTCATAAAGCCGCACATTTTGAGGGGTGACATGTCAAGGTCAAGGTCATACTTCAAGGTCAAAGGTCAAATATATGTGTCAAATTACTGACTTTAACATTGGTCATAACTTTTGGACCAGTAGAGATAGAGACTTGATATTTGGCATGCTTGTGTATCTTATGAAGCTGCACATTTTGAGGGGTGACATGTCAGGGTCAAGTTCATCCTTCAGGGTCAAAGGTCAAATTATCTGGTTTTTTGGCTGTAACTTTAACGCAACTTTAACATTGGTCATAACTTTTGACTCAGTACAGAAAGAGACTTGATATTTGGCATGCATATGTATCTCATGAAGCCGCACATTTTGAGGGGTAACATGTCAAGGTCAAGGTCATCCTTCAAGGTCAGAGGTCAAATATATGGGTCAAATCACCGACTTTAACATTGGCCATAACTTTTGGACCAGAAAAGATAGAGACTTGATATTTGGCATGCTTGTGTATCTCATGAAGCTATACGTTTTGATAGGTGACATGTCAAGGTCAAGGTCATACTTCAGGGTCAAAGGTCAAATTGTCTGTTTCTTTGTCTGTAACTGTAACATTGGTCATAACTTTTAACTCAGTACAGATAGAGACTTGATATTTGGCATGCATATGTCTCTCATGAAGCCGCACATTTTGAGGTGCGACATGTTAAGGTCAAGGTCACGCTTAAAGGTCAGAGGTCAAACATATGGGTCAAATCACAGACTTTAACATTGGCCATAACTTTTGAACCAGTACAGATAGAGACTTGATATTTGGCATACTTGTGTATCTCATGAAGCTGCACAGTTTGAGCGGTGACATGTCAAGGTCATCCTTCAGGGTCAAAGGTCACCAACTTCAAATTGGCCATAACTTTTGAACCAATAGAGATAAAGTATTGATATTTGGTATGCATGTGTATCTCATGAAGCTGCACATTTTGTGGGGTGGCATGTCAAGGTCAAGGTCATCTTTCAGGGTCAAAGGTCACAGACTTTAACATTGGCCATAACTTTTGAACCAGTAGAGATAGACTTGATAGTTTGTATATATGTTTTTCTCATTTGGCTGCACAGTTTCAGGGGTGACATGTCAAGGTCAAGGTCACATTTGAAGGTCAAAGGTCATTAACATTGGCCATAACGTTTGAACCAGTAGACATACAGCCTTGGTACTGGTATGCATGTGTATCTCATGAAGCCGCACAGTTTGAGGGGTGACATGTCAAGGTCAAGGTCATCCTTCATGGTCAAAGGTCACCAACTTTTAACATTGACCATAACTTTTGAACCATTAAAGATACAGACTTGATATTTGGTATGCATGTGTACCCCATGAAGCTGCACAGTTTGAGGAGTGACATGTCAAGATCAAGGTCATCCTTCAGGGTCAAATATCATATTGAGGGGGCATAGTGTTTCACAAACACATCTTGTTTTAAAATTAAAACCTTTATTTACAGCCCAACTCAACTACTAATATTTGTTTTTTCAGACAGGTGGTAACATAACATGTTTCCTTTTTAAAGACGACTTTGGGCAGCTTGACAAACAGAGTAGACCCAGACCAGAACAGCTCCTGTAGGGGCTGTCTGATCAGGGTCTGCTCTGTTTGCTTATGGAAAAACATAAAATTGATTGTGAAGTTTGTTTCCTAGTTAATGCTTAAATGTGAACATTCTTTTTATGAATATTCATGCAGTAATAAATTTTTGAATGGATATTCATGTAAAAAAAGGGTAAATGCAAAAAGCTCCAATTATTAACTGTTCATTGTTGCATATCTGCATTTGGCAAACACCTGCTCATATTTTATAAGCTGTCAGTGTTATTCATTAACTCTTTCACTGCCATTGTTTCATCTGTCATTTCCTATACAGTTTGGATCCAGATAAGACGCCATGTAACTCGGCATCTATTCGGCAACCGAACTGCTTGTTATTGTTACTATTTTATGAAACAAAAATAAGGAACAAATGAAAACTGAAAATTGTAGGAGACAACAAAGTTTGCAGAGGACAAAACTTGATAGTGAAAGAGTTAAACGTTCACTGTTTGATTGTATTACTCTCAACATGCCTATTAGTTATTACTTTACTGTCACTTGTGAATAATATTGATCAAGATCTATAACTGAGCAAAACAGGATCAAAACTTTTTTATACATCGACTGTAACCAGCCAACACACTCTGGAAACCTCAACACTCTACTGACAAATGTGTGATAACCTTTGCAGACAGTTTGGATCCAGATGAGATGCCGAGTAACTCGGCGTCTCATCAAGACTCAAAACTGTTTGCCTTCAAGCTGGCTTGTGGTAGGTTGGTGCTTCTACCTGGATTTTCTTCTGCGCATGAAACTATGCAATTTGTTCCATGCACAGAAGAACCTCTGTGGTCTTCCTCCACCTGTAATTAGCTGGATGTCGTGATATGACTGAAATACTGTTAAAACGATGTAATTAAAGCCCGATAAAACCTAACCAAACCGTTTGCCACTTTGACAATGTTTTGAAAAGAAATTCAAGAAATACACAACTTTTTAGAATTGAAGCAGACAACAATGTATACTTGCTCAGGGTGCAGAAGATTAATTATCAAAATACATGTACAATTAACCCTTACAGTGTGGGATACCAGTTACTAATGTCCTTTGCAAACAGGGTATACCCAGATGAGAGGGTTCCTAGAGGAGCTCTCTCATCAAGGTCTTCACTGTTTGTCATGTTACTTTTCTTTAGAAAAACTTGACCAGTTTGAATTTTTGTTTGGAATAGTCCATTTGAAACTAAAGCGTTGTAAGGGTTAATTTTGATAGATTTACGTGTCTTCAACAAGAGTGTTAGTGTCACACAACTTTCAGTTTTGACGTCTTATGTTTACACTGCTTGCATATGTTTGTCCATAGCATGCTTAAGATAAATGATAAATAGCTTGAGTTGACAACAATTTACATGGTCTGAAATACAGTAGAACCTGTCTTAGCCCTCTCCCTGTTTTATGTTTATTCCAAATTTCAATACCTACTGAATATTCATTGACAAAATAGTTATAATGAAATATGGAAGGTAGAACATTGAAGCCATTTTAGAAAGTAAAGAAACAACTCTTTAAAATTCCATTAGCAAACAGAGCAGACCCTGATCAGACGGGCTCCTACAGGAGCCATCTGATCTGTTTCTACTGTTTGCAAATGTATAAAAAAACAGGTTTATATGAAGGAAAGGATTAACCCTTTTTCCATGAATATTCATGTAAGAAATAATGACACCATGAATATTAATTAGATTATTTTTGATAATGGCTAATAAACACAAGAGTTTGGCTGTGACATGTTCTGTAGATTCATATGTATGATTCCATTAGCAAACCCTGATCAGTTGGCTCCTACAGGAGCTGTCAGATCAGGGTCTGCTCTGCTTGCTTATGTTATAATATAGATATAATTTTACAGTTTGTACTAAGACAAAAAAATGCCCGTGTCCACATGTGTCATTATATAAGAAAATAATCTATTTAATATTCATGGCACCATAATTTCTTAAAGAATTGAACTAAAGCTGTTTGTGCCACTTTCAACCCTTCTCATACTAAATATTCAAAGGTGAATCCATCCACTATGATAAAATTATTATTATGATGATTATTATGAATCTGTCTAATGTTGGATCAGTTGTAGCCGCTGCATGATGATGGCAAATAGTACAGAGCCATATGAGAGTTCCTCTAGGAGTTGTCTCATATGGGTCTACACAATTGGCAAATGCAGATATGTACACTAATAGCATGGGAAGTGTTAAAGTGAATTTGTTTTTATGTTTAGTTAAGGTAAGTCATGTTTTGTGTCTAGATAAATCAGTTGTTTTAGCATTCATGTAGTCAGTTTTCCTCTACAACGAATACTTCATTGACAAACATTGCTGTACTCTAAAAGAGGCGTTGCTTAATTCTGAATGAAAATAATGCAGAAAACACCATTGGGAGCTTTCCATAACTTAACGTGCAGCTAGGCAAAAACCACCACGGGGGTATCGCTGTGTCTTACAGTCACAATTTTCTAGTTTACTGAAGCTGTGAAAGACTAATCTAAAAGCTGCTGAATAAGTCCTTCCTTTCTGATTATTTAGGCAAAAAATATTGTATAAAAAGTAAAGGAAATGGTCTTTGACAAATAGTGCAGATCCTGATAAGAAGGCTCTCCAGGCCAGTCCAGGGATCCTCTTATCTCTTTTCACACTAGCGGCAAAACTGTGATTACCTACGCCAACAGTTTGGGCTCAGATGAGAACCTGCATTATGCGGCGTCTCATCAGGATCCAAACTGTTTGCCATCTTGACCATTTGTTTGCAAAAAATGAGTTTATTTTAAGAATTGAAGCCAACGATTGTTGCAGACGAAAAAATACTTAGTGTGCAAAGAGTTATCTAGATGTACACTGTTTGCAAATGTCTGATTGTTCAGGCATTGACATACTCAAGTCACTTTTGAAATGAAATAGGACAGAAACTCATCTTGAACTGTGTAGCATACCAGTTTATATGGGCTGCGAAAGCAGCCCAATATTATATAATTTTAAAAGTCCTCATAAGTGTCTGCGGGATTAGTTTTTATTGAAATGTTTGATAGAAAATTCCAACTAGTATTTTATTTTATTTAATTTATTTACGGCATTGTAATATATTTTCCCCGGCGGTCGCACATATTTTTGATTGAAATTCAAAATGGCCATGCTTCAATTTACTGCAGACAACACTCCAGATTTACATACAACTGCAGGTCATTTTCATGTCACTATGTGTTCCAACTACATGTACCTTGTGCACTCTTAGAAATTAACTCTTTCAATGCCCGATATTGCCGTCTGCTAGACATATTTTCGTCTGCTTCAAGTTTTAGAATGGACGTTTGTTCAATGTCTTTATAAAAAGATAAACAGTGTGTCAAACAGTTTGGATCCTGATGAGAGACCGAGTTACTCACGGTCTCATCTGGGTCCAAACTGTTTTTCATATGATATTACAGACCCGTTCATGGCCCTGAAGGGGTTAATGTCTGCAAATATTGTCGTCTTCTTCATTTTTCCTTGCATATCTATTCAAAAATATATGTCAGAGTGAAAACCAGTTTTGACCCTGATGAGGTGCCAAGTTACTCGGCGTCTCATCTGGATCCAGAATGTTTGCAAATAGTGTTATAAATGCTAAGAACCAAAACAAAAGCAGCTGGAACAAAACTCATACCTGTTAAGAGGAATAGTTGCTTATAATTTTGTATGTCCTTGCATAATCAAAATTAGTAAATAATAATACCCTTCTCTGTTTTTATCTCATACCCTATTTAAACATGCTTTACGCAGCCATTTTACGTTTGCGTAAAACCTCGTTTGTAATCACATTTGTAGGTTAATGATGAAATTGATTGCAATACATGTAGATTTGGTAGATATAGCTGTGACACAATGGCACATGCCTAAACCAGTCTGCCCTATTAAACATGTACAGTTGAGCCTAACTTAACCCATTCCTTCATTTTGACGCCTTTGTAAAAATCTCTTTTTTAAACAAATGTGGTAGAGCATTTGCCCCATAGGAGCAATTGCCCTATTTATCACAGTGGTTTCAAAACTACAAAATTCTAAAGGTTTCCTTTTCTCTAGTAAATGCTCCTTTTCGGTAGATTTATTCAAAGAAATTGGATCTAAAAATAGCCTATGAGGTAATGGGTTAAGCCATCATGGATTTAGTGTTACAAAGCAGATGGTTGATTAATGCAGGGCAATAGTAATGCAGAAAGCTCCAATAGGAGTTTTCTGCATTTCTTTTGACTTGCATTAAGCTACCACCTGTCAGACCCATATTTAGACATTTTAATGGTATACAGGAGCTGTTTGATCTAGGTCCAATCTGGAGCATTAGATGAAGGAAATGGTTTAATGGGACCACTTAATAAATGATCATGGGCATCTTTAAAGCAAGTATATTGCTCTCATATCGATGACTGTAAACATCACTTTTTGAAACCATTGTGAGGGTAAATAGAGCATTTGCTCCACAGGAGCAATTTATCACAATGGTTTTAGACCTAAACAATTCAAAAAGTTAACTTTTCTCTAGTTAATGCTCCTTTTCAGTAGGCGTATTTAAAGAGTTTGGTCTAAAAATAGCCGATGAGGTAATGGATTAATGCAGAATGAAAGTAACTTTCTGACAGGAATGTCAGTTTTCTGTATAATTGTCATCCTGCATTAATCTACATCCTGCCATAACCCTTAATGTGCGGGACACGAGTCACTAACGTAATTTGCAAACAGTGCAGACCCAGATAAGAGGGCTCCTAGAGGACTCTCTCATCTGGGTCTGCACTGTTTGTCATAATACACTTTTCTTTAGAAAAAATCCTAAATATTCACTGTAAGCTTGACCTGTTTGAAGTTTGGAATAGTCCATCTGAAAAGTCAGCGTTGTAAGGGCTAGTAGTCTACTTAAGACTTATTTTGAGTTGCTGCTGTTGTAGAGAGCTTTTAAGTAACAATGAAACCCGTGGAAACAGTTTGGAGCTAGATGAAACACGGAATAATTTGTGTGTGTCATCAGGATCCAACCTCTTTGCTACTGTTATTTCTTTTTGAAGAAAGGGGAAGTAATTGAAACATGAAAATTGTAGAAGTCTTGCAGATGACGTAGTTCATTGCAACAAAAGTGTTAAAGTAGAGATATGCTAGAGATCAGAGGTCCAGAAAAGATGTGTCAATTAAAATAGGAATTACTTCTTTATTTGTCCACCAAACCCTATGTAGTGGCCACTCTTTAGAATCGTCGCAGAGAGATTCTAAAGAGTGGTCACAAAATTGGGTTTGGTGGAGAAATGACAATATTAGTATAGGAGTATGCCCCTGTTGCTCTGTAGAGATTATACATGTACATGTATTTGAAAATAATAATTAACTTGAATAATAAAAGAAAAGAAATCACACTAACGTGTTTGTGTTTGGTAGCATCCCCGCCCCCGTCTCCCCAGTTTGTATTTTCACGGTATAAAATTTTACTGCCATTTCAAAAGTTATATTTGAATATCAGTTTAAACCTCTTCAGAGATTTAGAGATGGCATTTATCTTATCCTGATCCAGATTGTGTTCCCTTTGTTTTAATGAAATCATGAATATTTATTAGCTGCATGTATACAGTGGTAAATGAGCATTTGGCCTCGGCTGAAACTGTAGGACCAGAGCTATACAATCCCTTCAGGAGCTGTCTGATCTGGGTCTACTCTTGTTTGCACAGGCATTTAAAGGTGCTATCATTACTAGATATCTGAATGTGTAATTCGAAATGCCACATCTTTTATTATACCCCACAAGGAACGTTTTGAGGGGGTATGCAGTAAACCCCCTCTAAACTGAATTAAATTTAGTATAAATATCGGTCTTTGAGACGGTGGAAGCTTAATGCAGGACGAGTCATGCAGAAAGCTGCATGACTTTCACCCTGCATGAAGCAGCCACCTGCCTAAAAGTGTATAAATTCTCTACTAAAGTTTTGGTGTTAAGGGGTACTGAAAGGGTAGTGGTGTCGAAAACTGCTCCTTCAATTCGAAACGGAAAGTTATTGCACTGATATTTAATAAATATAACCAGACATAGTAGATTGCAAGAGGCAAGTTTCAATTGTTTAGTGCTAGGCATTGCAGAATTGTCTCCCCTTGACAAATTGACATGAAACATGGGTAGTTGGTGTCTCGAAATCCTCCTTAAAATTTGAAAGTTATTTAATTAATACTTGCCATAGGTAATAAATACGAATAGTAGATATACAGGACGTAATTTTGCGTGTTTATCGCCAGGAATTGCATAATTGATCCTCTCCTTAATCTTAATGATTCAATTAAATTCATATTTGGCATACATAATAACAATGACAATGAAGTAGTAGATGTGCAAAACGCATTTTCAAGTGTTTAGCGCCTGTATTGGAGAATTATCCCCCTTGAACTTTGATTAGTTTTGTCATTTGGGCTTGTAACATGGGTAGTTGGTGTTGCATCCCCCCACCCCCTTCAGTTTTACTGTAACAGATTTCAATGAGAGTTTACACACATGACTTCTATGATGTGTAACCCCCTGCCCTCACCACCAACCCACCCTTTCACTTTTACTGTAACAAACTTCAATGACAGTTTACTCACGTGACTTCTATGATGTGCGTCCATTTACTCCATGAATATTATGTAAGAAATAATCACATCATGAATATTAACACACCGAGGGCTTGCTGCAAAACTGTTCTAACTCGTTCACAAAGTGAAGGAGTTAGAATAGTGTTGCACCAAGCCCTCGACATGTACATGACATTTTTGTCAAAACAGAAACTAGAATCAGATCTATATTATCCCATAAGGAAACGAAGCAGTCCATTATAGCAAAGACATACATACATGTATATGTCTCTGTATTAGTATATGTCACTGACCCAATTAGACGGCATCTAAGCCATGCTATCTGTGTCTACTTTGTTTGAAAAGGCATAGAAAGGCGTGTTTATGGAGTAAATGGTTAACCCTGTTCAATATTTATGTAAGAAATTGTGTCATTATGAATATTTATTAGCTGGTTTTTAATAATATAAACTTTTCAAGGATTGTTTTAGTTGCGACACAAACTGTAGAATCGGATCTAGACTATATCATGTAAAAAGCAAAAAGAGCATATACCAGCTCATACATGTATATGAGACGTCTAAGCTGGGTCTACTCTGTTTTAAAATATATGAAGGGAAGGGTTAAATTTGAATGAAAGTATTGCAATAATTTGCAGATGACACTTTTAGAAAATAATTTGTCGAGCAAACAGTGCATATTTAGCTAGGCACTGGTTAGGGTCTAGATTGTTTGCATATTATAATGTCCCCTATATGGGACACTATATACAAATATATTAGCCTTTTACCTGATAAAAACGTTTTCTGTAAACACGGTAGACATAGACCAGGTTCCAAGGTTATAAACTTTCTGAGCCTGAGTCTGAGATCATTCTCAAGTATCTAATCCGTCAGATTCTGAGCAAGCTCAGAATCTGACCAATCAGATGCTTGAGAATAATCTCAGACTTAAGCAAAAAGCTTTATAACCTCGGAGCCATATGGCTCCTACAAGAGTCGGCTTATCTGGGTAAACCCTGTTTAATTGTGTGGAAATGCAGACTAATTGACCATGGCAGATGCTGCACTCTATATACCAACAGAGGTAAAGATAAAATGCATAGATTAAAACATTTTTTTCAAGAATAATTCCCTAATCCTCCACCAAAGCCTATGTTGTGATCTTCTTTAGAATTGTCTCTTCGAGAAAATGTGGTCCAGCCTAGGGTTTGGTGGTGGAAGAATTGACGGTTTTAGTGCTTGAGTGGGCACATTTATCTGTTGCTATGTACCACTATAGAATTAGCTAAAAGATATGCATAAGAAATTCATAACAAAGGATGAAATGGTTTTGAGGTTCTTAATTCCCACGTGTAGACATAGACATTATAGCAGTCTGTTGCTTCTCGATACGACTCTAGTCAAAATTATTTAGACGTTTCGCTTGCTCTTTATATCATCTTTTCTCTTTTCTTATAACTTCCATTCTACCTTCAACTTTTAAAAATTATATATCTCTGCAAGCATCAACCAGAAATTGAAAACTGTAAACTATCACTAATAATGGAGGGAAATGTTGATATTAACATATGAGGCGGCTTTCTATGAAGGACTAGATACGACCCTAGCAAACAGTTCATAATTATCAGCCAGATGTCGGACCGAAATTTATTTCTATATTATGGCGTACGAAACAGTTCATAACTTTCCAAAAGCGCATCATGCGGTTTAGAAAGCGCATCATGCGGTTTGTAAAGCGCATCATGCGGTTTATAAACCGCATCATGCGCTTTCTAAACCGAATGATGCGCTTTCTAAACCGCATAATGCGCTTTATTAGTTTTGGACCTTTCGTACACGATAGTCACAGCATTTCAAATCGCATCTTGCGGTTCAGCTCACCGGTTCTGGCACTTTATTGATCACGGTTCGTTCGGGCTATATTATGATTTCTCTCAGCCAATCAGAACAGTTGTTACAAATTGTATTATCTAGAGTGAGTGAGTGAGTGAGTTGGGTTTAACGTCCGACCAACAGTATTTCAGTTATTTGCAGACGGCACCCGCATGAGACAAGTTATAGTGCTGCCTCACTGAAATACCCCTGCCGCGGGCACATGGCAAGGGCACCCCACCCAGTCACATTATCCTGACACCGGGCCGAACAGTCCTAGAACTACACCTTTTGATGTCGAGCGTAGACAAGGGAGCTACTAGTACCAACTTTTAACGACGTTTGGTCTGTCGCGGCCGGGGATCGAACCCACGACCTTCCGTACCGCAGGCGGACGCTCTACCATTGAGCTATGGCTCAGAGATGGGCAAATTAAATTACATGGGGTCGGTGCCTAATACAGAACAGTTACTCGGGTCGGGGCCTATTACAGAACAGCTACTCTTAGGGTACTTTGATCAAGATTTATTTAACTTTAAATGAAAGCATTATGAACGTTTTTGTTCAATGTTTTTGTTTTTCATCTGTACCAAATGAAAATTATTCTGTTACGTATACATAGTGTTTTATGCTGTTTATGTTTGGTATGCTGGTAAGCTGTAAGACACGACTTGCCAGTGTAACGAAGTAAAGTGACCCCGTCTGATATGGATCTACACTGTTTGCAAAGGCGTAGAAAGGCATAGTTATGGAATAAAGGGAATTAAAGTGTATACCCAGATCAGATGGTGCAAACATGAACCGTCTAGTCAGGGTCTGCTCTGTTTGCGTTTGATATTATATAGATCTGATTCTACAGTTTTTATCAAGGCAAAATACAATCGCTTGAAACGTTTACAATATAAAAGTTGTGTTGATAAATATTTCAGCTGTCATTCTCTCTTGCATGAATACTGAATAGGAAAAGGGTTAAAGATAAATTTATTACATTCTCAAAATCTATGGATTTATATGCCTAAAACATTACAGGCAGTTTATACTTTGAGTTGTTTTTAAAGGCATTGACTTGTAGTCACAGAGAAAAGATTAGTAAGGAAGATGACCGTCGTTCGACTTTTTAGCAAATTACCTATGGCCATGTAAATGTGAATCAGTTCTATTTAACCCTATGTGACAATCAAATCGGAAAAGTTACTGCTTTTCTTTCTCGAGACTGAAGATATGCCTCTTCAAAGATGTCCAATCAAAAATGACCATAAGTCAGGTCACCTCCCTAATGGTTTAATTGGTCAGTCAGTTAGTGGACTGTAACTGACATGGACTGTAACTGACACATCTAAACAATACCATATATCACGGCGGTAAGTCACCAGATAAGAAAACAGCGGGCCACCGGTCTTAATCTCAACAGGAAGCCATTTACAATAATGTATTGACCTTTATCAGCGCGATCAGACTCGTATTTGCAAATTGTTTGGATTTCGATGAGACCCCTAATTTACTCGATATCTCATCAGGGTTCTCAGTTGTTCGACACTCAGGCACCAATGTCAAACGCTCGTAAGAATCAGAAGAAAGCTACAGATGCAACCTTTCAGAATGTGGGCAGTATTTTTCAGCACGATAAGGGTTAGGATATGCATATTTACCTGAAACAAATTCGCATGAAATCCAGTCCTGACCCTCTGTATGTTGTATGTCTGTCTTTGTCTCTCTAGCTCCCCTCCAACTCCCCCTTTACCCCTCCTATGTATGTCTGTCTGTCCGCCCGTCCCCCCCCCTCTCTCTCTCTCTCTCTCTCTCTCTCTCTCTCTCTCTCTCTAACCCTTTCCTCCCTCACCTCATATCCCCCCTCACCCCCTCTCTCACACTAACATGGACATAGATAGAGAGACACGGATAAAGAGCTAGAGGGAGAGAAACAGAGAGAGACACACAGAGACAGACAATGATATACAGAGAGGAAAGAGGAAGAGAGTGAGGGAGAGAGAGAGAGAGAGGGGGGTAGGGACAACAGCGAGATAGATAGAGAAGGAAAGCGAGATAATCGACAGTAAAAAGCGATAGAGACTGGCCAATATAGAGAGATGGTGTTCGGGGATTCTGAGAAAGAGAGAGGAGAAAGAAAGAGCGATAGACTGATGGATAGATGGATGGAATGGCAGGCGCGGATTTAGAGGGGCGCAGCCGGCGTACAATTGCCCGAACAATATTTTTGTGTACTTATACTAGATACAGATCTAATAAAAATCAACAAAACATTGTTTAATCCTGGACCCGCACATGAATGGTGGTAAGAAAGAGGGAGAGGAAAGAGAAAGGGGGATAGTGACAGGAAAGTGAGAGAGAGAGAGAGAGAGAGAGAGAGAGAGAGAGAGAGGTAAGTGACAAAAATAGGGTGATGGATAGATGGGTGGAATGGTGGTAAGTAGGTCGAGGATAGTGCGATAGCACGTGAGAGATAAAGGGAGAGGGGAAGAGAGAAAGAGGAAGATGAAAGAGAGAGAGGGGGAAATATTTCGCCGTTCGTTATTCTAATAACGAACAACGAAATATTTCGCAGTTCGTTATTCGCACGCCATTAATATTAAAATAGTTCGCAATTCAATTTACGAATAAGGAAATGGTCAATAAAGCTATAAATTAACAGTTCAGTAGATAGATAGATAGATAGATAAGCTACCACCTGCCTCTGCCAGACAGAATTAAGCCCCTTTTGGTGTTCGCATTAGAAGGATTTTACTGTAATCACCGTCTATCAACAACTCCGGAAATAGCTAGGTAAAACTACTAAGCGAAGCGAAGAAAGTGATAAAACTGACCAACACCATGTAAGACAATCCCTTGTTATTTTAACTCTCATTATCTTAACCATCATAGATAAAGCACTACCGGGTCCATGAATATTTGATTACTTCACTCAGGGTTTAAACTCTTGCATAGGTTAGCCATATCAAAATATTTAACCTGTAAAATGCGTCCCTAGTAGCGAGGAAAAGTCTACGCAACTTGATATTTGGGTCTTATTTAAGGAAACTTTTATTTGTATATTCATGAATTAACTGCCGAATCGAAGCATATGATTGTTTTGTTTTATGTACCAAAAATTGTATCTTTCCATACATTGTGTGAGAAGATATCACAAAATTCATATTTAGGAATGTGTACGGCGAATAGTTGTTACGGTGTACGGCGAATAGCGTTTCTGGTGATTTTTAGTATACGGCGAATAGCTTCAACAGTTTTCGAAAGAAAATGCTTTTAATAAGGGTGGTATCTTAATCGACAGTATCGAACAAGGACCCGTGAGTTAAACTATTTAATAGGCTACTTAACAATTTATGAATATTGCTTTAGAGTTGGTCATTGTGCTCATTCAAGTTGAAGTTCTACTCTTAAGTGTAATACTTATGGATTTTCATGAGTACGTTTCCTGCTTTATGACATCAATCCGAAAGCAAATAGAGCAGAGAAATGAATCCGGTCCTACTATGTTTGCAAAGGCTTAGATGTGTGTTTCTATACAGAAAAGGTTTGAGATTTGTTTCTGGCAAAAATAGAGTAGAACCTGTCTTAACCGACCATCATAAAGGTCCAATTATGGGTCTGTAAGGCAGATGGTAGAGTAATACAGGCTACAATTGATACAGAAAGTTCCTATGAGCTTTCTGCACTACTCTTGCCTTGTATTAAGTAACCTCCTGCTTTTAAGACTAATGTGTTCAATATATGTATGTATATACAGTTACTTTTCATCGTATTAACCCCTTTCTACTAAAGAAATTTAATACGAATTATTTAACCCTTTACCTGTTCAATCTGGTTTGGATCTACTCAGTTTGCAAATGCGTAAAAATGAGTTTATATGAAGAAAAGCATTAATGATTTAATGAATATTTCTGTAACCAGGGTTTCTCTAGAGAAAATACACTCATCGGGTGTAGGGAGCCGGATTGCATAGCAATGCTGTACAAGTGTTGATACAGGTCAGCTTCAGCCTGTGGCATACGAGGGCTGATTGATTAGTCGAGAGCTTTGTATTGTAGGAGTTAAGCAGGGATGTCCTTTTTCTGCCCTACTATTCCCTGACTATTTAAGGCTGATGTCATGTGGTCAGTTTATACCAAAGAGGTAGCACTCTCAAGTCAATAAGGTTCTTGATTGGTGTGTGTGTGAGTGTGTGTGTGTGAGTGTGCACGTGTGTGGGGAGGGGGGTGTATTAAAATACTGATTTTTTTCTCAAATCATTGTTTACGCAGGGGATTCTCTCATTGCAATTACATGTAATATAGCAGACTTTCTTGTTTAGACCAAACACCAGTCTTTTCAAATACAAAGTGATTAATAAACTAATTCTTCATTCATACATATATCTTGTGTAATCCGAATTTTGTGAATGCTCCGATGCATGCAACAGTAATCAAAACTAACCTAGAAATTCACTTGAACATCTTTAAGGAGCGTAGCTGAATTCAAATATAGTTTAAGCACCGTGGCTATAGGGGCCCGGGGGCTTGTCCCCCCCCCCCCGGAAATTTACAATTGGGTGGTTTCAAAAAGTGACTTTTAAAGAGACGTCATTAGGAGGAATGGGTTAAATCTTACATGACAAGACAGAACGTTTCAACGTTTTATTCCATTTTGGCCATACTAGTTAATGTTTTCACCTATCATTGATGCTACACACGTGCGTTAATGCGTGTCGCTAATTACGCCCCTGTCTTTAGAAATTGGCCTGTAGTCTTCGCGGCTGACGTTGAAATGTTTGATCAACTGCAAGCGCACTTCTTCACTGCGAGAAATGGTGTGCAGTTTGTAAGGCTCCCAACACGGGCAGTTTTTATGCAGATTTTTTCTCCTTACCGTTGCACCATTTATAAAGTTTCTTTTGATTGTTATTGCAACAAAAAGCAGCATATCACTTCCCTGAAATGCTTTCGTATGGCATTATAACTTATTATTCTATACAAATTCCTAAAATATCGGTCATAAAAACAAATCCTTACAATCTAAATTCTTTATTTACCAGCAAAACTTAACAGTACCGTAATGACGGAGAGTATTCATGAGCAATTAATTATGTAATTATTGTTATGTACAGATCCGTCAAAACCGAAAGAAGTACAATAGTAGATGTGGATACTCTGCCATTTGTGTCTTCTAAAAGTTTCCTCATTAGCTATTGCAAAACCTACATTTTAATTCTAGATCAATGGCATGTTCATGATAGACACGAGGTGTCAGTTTATTTTCCTCGCACTAACCTTAGGTAACGACTATAACTAATTGTAAGCCGTAAAATGCCACACACCACGCAAGCTATTTGCTGAGAAGTCTTCACAACAGTGAAATATATTACTATTCGCCGTACACATAGGAAGCTATTTGCCGAGAAGTCTTCACAACAGTGAAATATATTACTATTCGCCGTACACATAGGAAGCTATTCGCCGTACAATATTTATACCACATTTATCTATTCGCCGTACACACACCTTGTTTTTCTTTTATCAAATTCAAAGCCAATTTCGATCGTATTCTGCAATCAACGCTGGCATAAGAGTGTATTAGCTGTGTGATGACAAGGAATATGTGAAATCGTGTGTCGGAGGATTAGAAAAGCGATTTCGAACACGTTTTTGATCTCTTCGCTGCTATATCGGTTGTACTAATCCGAGAATAATGCACCCAAAATGATTTACATACGTAAATTTGAATTGATCAGAAACCATGTAACCATTGGTTGATCTATCTACCAGTAGTTTCAAACATTGCAATGCTAGAATATGTCATAATCTATATAAATATATCGAATTACTAAATCACAGTCAATGAACTTTCGCTTTACTTAGTAGTTTTACCTAGCTATTTCCGGAGTTGTTGATAGACGGTGGTAATTATAGATACAGATAGATAGATAGATATTCTTTATTTCCTCCACTTATGGAGAGCATCACAAGCAATATAATACAATACATTTATGAATGAAATGAAAACAATGATGATAACGTTATCTACAAACTATTTACACATATATACATACAATTAGTATTTCTACTAAATGTATGTTATGCATGCATGTATATATTCATATATATATTTCCCAAGTCGGTTCAACTCTTTCGAAAACGAAACACAGAGGAGAACCCTAGGAAATATATATGTGTCTGTCCTTTGGCATGTTAACGCTCCCGATCTTAAGAGAGGTAATATTGATGAAAGTATCAATATACCGGTATGTTTGTATCATGTGATTTACACAATCAATACGATGATCAAATATTAATACTGACTCCTGTCCGGGCAAATACAAGTTTATAAAGTCAGGATTTCTTAATTAAAAGTGCACCGTAATTTCAAAATATAAGATATATTATGTATTTGTATCAAAACTATTTTGAAACATCTGATCCTCTTAACATCACTAATTAATAAGCAGGGGCACCCTGATATCATGTCAATTATTTGCTCTTTCGGAGATAAACGACAGAAAATATCAAAATTTGCAGAGCCGAGAATTTGGTGTAGTCGGCTCCACAGTTTCTGACGGTGTTTATCGGTGTTACTGCAGTATAGTATAAGGTGAACGGCGATGTCATCGATAACTGATCCGCATTCCGGACACTCTGTATAATATCTCCGTGAGAACAACCGTCCAATGAACAATATGGTAGTTCTGCAAAAAGGGAGGTAATTACAATATAACTGGGCAAACCTCCAGACGCCCTTCGGCTTAATGTCAGCCTGAATAGACAACAAATTAACGATACTTCCCTCGCTAGAAATTCTTTTCCTGTATTCAAGTGTTGCCTTATGAAGAATGCATTTTGACGGTATCTTTCCAAGCAATCAGGGATGGAAAATCCGCGTTTTCAACATAATTGTTTAAGAATTGCAAGAGTCCATATTTCGAAAAGATTCTATAGATGTCTGCTATGAAACCTAGCGACTGTCTAGGGCAACTGAAATATCTAACCAGGCGGTAAATAAACATAGTCTCTATCCCTTTCGCTTCGTCAACATTGCATAATTGACCGAAGAAGAGAAGCTTTCGTTTATCAATTTCAAATTCAAGGGGAAAAATACCTAGCAAACTTAAAGCTATATCAGATCTCGTCGACGGAGGAAGCGCTTGCATATGTTTTACACACTGTTTGTGAGCACGTTCTTAAATAGAAATATGATTATTTGTCAACCTATTCCATTGCTCACAACCATATAAACACGTCGGTAATACCACTGTGTTATACAAGTTTACAAGGAGAGACCTGCAGCAGTTTTTTTTATCGAACATTTGTTATATACAACAGCCGTTTGACAATGTTTTGGCACCGGATCGTAAATAGGTTTCTATAAATAACCATTGTGCATATCAAGTAGTACGTGCGTTATAATTAGAACGAAGACAGTGAATATCAAGCGCCACTGCTTAGGAGATATATAATGCTTTAATCGTTGCAAGTACACATGTAGTTGTTTGAAAAAAAAGTTTCTTTGAATTGGAATTTATCCAGTCAGCAAGCTTCTCTAGGGACGTAATAAAGAGGTGCGGATAAACTTAGGTTTCTTAGAATAGAATAGAATATATATTGGAATAGGTTTTATTTACCAACCACGGATCCTCTCGGGTTACAAATGAATGCATACTAAAACATTTATGATTTACATTATTGACATGAAACTAAAGCACGTGTATCATATCTTAGGCACATATTGGTAAATCACATATAAACAACAATACATTTTATTCATCTTGCTTCCGTGAAGTTCTATGGCACATGGACACACCAGTCAAAACATTGATTTATGCATCTAGAAAGCACTTCCAAGTAAGCTAGATCCTCCTATTAGTTTTCTTCCGGTAGTATCTAGAAGGTTTATTAGGTTAGTGATAATACTAGCCGTTTCTAAGGCTTATGATCCTTAACAATGTAAGAACATGTATTTCAATTTTCTGTAAATATGCATTATGTTGATGGAATAACGGAAAAAATCACCTCTAGACTTATACAAATAAGTAAAAAAGAAAAAAAGGAGAAAATTGTGGGGGAGGGGGGGGGGGGGGTTATAGTTGAATTCGAACCCACGCCAGGTCAATCAAAACGTACACGTACCGCTCGGTCACTCTGCCATCGATGGTAAACAGCGCTGATCTATAAGTATTATTAACTTAATCCACCGCTGGAGAAACGCGGTTTAATAAGAATCAAGTCGGAAAGCAAAGATTAATGGATAAAAAGTACATGTTTCCATTCTATTCGCATGCTAATTAGATTAAGAAGCTTTTAAAGGGACGGGAATTGGCATAGACCTAAATAATATGTTCAGCTCCATCGAGGTCAATCTAACAATAGAAACTGATCCGACCGTTACTCGAATTTTATACGGAATGCAAAAATGACTGCACTTTGTTCTGGGATAAAATAATCATGTCTGTTTGAACTAAAATACCGACAATCTGGATTCAACTGATCCTATTGTTCAAATTCAATCACGTTTTCTATAAATACTTTAATATTCAAACTCTTAATTGGTTAGAGTAGTTTGACTGCGTATTTTCTATATAACCAAAACTCGCGCATGCGAATAGCCACAACTCGTCCCGCCCGGTAGACGGCGATATTCTTTTTACTATCCCAATTCAAAACTCCTTGAGATAAATTGTAAACCATTCCAGGTTACATGTACGCCGACATCCAATTCCAACACTGAGGAGACACCCTGAGGGGTCTCTCCAATAAATGCCTGCATGTTAGGGGATGAAATCTGTCATTACGTAAGCTTAAGTCAGTCATTCCAAAATAGGTCTTTCGTATTTTCGTACACGCTTCATATATTACATGTTTTTATTACATTCAATACCTAAATGAGTATATTTAATATCCTCTTCAACTTTTGCGGATCCTAAATACCAAGTGACCCAAGATTTTATATAGAAGCTTTGAATCCATACTGATTTGGGTCTACAGTGTCTAGAATAACATCATCACTAGGCGTTTATAACTTATTCTGACAGTTTCGTTATTGGCTGGTTGAACTGCGAAATAGTTTGTTATTCAAATGACGACTTGCAAAATGGCTCCGGATTTTATATACAGTTACACCCTTCTAATGCAATCACATAAAAGAGGTATACTTCTAGATGTTAGAGGCAGGTGATAGCTTAATGTAGGACAAATGTAATGCAGAAAGCTCCTAGAGCAGATTTCTGCATTACTTTCGTCCTGCATTTAGCAACCATCTGCTTATAAAAGACACCCATGTTTATTCATTAAGTTATCGCATTAGAAGGGTTCTACTGTATAAGATTTGATCAAACTATTATGTGTGTCTACAGTGTCTTAAATATATTGTGGTATTGAAGTGCGAACTATTTCGTTGCTCGAATGACAGACAAACTGCAAAATTACAATGTCTACAATACACATAATAATTACTGCTAATTATAGCTTTTAATGACCATTTCGATATTCGTAAGTCCAATTGCAAACTATTTCGTTATTCGCATGCGAATAACGAACTGCGTAATATTTCGCAGTTCGTTTTTCGAATAACGAACTGCAAGCTGACAGCCAACTTAACGCTGCCATTGTACCATCTAAACAAGAGCTCTTGACGTAAATCATTATCATTATCTACAACATTTAAAGAAAGCATGGTGCTCATCTTCGACCAAGATTACCTTAGTACTACTTTACAGAGCATACAAACAAGTTCTGTACTCTCTGTCGATGCCTAGATGTCTCCCAGTTTCAATGTTTAGTTTATGACTTGAATACCTAAAACGGGCTAAACTCTTATAGCTCACCAGAGCACAAAGTGCTCAGGGTGAGCTTTTGTGATCGACCGATGTCCGTTGTCCGTCGGCGTGCTTCGATCGTCGTCAACAACAATTTCAACGTTTAAAATCTTATCATCTGAATCTACAGGGTTCTCAGCTTTCATATTTGGCACACAGCTTCATGTTCAGGTCCATTACAAAAGTTATATAAATTATGCCCCTAGGGCCCCTGGGGTTCCTTGTTTTCTATTGAAACATATAGTAAGACTTTGAAAATCTTCTCCTCTGAAACTGGAAGGTTCTCGGTTTTCATATTTGGCACATAACATCATGTACAGCTCCTCTATAAAAGTTGTATAAATTGTGCCACTGGGGTCAAAATTGGCCCTGCCCCAGGACCGGCTAGGTTTCTATAGAAACATATAGTGAAATCTGTAAAATTCTTTACCTCTGATTGTCTGGAGAGCGATGCAAGGGCGATTCTAATCCTCTTGTTTATTTTGAAATGTATGTTCAAGCACAGATATGTTTCAGGATTTAAACTGGGTTTTATATTTTTATACATATCGTGCCTAGAGGAATCTTTTACATCAGTATGCCAGTTTTTGTGTTATACAGTCTTCTAACCTTCTTCTAAACTTCAACACAAACAAGTTAACATCAACAATTTGTTGCGACAGCTCCACAAAACCAAACCCATATCTAAACAAAAGTAATTTTACCTTAGTCGCCCAGTTTACTCTACCTAAGTCATCTTGAGCCTTAAGCATTTTATACATGTAGCAGTGTTTTTTTATATCTATCACTTGGGATATTTAAGAGTTCACACCAATATATGATGCACTTTGTATGATAAATAACACACAGTGAAAGTCTACCACATTCTCCAAGAGTCGCGCTAGTGTTAATCGTATAGTTTACACCAAGAAACTGTTTGCATAATCGATTTCGCACCTGCTCAATGGTTGCTGAATACTCAAATCTCCATATTTCGGATCCAAAAGTTAATATCGGCGAGACCATCTAGTCAAATAATATAAACGTTTCCTGATGTAAAACCCTTCCAAAAGGTCTCTCATAATTCTTCAATGAATAAATTGCCTTTTTACCTTGTGCAGAAAATTTCTTTTCTTTTCTGCCCATGAAAGTTTAGGAGTAAAAAGAAAACTCGTGTATTTAAAGACAGATGTTGTATGGATTATTGTATTATTAAATTTCCAGTTTTCATAATATCGTAGCGATCCGCCGTTTCTAAATACTATAATGTCTGTTTAAATTGCTTTCCATTCCCGTATCAGTACAGGAATCTGAGATAGCATCAATTTGTAAATTGTGGCAGCACAATTTGCAACGTCATCAGCATTATTCTTTGTTATTTATGTTTTCCTCTATAAGCTCACATGTTGTTACTTTTATGTAAACTGTGACGAAAATAAAGGATCTGTTCTGTTCTGTTCTGTTCTGGCAAAACAAGTATACATTGGATATCAGGTATGTCACTAGGTTTAAAGATGCCAGTGCTGCATTTTTCACGTAAATATGAACAAAGGTCATTGCTAAAGAGATTTAAAAATTATCGGACTACTTATGTCCCCGTCGCGTCCATCATTGCACATGAACGAGTGTGTTACACAGTTATCGACCGATAGATGAGGGAGATATAACGAGAGAGAAGAAATAAAAAAAATGAAAAAGGGGGAGAGACCGAGAGTGAGCGAGAGACACACGCACGCACACAACGATGTAGAGAGATAGAGAGAGAGAGAGAGAGAGAGAGAGAGAGAGGGGAAAGAGCGAGAGAAAAACAAAGAATAACAGAAAAGAGAGAAAGATGGCAAGCTGTGTAAGTGGGTCAGGGATAGAGAGATAGAGGGGTGGAAAAGTGAGGGAGGATGAAGTGAGAGAAAGAGAGAGGAGAGAGAGAGAGAGAGAGAGAGGAAAGAGCGAGAGAAAAACACACACACACATACATACACACACAGACATACGCACAGACACACGGGCAGGCAGAGGCATAAACTAACAGAGCAGACCCTGATCAGACGTCCGATCTTGGTCTGCTTTGTTTGTATAGGCGTGAAAATATGTTTATGTGAAGAAAGAGTTAAGCAATATTGACTTTATGAATATCGATTAGTTGACAGTTTATAATGGCATGTTAACAGTGGTATTTGTGGTTATTACAAAAACTGTAGGACCGTATCTATATTGAGTCATCAGCTAACAAAACAGACCCTGATCAGACAGCTCCTACAGGGCTTGTCTGTCATCGGTTTAGTCTGTTTGCAAATGCGCGAAAATGCTCCTGGAGTTGCCAAGCAAAAAGGTAATACATGTAAATAAAAATTTATACTTCTTTAAAATTCAGAACGAAAGAACAGGAGGCACCTACGTAAGACTCTAGCATAACCCATTTCTATAGGGCTTCTTTTGCCACAAACATTTTCTACATACGTATGTCCTTTAACGCCATTACAAACATGATAGACTGGGGACTTACAAGAATCGTCTTATCAACATCTGTTCCGTTTACTTATGGGATATTATACACTAAACTCCGTCTAAGGCGACCACATAAATCTTCTTTAAATGCAGATGGTTGCTTATGCCAGAAAAACAAGAATACAGAAAGGTCCTGCAGAAACTTTCTGCCTACCCCTCGTCTTGCTTTAGTCCAAAATTACATCCGTTTCGGTGGTAACTTTAGAGGGAAATCACTGTAGATTTGATTCAATACACACAGAAACAGATAGACACAGACAGGGAGACACAGAGAGGAACTCGGAAGAGAGTGCTGGAGAGTAAGAGAGGAGAAAGAGAGAAAAAAATGAGAGAGGAGAAAGAGACATTGGTTTGATGGATTGATGGGAATGTTGGTCGATGATATAGAGAGGATGGTCGGGATAGATGGTGGTAAGTAGGTTGGGGATAGTGTGATAGAGAGAGATGGGAGAGAGAAAGAGGAGAGGAAAGAGAGAGAGGGAGAGAGAAAGATAATGATAGAAAAAAAGAGAGTGAAGGGTAACTTAGAAACATAGGGTGAATGGCGAGTAAGTGGGCCAGGGACAGAGAGACATAGAGAGATAGACGGACAGAGAAAGATCGAAATAGAGGGGAGAGAGGCAGAATGTGAGCCTTGCTTTAATCGCAAATTACACAATTGTTGGTGGTCGCTTAAGATTGCCTCGATCTTCCGCACCCCGATATTTACACGACTTTACTTTTGGATTGGGAGCCTCGGTTGACCGAGGGCCGACTTACCAATCAAAAACAATAAAATATAAGCAACAACCTGTTTGCTAATGTAATTTG
Source organism: Azorinus chamasolen (assembly GCA_963576725.1). Classification (NCBI taxonomy): domain Eukaryota; kingdom Metazoa; phylum Mollusca; class Bivalvia; order Cardiida; family Solecurtidae; genus Azorinus; species Azorinus chamasolen. The sequence goes on from OY755236.1 coordinate 258,143, forward strand.
ATAGATATGTTTCTTTAGTTTCTAAAATGGCTACAATGCTCCACCTTCCACATTTCATTATTACTATTTTGTCCATGAAATATTCAGTAGGTATATAGAACATTGGAGTATATATAGAACAGGAAAAGCTTTGCTCAGGTGAGCTGAAAACTTTCAACTAGAACCTCCTGTCTATAATGAAACTCCTCATAAAAGTTTGTGGCAGTTTGTGAGAAAAACTGGCCAACTGACAGACCGACATTGAAGCTCCTGTATACCAGATCTAAACCATTACTCCATGAATATTCATGTAAGAAATAATGACGTCATGAATATTAATTTGATTACGATGTTATAATAGCACATGGACAAAGGATTTTTTGGCCATGACAGAAACTGTAGAATCATACATGTATCTGTATAATCTCATAAGCAAACAGCAGATCCTGGTCAGAGGTAGGAGAAGTCAAGCTTTTGATTGGTCAGATTTGAGTTCTCAAGCTTTTGATTGGTCAGATTTGAGCCAAAGGCTCATATCTGACCAATCAAAAACTTGAGAACGAACTCAGACTCACCTAAAAGTTTTATAAGCATGGGTGCAGAGATAGGAGCAGTCTGATCTGGGTCTACTCTGAGGCGTAATTATGGAGTAAAGGGGTTAAACCTTTACTTCATGAATATTTATGAGAAATTATGACGTCATTTATATCTGTTATATTAGTTGTTATATCACATGGAAATGGGAAAGTTTGGCCATAGCAGAAACTATATCATATCTATAAATAATATCTACATAAGCAAACAGCTGAGACTCTGATCAAATGGCTCCTACGGGGGCCGTCTGATCTTGGTCTAATCTGTTTGCAAAGGCGTATTTATGGAGTAAAGGGTTATTACTTTATGTTGAGTGAGTGAGTTGGGTTTTACGGCACTGCAAAACTATATAGATTATATGGCGCAGAGATAAAATATTGGGTGAATATGTTGGATAATATTTCAAGAAATACATGTAATGACATCATGAAAATTTATTAACTGAATTTTTATAACAATTCTGTAGATGGGATGTTTTGATATTGGTCAATCTGTAGAGTTATAGTTCCATAAGCAAACACAGTAGACCCTGATCAGACAGCTTCTACGGATTCTACGATCTGGGTCTACCATGCAAGGGCATTTATACGAGGTACAATGTAAAGGATTTAATTCTCATAAATAATTCAGACAGCGTAGTTTCTGGTCACGTGTCATTATTTCTTACATGAATATTCAATACAGGGCAAAGGTTAACCCATTCCCTCCTAGTGACACATTTTGAAACCATTGTGATAGAGCATTTGCTCCATTTGTCACAATTATTTCAAAACTACACAATTCTAAGTTTCCTTTTGTATAGTAAATGCTCCTTTTCGGTAGATTCATGAAACCTAGTCAGATACTATTTATGATATAATTGATTTGTTATAATATACATTGTAATTGCATATTTATACATGTGCATTGATTTGGTAATACAGTAAAATTCCGCCAATGCGACCATCTAAAAGAGATAATTCTAGGTGAAAGATGCAAAATTCCGCCAATGCGACCATCTAAAAGAGATAATTCTAGGTGAAAGATGCAGGTGGTAGCTTAATGCAGGACAAAAGTAATGCAGAAAGCTCCTAGAGGAGTTTCCTGCATTAAGTAATCACCTGATTACAAAGACACCCATGTTTATTCATTAAGTGGTCGCATTAGAGGGATTCTACTGTACTAGAAACTGTAGTCAATTATAATCTCATTAGCTCCGAGCAGTAAGTCCTGGTCTAGGTTTACTATGTTTGCCACGTCACTTAATGGCGTTTATATGAGGGAAAGGGTCAGCAGCTTTCATTTTCAAGATATATGTCAAATATTCCCCCATTACCAACGTGAAATTTAAGCAGACATATGCTACCATACAAGTGAAAACAAAATAAATGAAAATTTAACACTGAAGAATATGAAAAATAAGTTTCTACCACTGCAAAAACAAAATCCCATACTTAAAACACCATTATAGACTATTCAAAATACAGCATTTTAGCAGTGATAGAAACAGAATCAGATCCATTGATCTGGATCTGTTTGCAAAGGCGTGAAATACATTTCTATCTTGCATCATTGATATGTCAAGTCACACAGCTACTTCAGCAAAATTCGCTCTAAAACGGGCGTTCAATTTAGTATAAACAATGGGTCTCGGACACAGGTGGCAGCTTAATGCAGGGTGAAAATCATGCAGAAAGCTACTTTTTGGAGCTTCTGCATAACTTTCATCCTGAATTGAGCAGCCATGTGCCTAAAAGTATCTTAATTCTTTACTAGAATTCGGGTTTAGAAGGGGTTTATTGTACTGGAATTCTTCCTTTTAACCCTTTCCTTCATATAAACGCCTTTGCAAACATAGTAGATCCTGAAGGAGTTGTCTTATCAGGGTCTGCTCCATTTGCTAATTAATAGTTCTAGAACCGTTTCGTTACTTTCTAAATTGGCTACAATGTTCCACCTTCCATATTTCATTTATAACTATTTTGTCTATGAATATCAGTAGGTATTGGAATAAATATAGAACAGGGAAAGGGTAAAGGATCTTTCTACACATGGAGTCTTGAAGGAACATATTGAAGACAAAAGTTAAATACATGAAGCAGAAATTGTTTATTGAATTTAAAAAGAGAACATTGCTATACTTTTGTGTACCTCTGCTATCTAGTTGCACATTCACAACCAGTTTGGATCCATGAAGCACCCAGTACCTGCATCTCATCAAGATCCAAACTGTTCAATACCCTGACTGCAGGGGAATGTTAAGATACAGATACCTTATATTGATTGTACACAGGAATCTTAAAAAGATGGGTTTGTGAAACACTATGTCCCAGATATGAATGTTGACCTAGATGTATGACCTTTACCTTTAAGTTAATAAGTGGCCCATAAAAATGTTCGATGTTCGTCATGCACATGCATGCCAAGTATGTACAAACTTATAGCCAACATTAAAGTTGGGGACAAACTGATCAACCAACCAACCAACCAACAGACAGAGCAAACACAATATGCCCAACTATTACAATAGTAATGCAGATAGTTCCTATAGGAGCTTTCTGCCTTTGTTGACCTTCATTAAGCTGCCACCTGCCTTACAGACCCATTGTACGACCTCTATTTAATGGTCACTGGTTTTGTTTGTATCAGGGTTTACGCCACCAAGACCCCTTGAGGTTCTCCTGTGTACTGAACGGAGCGCCTGGGTGGAACCAAAAGAAAATTTAACCCTCATCATACTGAAAACCAAATGTACGCCAAGACTGATCTGTTGCAGGTTTTATTTACTTCTAAGTGTGTACGATACGAACATTTGAGAAACTGTTGAACGAGTGTCAAACAGCTTGGACCATGGTAAGACGTTGAGTAACTTGGCATCTCATCTGGATCCAAATTGTTTGCAAATATGAGTCAGGTCGCTTTTAGCACAACATCAATATGTCTCTCTCCCCTAAAGGGGGGGGGGGGGGAGACATAAATAGCCTATGAGGTAATGGGTTAAAGGCAGACTTTGGGTTTTGATGTTGCAAACTTTGTTCGAACAATGTTAATTCCATTTCAATACCTACTGAAGTAACAATGAAGTATAGAAGGTGGAACATTGCAGCCATTTTAGAAAGTAAAGAAACATACTTTTCAAATTCCATTAGCAAACAGCAGACTCTGATCAGATGAATCCTACAGGAGCTGTCTGATCTGTGTCTACTCTGTTTGCAAAAGGTGTTTATGTGGAGTAAAGCTGAATAATTAAAATTTGAGAGAGCAGAGCAGCAAATAGTGTCGACTCAGGTTCTACACTAATTATCTGAATACTTAGGGTAAAACAAGAGCCGCGTGTGGTGCCAACACTCATCTTATTTGGTACTTGTCCAGATAAATTAATAAAATATAAAAAAGGACAAAGGGCCATAACTCAAAAAGTTTAAAACAAGAGTTACGGTACTTATGTAGGAGTCTTTCCCTCAATGAGATCTGCTAACCTTTGAAGTTTCATGTTGATACCTCATACTTTTCGAGTAATGAGCTACATTAAAGTTTTTGCACGACGACGACTACAACCCAGTGATCACAGTAGCTTGACTTTTCTTTGAAACAGACAAGCTAAAAATAGTTTAGAGGCAACCATATACTGGGCGTATTTATCAGGATCAAAACCGTTTGCAACTGTATGTGCCCTAATCTTAGCTATAGAATGCTGGGAATATTTGTCGATAAAACATTCGACTCATTGTTCATTCTAAAGTGTCCGAATGGTCAGAATTATCTCAGACTCAATTGTTTTTATAATTTCAGGGTAAAGGCTTGATTTCATAAACTCATTCTCCGACTCAAACTTATGAATATACTCAAACATGTTGCTTGGATTCCAGCTTGGAATCCAGTAAATAGATTTTGAGGATATTCTAAACCCTTCATTCCATCAATATTCAGGCAAGATATAAATGCTATCATTAATATTAATTCACAGAATGTTTATAATGGTACTATGAACAAACTATCATTAATATTAATTCACAGAATGTTTATAATGGTACATTGAACAAAAGTGTTTCATCGTGACAAACTGTAGAATCGGATCTATATTACAGTAAAACCCCTCTAATGTGACCACGTAATGAATCTACATGGGTGTCTTTATAAGCAGGTAGTTGCTTAATGCAGGGCAAAAGTAATGCAGAAAGCTCTTCTATCCTGTATTTTGTCCTGCATTAAGCTACCTGGTAACCTGCACCCAGAATACCTCTTTCAGTTGGTCGTATTAGTGGGGTTTTACTGTACATCAAAAGCAAATAGAGCAGACCCAGATCACATGGATCCTATAGAAGCCATCTGATCTGGGTCTAATCTGTTTTCAAAGACCAAAAATGCATTATTTATGGAGTAAAGGGTCAAGCCAACAGTTAAGCCTAGATAATTGCCGCCAGCAATTAACCCTTATTCTATAGCTCGAACAATTTGACATGGACCCTGACCTACTTAATTTGCATAAATAAAAATCCGTAACATCGCACGAGTTTATCCTCGGCACGTGTCCCGGTAAGCAACTATACGCATGGATACGCTCGTGATTGTATGGTTTACGGGTTAATTTCAGCGAGAATAAACTTCACGATTTACCGGCGGAGTTTTATTTATACAGCGTCCTCTCTCTCATTATGTATTCTGCATAAAGTAGACCACTAGACCACCTACAAAGGTGATAGTACAATAAATGAAATCCATCCTTTATATAAATTCCACTAATGTTTTTGTATGTATTTCTCAATACAGTGAAAACCCTATAAACTGGACGATAAAATTAGTATCAAAATCAGTCTTTCCAACATGTGGCAGTTTAATGCAGGTTGAAAGTCATGCAGAAAGCTCCCAAAGGAGCTTTCTTCATGACGTTCATCCTGCATTAAGCAGTAACCTGCCTAAAAAGACATAATTTTTTCTTTTTATAAAATTCCAGCTTAAGAGTTTTACAGTATTATACAAGACATATTGCACTACAAATCATTTAACAAAAAAAACCACACACTTAATTCTCTACACAAATACACAAAACTACCTCTTGTATAGGAGTTAGCTCCCTTGGCCCAATACTTCCAAGATAATTCTTACGGAAACCCTATTTACATGTACCATAAATATTCGGCTCCCACAAGTTTATAAAGCTGAATAATTCAACTGGTACCGATTCGATAACTGTAAATTAGAATGATATAGTAACAAATAGTGTAGACCCAGATCAAACTGCTACCTCAGGAGCAGTTTGATCTGGGTCTTCACTATTTGCCTAAATTTGTTCGAAAACTTAGGGTAATAAGGGAAATAACCATAAACTACAATAAAAACTATTATGGTATCAAACAGGTCTACAGTAAAACCTCTCTAAAGCAGATGTTAAATTTAGTATAAATATCGGTCTTTGGGACAGGTGGCAGATTAATGCAGGGTGAAAGTCATGCAGAAAGCTCCTCTAGGAGCTTTCTGCATGATTTTCACCCTGCATTAAGCAGCCATCTGCCTAAAAGTATCCAAATTTTCTGATCTAAATTACATCAAATATTTTGTGCTAAAGGCAAGTGGATGCTTAAAGCAAGGTGAAAGTAAAACGGTACGCTCCTATAGGAGCGTTGTGTTTTACTTTCACCTTGCTTTAAGCAACCACCTGCCCACAATACCAACTCATTACCGGTAACACAATTTAGTGGATGTTATAGAGAGGTTTTACTGTACCAATCCAATAGCAGATTGCAATATAAGGACTAAATGTCGTCTGGTGCAATTCTGTAAGATTGGACTAGTGGCTGCTTAATGCAGGCTTAAAGTAATGCAGAAGGTTACCAAAAGGAGCTGCACCATGCAGCCACCTCCTGGTGTGAAGTCAGTCATTTTTTCTGTTGAATTCTCTTCAAAAATAAAGTCGGTGTCAAACAGTTTGGATCCTGGTTAGATGCCAAGTTCCTTGGGGTCTCATCTGCCAAACAGTTTGGAGCCTGGTTAGATGCCAAGTTCCTTGGGGTCTCATCTCAGCTCTAATCTGTTTGGAAAGGTTATGAAGCTTTCATACATGTATTGATACCTCTCATACTTGTCGAGTAATAAGCTACATTAACGTTTTTGCACACCAACAACGACAACCACGACAACGACTACGACCCAGTGATCACAATAGCTCGACTTTTCTTCGAAACAGTAGAGCAATGGAAGGCTGCACAAAACAACTAGCTCGTATCCTTTATTCTTTATTTTTCCAATCTGTGCTATGCTTTATATTGTCCTATATGCTGGGCTGAAACAATACATCCCAGAATTACCATCAATGCATATAAAACAAGTGCAACTAGAACTGTAAGCCAAAGGCTAACGAATACCCCCACCTGTCTGCTTGTCAGAACACCTATCATCAATCTGAACATATGTACATACAGAAAAATGAAGAGATTTAAAAACAATACATGTCCCAACCTAATTTATGTAATAAAAACGAAGAATAATTCAGAGAAACAAGACCCTTTCATGAGGTTTTTGTCAAATCCAAAGTTCTGAAGCTAGGTACCTTTTCAGAAAAACATTAAGTTCAAGGACAATAACTCTGACAAAAATTATTCAACCAGACCCATATTTGAACTTAAGCTGTACCTCATCTAGATTTAGCTCTATGTCAAATATGAAGTTATTATCTCTAACCACTTCCAAAGAAAGACCGGAAAATTGAAAATTTGACAAAAAAATAAAGTTCAAGGGCCATAACTCTGTCAAAAATTATTCAACCAGACAGATTGGGAATTAAGCTGTAATTCATCTAGAGTTAGCTTTATGCCAAATATAAAGTTAATATCTGCAACCACTTCCAAAAAAAGTCTGGAAAATCCAAAATTTGAAGAAAAAAATTAAAGTTCAAGGGCAATAACTCTGGAAATAATTATTCAACCTGGCTGAGATTGTAACATAAGCTGTAACCTATCTAGATTTAGCTTTGTACTAAATATAGAGTTGATATCTCGAGTCACTTCCATAAAAAGTCCAGACAACCGGAAAACATTGGTAGGGGACTAAAAAGGGGAGATAACTCCTGAAGTAGTGGTCCGATCATAATGGAAATATGCCGTGCGCAGGTTTATATGGTCATATGGCTATACATGAACTTTCAACAAAATTGAATCAAAACAGTAGAAGAAGAAGGCCGGACAAAATTGTGTCCACGGACGGACAGACGGACGGACAGACGGACAGACGGACAGACGGACAACCTGATTCCAGTATACCCGCCCCCCCAAACTTCGTTGTGGGGGTATAATAAAGAACATAGTTATAAACAGGTAAATATATGCATACCCATGGAGTGCTGTTATAACAAATACTATGACAGACTTGTTGGTCATAACTTATAATATATATGACCTGAACAACATGGAACTGTCTTAGCTATTAACCCATTTGTAATACTCAATGATGCATGATCTATATTACAAAACAATACATTTTATACATATGCAGCATTCCTTACCAGGTTGTGGACCTGCCCAGAATTACAATCCCCCTCTGTCTATCTCTCTCCCCCCCCCCCCCCTCTGTCTATCTCTCTCTCTCCCTGGTGCCATGCTAAGGTTAGTAGTAGGTGTAAAAGAAGAACCATTCACCAAATACAACATGCAAGGGGTTAAAGTAATTAGTTAACTCAGTCCGGTTTCGTCAACAATATAAAGTTATGTCAAACGCTTACAGTAGGTCAAACCGACACAAGACCGAAATGACACGGCAATAACGAAAGAACGAAACATAATTCACAAGCAATGTCAGCAGAAATAGAGATCAACTTATAATGATAACGCAATCTTCCAGCCACACCTTCCTTCTTTACACCACCACAATTATCAAACTCAAGAACACTCGACCATTCCCAAACGACGATAACCAAAGAGTGACCAAGCAAGTGACCACTGAGACTAGAAACCGCACGAAAACCAAAATCATCAGAATCAATACAAACGATATCCAATCAGCAATCAGATAATTACATCATAATAATTACATTTATCTCTTCCAAAATAACGTCAGTGTCAAACAGTTTGGATCCTGGTTAGATGCCAAGTTCCTTGGGGTCTCATCTGGATCCAATCTGTTTGGAAAGGTTAATTCACAAGTCCATATAAGATTTGTAAATTAAAACATTTTCAACAAGCAATGTCGACACGAAATCAAACCGGGTTTTCCTCCACTATTAACTGGCGATTTCTCTGTTCAAAGGGGTATAACTCCCAGGAAAATTGCAGAAGGAAAAATCCTCAACAATATGTATATCTACATATTGTGTCCATGCTACATGCAAGGTTTTATGAAAACCTGTTGAACAGTTTCAGAGGAGTTGCGCTAAAAATTGGCAGCTGCCCGCCCGTCCAACATACATCACCATATGGTCATAATATAGGTTTTGGTAGAGAAACAAATAATTTATTCTCGAAAATGTTTTAATTTACTCAAAGACTATTCTTTGGAGTGGTCACAACATAGGGTTTGGTGTTGTGACCACTCTTTAGAATTGTCTGGAAGAGAATTCTAAAGATTGGTCGTAATAGGTTTTTGTGGAGAAATAAAGAATTTTGAAATGGCGACGTATGGTGGACGGGCGGGCAGCTGCCAATTCACCAACGCTGGTCTGATTTCGTGTTTGTCCAGCTAAATTAAAACTTTTTGAAAAAAAATAAAGGGCAATAACTCCAAAAGTTTGAAATCAAGTTATGGTTCTTACGTAGGGACCTTCTCCTTAATGAGATCTACCCACCTATGAAGATTCATGTTGATATCTCTTATACTTTGAGTAAATTAGCTACATTAAAGTTTTTGCACACACCCTAACAACGACGACAACTACAACTATGACCTAGTGATCAGCTCGACGTTTCTTCAAAACAGACGCGCAGATAAATGAATCCACCTCCTGTACTCTGAGCAACTGTCCTCTGCTTAAATTCTACATGTATTTCTTTAACCATATCCTCCATAAATATGCCTTTTTACGACTCTGTAACAGCCACTCTATGAAACCATTGTGATAAATAGAGCATTTGCTCCTATAATAGCAAATGCTCTATTTATCACAATGGTTTAAAACTACAAACTTCTAAAATTTTCCTTTTCTCTAGTTATTGCTCCTTTTTGGTAGATTTATACAGTGGTTAGATCTAAAATTAGCCTATGAGGGAAAGGGTTAAAACAGTGTCATAGTGACAAAAAGTGTGGATCCTGAGGAAACCGAGTTACTCGGCATCTCATCTGGATCCAAACTGTTTGCAAAGGTTGTCATAAGGTCACTGATCGAGTAATGAAGGTTAAAAAAGTCCAAAAGTTTAGATTTTCTTGAAGAGAACCTTATACTAATGTTTTTTATCTGGAGCAAGCCTGTTTGCATTTGCCTTCACCAAATTTCCCCAGCATTCTAAAGGTAAGACCTGGGTCCAATGTTATAAAACATCCGAGTCTGAGATCATTCTGAAGTATCTTGATTTGTCAGATGCTTGAGAATGATCTCAGATTCAAGCAAAATGATTTATAACATTGGGGCCAGCGCTTGATCTGATTCTCGGACTCCAAATTATTCTCGAACATGTTACTTGGTATCCAGCTTTCACAAGAATCAAGTAAACATATTTTGAGAATATTCTTCAGTCAACAGTTAGGGAATGTCAAGACCTGAATTAATATTTGCACGCTTAGACAAATGTCCCCTGCAATTCACGCTTTGCACGCTTAGACAAATGTCCCCTGCAATTCACGCTTTGCACGCTTAGACAATGTCCCCTGCAATTCACGCTTTGCACACTTAGAAAATGTCCTCTGCAATTCACGCTTTGCACGCTTAGACAAATGTCCCCTGCAATTCACGCTTTGCACGCTTAGACAATGTCCTCTGCAATTCACGCTTTGCACACCTAGACAATTGTCACCTGAATTCACGCTTATGCTATGAAACAATGTCAGTTCTAAATTTGAATTTGGTGTATTGTTAACTTCAGACTCGATCAAGCTTTTAACCCTTTCCCTGTTCTAGGTTTATTACAAATTTCAATATTTACTGAATATTCATAGACAAAAAAGTAATAATGAAATATTAAAGGTGGAACATTGCTGCTATTTTAGAAAGTACAGAAACATATTTATCAAATTCCATAAGCAAACAGAGCAGACCCTGATCGGACGGCGCCTGATCTGGGTCTACTCTGTTTGCAGATGCGTGAAAACCCATTTATATGAAGGAAAGGGTTAAGAAAATATTGGCCGAGTGTCAAATAGTTTGGATCCTGACGAGACACCATGTTGCTCCGTGTACCATCACAATCCAAGCTGCTTGCTAATACGAGTTAGTTTTTTCTGTTGAATTCTCTTCCAAACTATAGTCCGTGTCAAACAGTTTGGATCCAGATTAGATGACGAGTTACCTAGAGTCTTATCTGGATCTAAACCGTTTGCAAAAGTTATGTCACTAGCGTGCAAAGCATTCAACCTTATCCTGTGGAAAGTCTACAATTTGGAAATTACAGTTTTAATCCTTTACTCCATGAATATTGATGTTAGATATAATGACATCATGAATATTAATTTAGATCCATTTTTAATATGACATGAACACAGACATTTTTCTATGACAGAAACTGTAGTCACATCTATAATTATTCATTTGCAAACAGAATGGATACTGATCAGATGGCTCATACAGGAGTCTTCTGATCCGAGTCTACACTGTCTCCCAAAGCATAGGAAGGAGTAGATCTATGGAGTATAGGAATATGATAAAAAAAAAATACAGAAAACTTAATACAAAGCTTATGTATAAAATTTATTGTATAAAATGAAACTTCTTAACCCTTTCCCTCATATAAACATGTTTTCACACATTAGCAAACAGTAGACCCAGATCAGATGGCTCCTATAGGAGCCGTCTGATCAGGCTCGGTTCTGTCTGCTAAAGATATTTCCACAGGAGAAGGTTCATGATACAAACTACTTGAGGATAACTGGAAACACTGCAAGTACTGGAACTGTCAACCTGAAAAATAGGAAAAAAAGAGTAAATGACAAAGCAGACAAGTAACAGAAGCAATCCCATTCATACACATACAGCCCCCACCCCTCCCCTACCCCCACAGGCATACTACCTGAACAAGTGTGTGAGGCTTCATTACATTGGCATGAAAATTGAAGTAGTAATGGCCAACATTAAAGTTTCCCAAAAACAAAAACGACAACAATGTGGATGGTAGAGTTATGACAATACCCCCCACCCCCCACCCCCTTCCCCGGAAAAATAGACAAACAATCTCACAATGGAATCTCTAAAATATAGAATGGTTACCAAGTCAGCAATGTACCCAGTTGATGATGCTGATCTAAGCTGTTTGCAATTGACAGTTAGGTCGCGATCGGCAGGATTACAATTATCTCGCCCAACCATGGAAAACTGCATCGAAATATTTTAGGATCTTTTCAAGAATATTAAGGTACACTGCTTTCCATCTTGTTAACTCTTCGAAGCTTACGTATAAGATTTCTTGTATAAAATGAAACTTCTTAACCCTTTCCCTCACATCAACGTGTTGTCATACATTAGCAAACAGTAGACCCAGATCAAATGGCTCCTATAGGAGCCGTCTAATCAGGCTCGGCTCTGTTTGCTAATCGAATTTGATAGATCTGTTCCTTTACTTTCTAAAATGGCTACAATGTACCACCTTCTATACATCATTATACCCATTTTGTTATGAATATTCAGTAGGGGTTGAACTTTGGAATAAACAGGGAAAGGGTTAACCCTTTACTTCATAAATATTAAATCTATTCTGAATATCAAGTTCTAGTATGAACCTTTACCCCGTAAATACACTTTTCTATGTCTTTGCAAACAGAGTAGGCCCAGATCAGACAACTCCTATAGGAGCCGTCTGATCAGGGTCTGCTCGGTTTGCTAAATATAGATATGATTTTACAGTTTCTGCCTTGGCCAAACTGTCCTGTGTTAGTGTGCAGTTATAAAAAATAATCTAATCAATATTCACGATGTCATTATTTCTTACATGAATATTCATGGAGTAAAGGGTTAAAACCATGTATAAGAATTTACATTGCTATGGCAACTGAGAATCAGATTCTGTAACATATATGCAAACACTGCATACCCAGATGTGACAGCAAATACTGCAACTCCCAGATCTGGGTCTACCCAGTTTACAAAGGCATAAAAAAGCCAGATAAAAGAGTAACGGGTTAAAAATATCCAGCAAGAAGTTGTCATTTCGAAAAAAAATGCAGGTACAGTAAAATCCCTCTATAACGGCCACTAAATTACATCAAATATTTTGTGTTAAAGGCAGGTGGCTGCTTAAAGCAAATTGAAAGTAAAACAAAACTCTCCTATAGGAGCGTCTTGTTTTACGTTCACATTGCTTTAAGCAACCACCTGCCCTAAATGCCAACTAATTAACATAATTTAATGTCCGTAATAGAGAGGTTTTACTGTAATTTAAAAATACAAACTACTTGAGGATCACTGGAAACACTGCAAGTACTGGAACTGTGAACCTGAAAAATAGGAAAAAAGAATAAATGACAAAGCAGACAAGTAACAGAAGCAATCCCATTCATACACATACAGCCCCACCCCTCCCCCACCCCTCCCCTACCCCCACAACCCCAAAGGCATACTACCTGAACAAGTGTGTGAAGCTTCATAACATTTGCATGAATATTCAAGAAGTAAAACTAGTGTGCGCTCAAACTCTGATGTGAAGCAAGATTTACTTGTAATTCATTCAAAACTACTGAACGAGTGTCATATAGCATGGGTACCGAGTTACTTGGCATCTCACATGGATCCAAGCTGTTTGCAGTTGACGGTTAACCCTTCGCTTGCTTTTCACGTCAATATACCTACCTGTAAATAGTGAAGACCCAGATGAGACAGCTCCTGTAGGAGCTGTCTCATCAGGGTCTGCACTATTTACAAGTTGATTGTGCAACCAGTGCACTCCACAGCAGTGATTGCACAGCGCAATACTTGTACACAGTGACGATATTTGTAATTATACAACAGGGCATGGGTAAAGAAGGAGATATGTATTTTAAAATTCAGGCAGCGAAGGGTTAAGTTGAGATCAGCAGGATTACGATTAACTCGTTCAATCTGGATCCAAACTGTTTGCACTAGTTATAACAATTCACTGCCAGTGTACCAATACTTAACCCCTCCCCCATACATGTAAACTCTCTTTTATGCCTTTGCAAACAGCAGATCCAGTTCAGACCGCTCCTGTACACTTGACTACAGTTTCTATAAGTACCAAAAAGTAATGTAGCAGGGTAGAGATTGTGGCGAAATTAGTTAGAAATTAGAGAGGCTTTACTATGTGGCTTGGTAGCTCAGTTGGTTGAGTGTTGGCATGGTAAGCCAGAGGCCCTGTGTTCAAATCCCAGTCGAGTCGCATCTTCTTCACCATGTTACAATGTGAACATGCCATTACAAAAAATTAGCTGATAAATATTCATGATGTCATTATTTCTTACATGAATATACAACAGAGAAAGGGTTAATAGAGTGCCTACCATAGCAGACTAGATTTGTGTTACACAGTATGTCGGTGTATACTGTAATTTACAAAACTATTTTGCCAGACAAACTTAAGAAAATGGTGTAGATCCAGATCACACTGCTCCTCAAGAAAAGTTTGATCAATGTCTACCCTATTTGTTTAATTCCATAAGGTTCATGAACATTTAACAAAAAACGTTGCAGATTTGAGTTTTTCATCTTAACCCATTCCCACTTATTGACACCTTTTGACGCTTCTGTAAAAGTCACTTTATAACAATGGTTTAAAAACTACACAATTCTAAAGTTTTCCTTTTTCTTGTAAATGCTCCTTTTTAGTAGACTTATTCAATGAGGAAGGGTCTAAAAACAGCCTATGCGGGAGTGGCTTAAGTGATGGCCAAATAGGGTAAGTACTTGACTTCCTCCGGCTGCCATCTCCAGTAACCCATTCCCTCATAGGATATTTTTTACCATACCTGTTTAAACAAGAGAATCGGTAGAACCGATGGATGCTCCCCAACTGCAGACAAATTTTAAGTATAAAAATAACAAAGGGCAATAACTCCAAAATTATGCAATAGAGAGTGATGGTTCTTGTGCACTGCACATCTCCTCATTGAGATCAATCTACCTATGAAGTTTCATGTTAATATCTATCACAGTTTTTGTGATATGCTCCAGACAAAGTTCGGACAGACAAACGGACGGACGGATGGACGGACGGACAAAGCTGCGACTATATGCTCCCCCAACACCGTTGTTGAGGAGCATAATAAATCTACTGGAAAGAAGTATTCTTTAGTAAAAAGGGAATTTCAGAATTGCTTAGTTTTAAAACCATTGTGATAAATAGAGCAATGTTTGCTCCTATGGAGCAAATGCTCTGTTTATCACAATGGTTTCAATAAATTACTTTTACAGAGGTGTCAGAAGCTGTTATTAGGGAATAGGTATGATATTTGGTACTTGACTATGGTCTGTATGTATAACATGAAATAAAAAACATTGAAAACACCCATGTCACCCAATTACGCTTAGCTTCTCTTCAGCCTGAAATATACCAAAGAATCCTGAAAAACAATTCTGAGTTAAACATACATGTAATTTGAGACCATTCAGTTATGTCTTGGAAAATGGAGAACTTTGGCAAACTGTTTACACAAAGACCAGTCACAACATGAGTATGCAGCATCTGATCAGGATCTACACTGTTACACAACATGCTACACCTCTAGCCTGTTTACAATTGTTCAAGGTCTCTTTTCCATGTGACTAAGAGTCTGGGAATTAATACATTTTAAGTATATTATCTAAATTAACGCTTTGCACGTCTAGATAATGTGTTTGCCATAGGCTAGTTTTAGACCCTGCCTCCTTAATGAATTTACTGAAAAGGGACTTTTACAGTAAAACCCCTCAAAACCAGATGTTCAAATAATTAATAATGTTGGTCTGTAAGACAGATAGCAGGTAAATGCAGGGTGAGTCATACAGGGAGCTCCCAGGGGGCTTTCTGCATGACTTTCACGCTGTTTTAAGCAGCCATCTGCCTAAAAAGATCTAAATTCTTCTTTATTAAATTTTTGGTATAGAAGGGTTGTACTGAACCAGAAAAAATGGAAGTTTTAGAATTTTGTAGTTTTGAAACCAATGTAAGAAACAGAGCATTTGTTCCTATGGAAAAAATGCTCTATTTATCAAAATGGTAGAGGCGTCAAAAGGTATCAATATAAGGGAATGGGTTGACCCTTATCCAGCTGTGAGAAGATTGTCTGCTCAAAGAATTGTCTGCAATTTTGACTATAGTAAAACCCCTCTTAACTGGAATTCTAATAGAGAATGATTTAGATACTTTTAAGCAGGTGACTGCTTAATGCAGGTTGATCAGGTTGAAAGTCATGTAGAAAGCTACGGTGACCTCCTGCGTGACCTTTACCCAGCATTAAGCTCCCACCTGTCTCGAAGACTGATATTTATATTAAATTTCTCAACCAGTTCAGGTTGTTTTACTGTACTTTAGACTTGATAAAAACTTTGAGAAAATATTTGATCATGTGTCAGACAGATTGGATCCTGATGAGACACCAAGTTGCTCTCTATCTTATACAGATTTAAACTGTTTGCAAATGGGAGTAGGGTTGTGGATGTTTTAACACATTTGTAAACAGAGTAGACCCAGATCAGATGGCTCCTGTAGGAGCCATCTGATCAGGGTTTGCTCTGTTTGCTAATGGGATTTGTTTCTTTAGTTTCTAAAATGGCTTCAATGTTCCACCTTCCATATTTCATTATAATTATTTTGTCAAAGAATATTCAGTAGGCATGAAAATTTGGAAAAACAAACAGAACGGAGAAAGGGATAATCCTTCTATTGAATTCTCTTCCAATATAAAGTCAGTGTCAAACGGTTTGTATCCTAATCAGATTATGAGTTACTGGAGTCTCATCTGGATCTAAACTGTTGGCAAAGGTTACCATAAATATGTCACTAGAGTGCAAAGCGTTCAACCTTATCCTGTGGAAAATCTCCAATTTGGAAATGACAGTTTTAACCTTTTACTCCATGAATAATCATGTAAGAAATAATGATGTCATGAATAATCATGCAAGAAATAATGATGTCATGAATTTTGATTAGATTCAATTTTATAATGGCATATGGACAGTGGAAAATATGGCCTTGACAGAAATGATAGTGATATCTATGTTTCGTAAGCAAACAGAGCAGACCCTGAACAGACGGCTCCTATACAGGAGCTGTTCAATCTGGGTCTACACTGTCAAGACACAGAAAGGTGTATTTATGGAGTAAAAAGGTTAAATTTAAAAGATAGAAAGTATTATAGATAATTTAGCCCAAACTTGTTTATGAAAAAGTTTTCCATTTAAGTTATTATCCGTAGTAGAATGAAACTTGATCGTAACCCATTACTTCATGAATATTCATTTTTACCCTTTCCCTGTTCTATGTTTATTTCATTTTTTAGTACCTATTGCATATTCATGGTCGAAATAGATATAATGAAATATGGAAGGTGGAACATTGTAGCCATTTTAGAGAGTGAAGACACCGATATTTCAAATGCTATTAACAAACACAGTAGACCCTGATCAGACGGCTCCTCTAGGAGCCGTCTGATCTGGGTCTACTCTGTTTGCAAATGCGTGAAAACACGTTTATATGAGGGAAAGGGTTAAAACTCCATCTATTTGGAATATTAATAAATTCTTGTATTAAAACTATACAAAAAGATATTACTATAGCAACAAAGAATCAGATGTGTAACATAATGCAAACATTGCAGACCCAGATCAGATTGCTAATACTGGAACTGTCAGATCTTGGTCTACTCTGTTTGCAAAGATGTGAAAAAAGTCCATAAAGTAAAGGGTTACAAACAAGTGTTAATCCAAATTTTCTGCATTTGTTTTATTTCCACAGAAAAAGGTTCAAAATACAACTTACTTGAGGATTACGGGAAACACTGCACTGGTACTGCAACTGTCAACCTGCAATATAGAAGGAAAAGAGTTAGACAAGAATCAGAAGTAATCACATTCACACACATACAGAACCCACACCCCACCCCCATCCCCAAATATATCACATGATTATGCACAACCGTATCCGTACCCCCCCCCCCCCCACACACACACCATCCCTTCCCCACCCCCACCCCTCCCAGTATACTGGGAGAGACATACTTATGGAAAAGGCTTCTGAAAAATATCACTAAGTGAAGAATGGGACATGAAAGAATAACAGCGACTTCTTAAGTCAGCCATATACTAGAACTCGAACTAAGATATGAAGCAAGCTTTACATATTTGCAATTCATTCTAGCTTTTGAGAAACTACTGAAACTACTTTCTTTCCTTTCTCTTCAAAAATAAAGATTCAAACAGATGCAGATGCCGTTAAAAAAATTCAGTACCATATCTGGAGGCAAACTGAACAAAATGACAATTTGCTGCTCGTGTACAAAGAGTTACCTGATACAAACTATACTACATCTACCCGAAATATTGGGTGACAAACTTAAGCAAATAGTGTAGATCCAGATCATACTGCTCCTCGAAGAACATTTTGATCAGGGTTTGCCCTATTTGTAATTCCATAAGATCCATGTAAAGTTAATCAGTGTCCTAATAGTTCCGGTAAATACAGTATACATCCAACTAGAGCTGCCATGTCTAGTAAGATGCGTGGTACTTGAACACGGCCTGCGTGCAACATGAAACAAAAACATGGAAAGTATCCACATCACATTACTCTTCATTCTGAAATGTAAAGAAGAAATCTGAAAAACAATACTCAGTTAAGCATACATGACATTTGAAACCATTTTGTGACTTGGGAAAGGATAACTCGGACGTCGGAAAACAGTGTACACCGAGACCAGCCACACTATTAGTATGCAGCATTTGATCAGGGTCTACTCTGTCCCACAACATGCTACACCTCTACACTGTATACAAATGTCCCAGGACACTTTTCTCCATTTATGTGGTAAGAGAACATGAGAAATGTTTGCACACTATGGACGAATTTGTGATTAACTATATGCAAACAGCTTTGATCCAGATTGTGATATGGAGTACCTCAGCATCTCCGCAGGATCAGATCAGTATTTTGAAGGGAAATATTGTCTGCAGACAACTTTTTCAGACAAAACTTACTGTGTATGCAAAGAATTCACACATGAGCTGATCAAAAAGATCAATGTCAATATCATATACAAAGTCGGTAAACAGCTTCTAGCTAGCTAATGTTTAATGTTATTCTGTAACACCCAACTATAAATAAAGTTTCTTGTATCTTGTATATTGTAAGTGAGAATCTGTAACTCCTACAGATCAAAGTCAATATCATATTCACGATAAGTGAGAATCTGTAACTGTCCCACAGATCTATGTCAATATCATATACAAGGTAAGTAAGAATCTGCAACTGTCCTTAGCTGCAAGTCAACCTTTTATCTGATAGACACATCTTTAGACGCTTTTGCAGATAGTGTAGACCTAGATTGGATGTTTCCAGTAGGATAAATCTGATCAAGTTACGCCATTTTTCATAAGGATTTATATTTATATTTTATTTATATTTATCTTTATTTTATTTATATATTTATTTATATTTATATATATTTTACAGATTCTGTCAAGGTCAAAGAATAGTGTTATAAGCCTTCATAAAAATTCATCTGATTACTATTCATGATGTCATTTCTTACATGAATTCATCAGGAAAAGGGTCAAGTAGGCTCTACACTGTTTGGCAACTGCCTGTAGTATGCCAAGCAAAACGTCTCGGCTACTGAGGATCTAGGCTAAGTAAATACTATTGGCAAATTGTTAACCCTGCCATTGTGAGACGTTCGAGAATAGATATGTCCATTTCCAAAAATGGCATTGTTGTGACAGTGCCTTTTGACCTAAGGAAGATATGTCACAGAAACAATCAGCAAATAAGATTGTGTCATCAATAAATATATGTGCAGAATAAGCTAAGAACAGAATCCATGCAAGGAACTTGGATATCAAGTACACTGAGCAAGTTTGGTGAAAATTGGACAACTCCTTGAGGAAGTACTGTGCAGAAACCATTTGGCTATTCATATTGCAGCAGCCTAAGTGAAAATGCCCATAATTTTCACAAAAAAGGACTGAAATTGCAAAAGAACCCATGCAAAGTACTTGGATATCAAGAACACTGAGCAAGTTTGGCCAAAAAATGACCATTCTTTAGGTGATATTGCGCGGAAACCAATTAGCTAATTGCAGTTGCCTAAGTGAAAATGCTCGTAATTTAACAAAAAATAACAAAAGTTGCTGAAAACAGAGCCCATTTAAAGTACTTAAGTATCAAGTACACTTAGCAAGTTTGGTGAAAATTGAACTATTCCTTGAGGAGATATTGCACAGAAAGCAATCAGTTATTCTGATTGCAGCAGCCTAAATGAAAATGCCCGTAATTTTCCAAAAATGAGTGGAAATTACTGAACACATAAACCGTATGAGGTACTTGGATATCAAGTACACTGAACAAGTTTGATGAAAATTGGACGATTCCTTGAGGAGATATTGCGTTATAATTATATTGAAGCTGCCTAAGTGAAAAATTCCAAAAAATATGTGCAGAAATTGCATTGCCGAACATAAACCTCATACAAGGTACTTGGATATCAAGTACAATGAGCAAGTTTGATGAAAATTGAACCATTGCTTGAGGAGATATTACGCCAAACAAACAAAAATGGACAGAGGGACAGGGTAACTACTATTGGGCACTGCACTCAAGACCAATCTACCTATGAAGTTTCATGTTGATACCTGACAAATTTTATGTATGAAAAATAACAAAGGACAGTAACTCCTGAATTATGCAAAAGAGAGTGATGGTTCTTGTGCACTGCACTTCTCCTCATTAAGATTAATTTACCTATGAAGTTTCATGTTGATATCTATTACAGCTTATGTGTTATGCTCTGGACAAAGTTCGGATGGTCGAACGGACAGACAAAGCGGCGACTATATACTCCCCCAACACCGTTGTTGGGGAGCATAAAAATATGGACATGAAGATGGAGATGAAGATGTTCAATGAATGAAATGACAATGATCATGAACTATTTTTTTGTGTTTTTCTATTTTTTGTATTTTTTTGTATTTTGTCTATTTTGCACGTTTTTATTTGGTTTTATTTTTTAATTTTTTTTGGTGTATTTTTCATTTTTTTATGAAAATGATATATTATCCATTTACTCCATGAATATTTATTGAGCAAATGTGCATATATGAATATCAATTAACTGTATTTTATAATGGCACTATGAACAAAAGGAATACTTATCAGTGGCAGAAACTAAAGAATCATTTATATCAGGCACCAGCAAACAGAGCAGACCCTGATCAGACAGCTCCTCTAAGAGCTGTCCAATCTGGGTCTACTCTGTTTGCATGGTGTAGAAAGGCGTATTCATGGAGTAAAGGGATAATGGACAGATCACATTGAAGAATCATAGCTGACAAGTCATACAGGCACATGGTGATTCACAACATCCAATACCATTTCCAAAGTAATCAGACCGAAAACAAGATCTTAATGTTTTAAAATTAGACTGAAGACAAGATCTTGATGTTTTAGAACTGTTCAGTAAATGGTTAATTTAGCTATAAACTATTATAAAACTATGGTACCAGATTTTATGAATCACCAAATAAACACATAAAAATGCAAGCTCCACTGTTAACAAAATTCTACACATTGACGTCTGCAGGCCGATGATGAATTTGTGATAACCTATATATTAACCCATTCCCTCATAGGCTATTTTTAGATCCAACCAGTTTGAACAAATCTACCGAAAAGGAGTATTAAGTAGAGAAAGGGAAATATTTAGAATTTTGTAGTTTGAAACCATTGTGATAATTAGAGCATTTCCTCCTACAGTAGCAAATGCTCTAGTTATCACAATGGTTTCAACAGGTGATTATTACAGAGGCGTAGAAAGGCGCCAACATGAGAGATTGGGTTAACCACCTGATAGTAGATTTTATATTAAGACAAATCTGAAAAAAGAAAACAATAGTGAAATGTAGCAGACGGCATTTTTTGCAGACGGCAATTACTTAGCATGATCAGATAAATAGACATGTGACAAAACACATCTGAATATGTATGTACACCAAATAAGTGCTACTACCACGTGATCTAACTTCATATGGAATGACCATAGTAAGAGATCTATAAACCTGTTAGCCATATAACATGGCCATACAGAATGACTGCTGTGAGATATCTAAAACAATAGATTTGTTAGCCATATAATATGGTCATATGGTATGACCACTGTAAGTGATCAATAATCCCGTTAGCAACAAATGATAGCCATACGGAATGACCGCTATAAGATCTATAAACATAAATATGTTGGATCGATAGCCATATAACATGGCCATACGAAATGACCACTGTTAGAGATCCATAAACAAACCCTTTAGGTCATAACATGGTCATAAAGAATGGCCACTACACCAGATCTGTAAACATAGACCTGTTAGACAGCTATATAACATGGCCGCACAGAATGACCACTGTTAGAGATATCTATAAACACAGACCCGTTACACAGACATATAACATGACCATACGAAATGACCACTGCTAGAGATATCTATAAACACAGACCCGTTACACAGCCATATAACATGACCATACGAAATGACCACTGCTAGAGATATCTATAAACACAGACCCGTTACACAGCCATATAACATGACCATACGAAATGACCACTGCTAGAGATATCTATAAACACAGACCCGTTACACAGACATATAACATGACCATACGAAATGACCACTGATAGAGATATCTATAAACACAGACCCGTTACACAGCCATATAACATGGCCATACGAAATGACCACTGCTAGAGATATCTACAAACACAGACCCATTTCACAGCCATATAACATGACCATATGAAATGACCACTGCTAGAGATATCTATAAACACAGACCCGTTACACAGCCATATAACATGACCATACGAAATGACCACTGCTAGAGATATCAATAAATATAGACCTGTTAGACAGCCATATAACATAACCTGTTAGACAGCCATATAACATTAACCTGTTCAACAGCTATTTAACTTTACTTAACCTGTTAAACAGCTATACAAACAGGTGATAAGAGTCTGACTACTGTAAGAAAGTCATACAAACGAACAATACGGAATGACTACTGTAAGACAGCCATACAAACTGGCAATACGGAATGACTACTGTAAGACAGCCATACAAACTGACAATAGGGAATGACTACTGTAAGACAGCCATACAAACTGGCAATACGGAATGACTACTGTAAGACAGCCATACAAACTGGCAATACGGAATGACTACTGTAAGACAGCCATACAAACTGGCAATACGGAATGACTACTGTAAGACAGCCATACAAACTTGTGATACTGAAAGACTACTGTAAGACAGCCATACAAACTGACAATACGGAATGACTACTGTAAGACAGCCATACAAACTGGCAATACGGAATGACTACTGTAAGACAGCTATACAAACTGGCAATATGGAAAGATTACTGCAAGACAGTCATACAAACTGACAATACGGAATGACTACTGTAAGAAAGCTATACAAACTGGCAATACGGAATGACTACTGTAAGACAGCCATACAAACTGGCAATACGGAATGAATACTGTAAGACAGCCATACAAACTGGCAATATGGAAAGACTACTGTAAGACAGCCATACAAACTGGCAATATGGAATGACTACTGTAAGACAGCCATACAAACTGGTAATATGGAATGACTACTGTAAGACAGCCATGCAAACTTGTGATACTGTAAGACAGCCATATAACAGACAATATCCTAGATTATAGATACACATGACACATTTGTAATCGCAAACAGTTAATCCAGATGATCATAAAGATCCAACCCGTGTTTTTAAAAGAACAGTCCATTGACAATGCTATATTCATTCTCTTTTTGATACTGCAGCAAGAAACATAATTCAAATTATTGTAAAAATATCAATTGTATAATTTTTATTGTAATTATTATTATTCTAATTATCATTATTAACCCTAACATATGCATAACTTATCTTCCTAGTTCCAGGCCATTAATACAGGGACGAAAAGAGATAGAAAGAGTTATGGGAAACTGGCTGAAAAAAATGTAATCCATTGTCTTCAACTCAGTGTGTTAGTAAGGAAAAGAAAAAACCCCGTTTGTTATAAAAGTGATAAGGCAGTGGGGAATGCAACTGACCTATAAAAAGACTAGGCAAAAATGAAGCCAGTGAATCCAGCCCTTGACATAGGAGCCTGTTTCACTCTCAGTGGTCCATACAACCCCTACCCTGTGTAGAGATTACAGCAGCAGTTATGAGGCCATACATACACACAACAGTGTGATACAAGTGCCTGTATCTCAAGCCAGACTGGTCACTTTTACCTTGTCAAAATAGGACAGTAAAAGATAACTTACCTTGTTTATCAACTTATTTGTTCTTTAACATTTTTTTCTATTTGATTATATACTTATTTATTGTTAATTCCTTTATTTTACTCTTTCATAATTCTTCTCTCTTGATATGTTACATAAGCTTTCGTTATTATTGTATGAATGACCACTACTAGACATATCTACAAACATAGACCTGTTAAACAGCCATATAACATGAACCTGTTAGACAGCCATACACACAGGTGATATGGAAAGACTACTGTAAGAAAGCCATACAAACTGGGAAGACTAAAAGACTACTGTAAGACAGCCATCCAAACTGGCGATACTGAAAAACTACTGTAAGGCAGCCATACAAACTGACAATACGGAATTGACTACTGTAAGACAGTCATACAAACTGACAATACTGAAATATTACTGTAAGACAGCCAAACAAACTGACAATACGGAATGACTACTGTACGACAGTCATACAAACTGACAATACTGAAAGACTACTGTAAGACAGCCATACAAACTGACAATACGGAATGACTACTGTAAGACAGCCATACAAATTGGCAATACTGAAAGACTACTGTAAGACAGCTATACAAACTGACAATACGGAATGACTACTGTAAGACAGCCATACAAACTGACAATACGGAATGACTACTGTAAGACAGCCATACAAACTGGCAATACGGAAAGATTACTGTAAGACAGCCATACAAACTGACAATACGGAATGACTACTGTAAGACAGCCATACAAACTGGCAATACGGAAAGACTACTGTAAGACAGCCATCCAAACTGGTGATACTGAAAAACTACTGTAAGGCAGCCATACAAACTGACAATACGGAATGACTACTGTAAGACAGTCATACAAACTGACAATACTGAAAGATTACTGTAAGACAGCCAAACAAACTGACAATACGGAATGACTACTGTAAGACAGTCATACAAACTGACAATACTGAAAGACTACTGTAAGACAGCCATACAAACTGACAATACGGAATGACTACTGTAAGACAGCCATACAAATTGGCAATACTGAAAGACTACTGTAAGACAGCTATACAAACTGACAATACGGAATGACTACTGTAAGACAGCCATACAAACTGACAATACGGAATGACTACTGTAAGACAGCTATACAAACTGGCAATACGGAAAGATTACTGTAAGACAGCCATACAAACTGACAATACGGAATGACTACTGTAAGACAGCCATACAAACTGGCAATACGGAAAGACTACTGTAAGACAGCCATACAAACTGGCAATATGGAAAGACTACTGTAAGACAGCCATACAAACTGGCAATACGGAAAGACTACTGTAAGACAGCCATACAAACTGGCAATACGGAAAGACTACTGTAAGACAGCCATACAAACTGGCAATACGGAATGACTACTGTAAGACAGCCATACACACTGGCAATACGGAATGACTACTGTAAGATTAGACAGCCATACAAACTGGCAATACGGAATGACTACTGTAAGATTAGATTGCCATAAAAACTGACAATATGGAATGACTACTGTAAGATCAGATTGCCATAAATCTTACAATATGGAATGACAACTGTAAGATTAGACTACCATAAAAAACTGACAATATGGAATGACTACTGTAAGACAGCCATACAAACTGGCCATATGGAATGACTACTGTAAGACAGTCATACAAACGAACAATACGGAATGACTACTGTAAGACAGCCATACAAACTGGCAATACTGAAAGATTACTGTAAGACAGCCATACAAACTGGCAATACGGAATGACTACTGTAAGACAGCTATACAAACTGGCCATATGGAATGACTACTGTAAGACAGCCGTACAAACTGACAATACGGAATGACTACTGTAAGACAGCCATACAAACTGACAATACGGAATGACTACTGTAAGACAGCCATACACACTGGCAATACGGAATGACTACTGTAAGATTAGACAGCCATACAAACTGGCAATACGGAATGACTACTGTAAGATTAGATTGCCATAAAAACTGACAATATGGAATGACTACTGTAAGATCAGATTGCCATAAATCTTACAATATGGAATGACAACTGTAAGATTAGACTACCATAAAAAACTGACAATATGGAATGACTACTGTAAGATTGCCATAAAACTTACAATATGTTTTTAAGAAACTGCGCTTACAAAATTGTCCATGTAACAATTGCAAAGTCCCATAACTCTGCAGAAAATCATCAAACCGGAACAGGAATAAGTTAAGCACAATTAGACATAGTGCTGATCAATCCAAGGTAGTTTCATGAAAATGTGAAGAAGAATTTTGGAGAAACCGCATGGACAAACATTTCCATGTAAACTTTCAATGTCCCATTACTCTTTTTTATTAAAACAAATTCCATGTAAAAATCATCAAACAGGAATACGGTATGCACAACTAGGCATGCTGGGGATTAATCCTGAACAGGAATAAGATAAGCACAACTAGACATAGTGCTGATCAATGCTATGAAGTTTCATTAAAATCTGATAATAGAATTTGGAGAAACCGCGCAGACAAAATTTTCCATGTAAAAATTTCAAAGTCCAATAACTTTGCAGAAAATCATTGAACCGGAACAGGAATACGATAATCACAACTAGGCATTAATCCTATAAAGTTTCATGAAAATGCGACCCAAGGTTTTGGAGAAACCGTGCGGACAAAAAATTCTATGTAAAATTTCAAAGTCCCATAACTCTGCAGAAAATCATCAAACTGGAATATATGCACATACAGGCATGCTACTGATCAATCCTATGAACTGTCATGAAAATCTGATAAAAGAATTTGGAGAAACCGTGCAGACAAAGTAAAATCGGACAGACGGCCTGACAGATAGACGGACGCCACAAACAAAATCAAAATTTCTTCCCAGTATACTGGGGGGACATAATAAGTGAAGTACCTAGTTATAGTCTACTTTCAGTCCAAAGGACCACTCAGCAGACTGTACATTTACTTCCCTGGTCAGCGAGTCATTCACCTAAAATATTGAGCACTGCTAACATATGGCGCAATCACGGTCTAATGACCCTCACAGGTACCCAATTTAACCCTGGGGTGGAGAGGTGTGTGTGGGAGACACTAAAAATCATCTCTGAAATTTCCGGGAGGAACCGGGACTCCAAATTGGTGGTCAAGTGCGTTACCACTGGACCACCGCACACCACATCACATTACAGCAAGCTAGTAGTAGACAACATACTCAGTGTACAATATATCAGCTGCATCGGTAAATTTAATACTAAATACCTGTGGAACATGTTCAGTTTACCCTTTACTTCATGATATTCACGTGAAAATAATCACTGGATGAATGTTACTTAACTAGAATATCTGTATAAATATTACTTAACTAGAATCACTGTGTGAATAGTACTCACTCTATAAATATTACTTTACTAGAATCACTATCAATGTATCAACTAAACGTGTTTCACATGGAAAAAAAAAGAATTTTGATCTGGGAAAAGACTGTATAATCATATCTATTATTCCAAAAGCAAGAAGAGCAGACCCCAATCACACAACTTTTAGAGGAACTTTCTGAGCTAGGTCAACTCTGTAAATGCAAATGCCTATAAATGCCTATAAATGCCTATAGGCAATAAATGCCTATAAATGCCTATAAATATACATGAAGCAAAGGGCTAACGGTGGAGCTTACATTTGTATGTATAAATACCTGTATGAGCCCCCATACCTCAGCTTCTTGAGCCTGATGATGAAGAAACATTCACCGTCTTCTACTGTGAGACGGCAAACGTCGCTTTCTCCGGAATGATGGCAGACCACCTGCAAAAAAACAGGAAAAGAATTGTAAGTAAATAGAACCGAAATCAACCTATAGCCATTAACCCATTACCTCATAGACTATTTTTAGATCACACCTCTATAAATGTATTTACAATAAAGGAGGATTAACGGGAGAAAAGGAAACTTTTAGAATTCTGTAGTTCTGAAACAATTGTGATAAATAGAGCATTTGCCCCTAATGTGCAAATGCTCTATCACAATGGTTTCAAAAGGTGACTTTTACAGAGGCGTAGAAAGGCGTATTTATTGAGGAAAGGGTTAACCCATTCCCTCATAGGATATTTCTAGATCCAACCTCTGAATAAATAGACTAAAAAGCACATTTATTAGAAAACCGGAACATTTTTCAATTGTACAGTTTTGAAACTATTGAAATCCTAGGAAGCAAATTCTCTATTTATCAAAATGGTTTCAAAAAGTAAATTTTACAGAAACTTCAAAAGGCATCCATTTCAGGGTTTGGGTTAACAGGACCCTGTGTTCTAGAACTGCTACAGAATATACTTTTGGCAGCCATTAACCCATTACCACATAGGCTATTTTAGATCCTATAGCCGTTAACCAATTACCTCATAGGCCAGTTTAGATCCAATAGCCATTAACCCATTACCTCATAGGCCAGTTTAGATCCTATAGCCGTTAACCCATTACCACATAGGCCAGTTTAGATCCTATAGCCGTTAACCCATTACCTCATATGCTAGTTTAGATCCTATAGCCGTTAACCCATTACCACATAGGCCAGTTTAGATCCTATAGCCGTTAATCCATTACCTCATAGGCTAGTTTAGATCCTATAGCCGTTAACCCATTACCTCATAGGCTAGTTTAGATCCTATAGCCGTTAACCCATTACCCCATAGGCTGTTTTCAGATCCAACCTCTTTGAATGGGTAGAATAAAAAGGCACATTTACTAGAAAACAAACATTTTTCAATTATATAGTTTTGAAACTGCAGAATCAGATCTACAAAGTTCCATAAACAAGCTGAGCATTTTGATCTGCGTCTTCTGTTTTCAAATGCATGAAAACTGTTTATCCCTTTCCTCCATAAACACTCCTTTCTACGTCTCTGTAATAACCACTTCTTGAAACCATTGTGATAAATAGATCACTTGCTCCTATAGGAACAACATTTTTTAATGCTCTCTATTTATCACAATGGTTTCAAACTACAAAATTCTAAAATTTTACTTTTCTTTATTAAATGCTCCTTTTGGGTAGATTCATTCAAAGAGGTTGGGTTTAAAAATACCCTATGGAGGAAAGTGTTAAATGAAGAAAAGGGTTGAAACTGCAATCCGAGAAACCCCCGTCTTTAACAAAATCCATGCTTGACTCTATTATTCCACTTCAGGATCTATTCCATTAGCTTATGCATCTGATATAATACATATAGCACAGGCTAACAGTCTGTGTTTATATACATTGACACTTATCAAAATTCAGATAATTACTTCAAGACTTTTTGTCTAAGGCAAACTAGAAGGTAGCCATGGACTTGTAGTAGAATAAGATCTACATAAACACAAAGAGCAGAACCTGACCAGGTAGCTGTTTGATCAGGGTCTATTCTGTTTGCAAAGCTTCTAAAGGTTACCTTTAACCCTTTCGCTGCCAATGCCGGATCAGTGATAACCTAGGCAAACAGTTTGGATCCAGACGAGACGCCGAGTAACTCGGCGTCTCATCAGGATCCAAACTGCTTGTTGCTGTTACTGTGTTTTTGAAACAAAAATTAAGAAAATCAAAAGAAACCCGGTGCGATACCCTACTATTATTATCAACCGAGTTTCTCTGGCTCTCTTTGGTGCCCAGTGTAAAGCACTGATACATCGGACCTTGGTTTATAGTCTCGTCCGAAGACTTGGTCCAGCAGGGGATAACTTACGAGGTAAACATCTCTCAACATGTATCATACCATATTTATCTTCATCATTAATATTCATGAAAAAAATGATGACATGAATTTTATAGCCAAAGCAAACAAGAGGGTCATGATGGCCCTGATATCACTCACCACAAGAAGATTTTCAAAGTTTTTACTATATGTTTCTATAGAAAACTGGCCACCCCTGGGGCGGGACCAATTTCGACCATAGGGGCAAAATTTATATAAATTTTGTAGAGGACCGGAACATGATGCTATATACCAAATATGAAAGCTGAGAACTTTCCAGTTTCAGGGCAGAAGATTTTCACTATATGCTTCTATAGAAAACTGGAAAAATTATTGACGACGGATTACGCACACCAATGGACCGCAGACATAAGGCGATAATAAAAGCACATCCTGAGCAATTCGTGCTCTGGTGAGCTAAAAACTGTACAATCAGAACTACACTATTCCATAAAAAACAGCAGACCCTGATCAGATGGCCAGTACAGGAGTCATTTGATCTGGGTCTACTGTTTGCAAAGCATATTTATGGAGTAACGACACTAAGTCAAATGGCTTGTGTAACTGAATATAACTACTGAATTGGCATTTACAACCAGTATAGACACAGATCAGGATCTGCACCATCCTAAAGCTTATTAGGCCTTTTCATATTTAATGTCTGAATACAGAATGGCTAAATTACACATAAAGTTAAAAGAAATATTTACCTTTCACCAAACTGCCATTCCTGTTAGATGCCCTCAGTGGCCGCCCACGTCTCGAGCACCTAACAGGAACGGCAGCAGGATCCTCATGTTCTGCCACATTCCGGTCATTAGGCTCAGGAAGCTGGGGCGGCTGGTCCTCCTCAATCCTGCGTCTCTTCAAAGGGGCGTTTAAGTCGGATGAATCTTCAGCAGGCCTCTTCACGCGAGGATGAAACAGACCCGGAGGATTGGCTGGAGCAAGAGAAGGCTGGGACGAAGTACCAGGAGTAGGAGGTGGTGGGATAGAAGGAGCACCCTCCATCCCATTCACCTCCATGTCCTCATACTTCCTCTCAACCCCCTCAGCTTCCTGCCTTACACCCACGTCTTCCTCCACCTCCATCTCCTCATAGGCAGGTGATGTAGGTGGTGAAATAGTGGGTGCCTCTCCGTGTCTGTTGCTTCCTCCTCCTCCAGGGGCAGTAACATTACCTGAAGGAGTATGTCGAAGACTACTGTAGGGACCCTGGTAACCTCGTCCCTGTAGGCGTATGGTCAGCAAACCAAAGGCAAGTTGGTCATATTCAGCCAACTGACTGGGGCTGGGGTCAACATAGGGCCTATCCAAATTCCTACCAAAGATACCTAGAGCCGGAGTATTGTGACCTTTTTCCGGCAAAGCATGGCGCCACGAACCAGCGAAGGCTGCAGCATGCAGTGGTTGCGAGGCCAAACGCAACTCATGAGAAACATTAGGAGCAGGGGAAGGTGCAGAGAGGGTGACACAGGAATGGGTATCAGACCTGGAAATAGACAACATAATGTCTATTAGTTACTATTCTAGAAAGTCTAAAAATGTAATGACCACTGTTCTTGATCCTTTGTTACATAGATTTTAGTTTGTTTATTGTCATTATCAGAATTTGTGTTTGAGGAAACTGATCAAACTGCTCACCTGAGACAATGGATCAGGTACTCTATTGCACACAAGACTATAAGTCCTGACAGATTATATTTCAGGAATTACAAGAGTTTTTTGCACTCTACTCAATGGGTCATCTATGGAGTCTTTCTTCAAAATTATCACCATAGCCATGTACGAAATTTGATTTGATGGCCATGTTGTTGTTTTTTTTTATCAACATTAATGACTAACTAGTAAAGGGACACCTAAGAAACATTTCAGTAAAACTTTACTGAAATCCAGCCATCATTTCAGAAGATTTTTGAAATGTTCACCAAAGTCAATTTAGGAAAACAGTCCCACTCCTGCTGGCTATATACTTTAACAAATCACAATGCACTTCATATGGTTTGAACAATTTGGTTAATAGTCAACAAAACACATTTCTTGCAAACTTATTTTGAAATCTGCATTGTGGTTTCAAAGGAGAAGTTATTGAAATTTCCGCTGTTGCTATAGAAAGTCAGCCCCACCCATAACCGACATGTTTTAACCCTTTATCATGAACATTAAAAATAAGTTTTGGTCATAGCAGAAACTGGAATTATATCTGTATTATACGATAAGCCAACGGAGCAGACACTGATCACACAGCTCTTACAGGAGCCTTCTGATCTGGATATACTCTATTTGCAAAGCTGTAGAATAGCGTATTTAAGAATCGCAAGCATTTGGTAACATTTCTGCAAACCTATATTAGGGTCTGCTCAGTGGTTTCATCAGATTTGTTTTTATATTTTCACCATAGCTATAATAGGAAAATTAGCTTCACCCTTTTCCAAATCACAATTCTCACACTTTTGGCAGACTGTCACAAGTGACTGAGGCGTTTAACCTTTTCCCTGTTCTATTCGTATTCAAAATTTCAATACCTACTGAATACTCATGGACAAAATAGCTATAATGAAATATGGAAGATGGATCATTGTTACCATTTCAAAAACTAAAGAAATAGATCTATAAAATTCCATAAGCAAACAGTAGACCCTGATCAGATGGCTCCTATAGGAGCCCTCTGCTCTGGGTCTACTCTGTTCGCAAATGCGAGAAAACACGTTTATATTAGGGAACTGGTTAAGATGCTTTATCCTTTCCATTTATAACGAACATTTATGTTTGAAATTATCACTTTTTGGGGTTTGGATTTTTGGGGTTGGACAAACTGTAGGATTCAATATATATATATTCACAAGATGTATTCATGCAGTAATGGGTTAAGTAAACTCAAATGATGACAATGGACACAGCACTAACGCAATAGCTAATCTTCAGCACTTCATACTCAGCTGAGATAAAAATAGTCTTTCTGCTGGACTTTCATTCTGCTTAAGTAGTAATGTGCCTAAACAATTCCAGTTTGGAGGAGTTCTACTAAGACAGTCATAATGCAGATGCGACTTTAACCCTTTTCCTCATATAAACATGTTTTCACGCAATTGTAAACAGAGTAGATCCAGATCCTATAGGAGCCGTCTGATCAAGGTCTGCTCTATTTGCTAATAGAATTTGATAGATATGTTTCACCTTTCATGTTTTAAATGATAACTATTTTATCTACATTGTATGAATATGAAGTTGCTTTTGAAATTTGGAATAAACATTGAACTGGGAAAGAGTTAACAACATAGTCGCAGGTTCCGAGTACCATGTACAACTTATAATGCATGAAATGAAGTTTTACTTTTCAACTCTGCAACATTTTAACAGGAAGTATGTTTCAGGCCTCCTCAATATTCGGATATACAGTTAAACCGAGATATCTTGAACCCATATACATGTACCAGTATTCCGGTAACTTGAACTTTAGCATGACTCAAACTAAAAGTTCGGCCCTTTCAAGTTTAAGAATTCAGAATTGCTCTAAGATGTATCAATATGCAATTATGCATATCTAGAAACAACATGTGACAGCTTAATGCAGATTGAAAGTAATGATGAAAGTTCCTAAAGGAGCTTTCAGCATTACTTTAAACCTGCATTAAGATTTGAACTTGAGAAATTGTCCAGGTAAGAAATCCGATAACTCGAACTTCTGTTATTTCGAAGTAATTTCTATCGTCCCTTGAAGTTAGAGATATCAAAGTTCAACTGTATTCTGGATTGAAATATTGCATTTCAGAAAGTACAATTTATGCACAGCAGAATCTAGTCTCTACCAATATATGGAGATTATATATGCAGTATTGATATTATCATATACCTACAAACTGCTCCAGGGAAGCACTATACACGCACCTCCATAAAGGTGAAGATGAATAGCTATTGTTATATGCGGTACATTCTATAATATACTTTAATGCCAAACAAACGTAAAACAAAATGGTTACCATAGTTATCCAAAATATTCTGTAGATGAGCAAATAGTGTCAAAACTTAGGCAAATAGTACAGACTCAGACCAAAGTTCTCGTTCAGGAAGTTTGATCTGGTTTTACACTATTTTCAATTCAAGTACTTCAGCTTCATAAAACAGTGGAAAGGGAAGGAAAGGTGCAGGGTTGTACGTTAACAGTTGTCCGGTTGCCCAGAGCAACCTAAATGGTGGATGGAACAACTTGTACACCCTAATGGTTGTCCGTTTGGGCAACCAGAAAATTCGTAGTGAGGTGTAAACCAAATAAATTCTAATCCTGAAGCTAAATCTACCAATAAACCAACAATAAACAAGGGTGTCCGTCAAATGTCTTAAGTTTAAATGCCATTACTCCATATCAGGTAGCAATAGTTCACGGAAATTAATATTTGTTTAACCTTTCATCTATATAAGTCCCTAAATGAAAAAAATGTTATGGAAAAATTATCTAATTTTAGGAAAAGTGACCTTAGCCTTGGTTGAGCAAAGCCCACATTCAATAGGGGTTCTGCCCTCATCGATATCAATGCACATGTAAAGTGTCGTGAAGGTTGGATATACAGAACTAAAGTTATCGTCCAGAAACGGAAAAGTTCTACAGAAAAACAATATATTTTTAGATAAAATGACCTTGACCTTGTTCAAGCAAAGCCCATATTCAATAGGGTTCCTGCCCTCATTGATATCAATGTATCTTTGAAGATGGGACATACAGAACTGAATTTATCGTCTGGAAATGGGAAAATACTATTGAAAAACAATCTATTTTTAGGAAAAGTAACCTAAACCTAGGTTTGGTAAAGCCCATATTCTATAGGGTTCCTGCTCTCATTTATATCAATGCACATGTGAAGTTCGGATATACAGAACTAAAGTTATCGTCCGGAAACGGGAAAATTCTACAGAAAAACAACATATTTTTAGAAAACATTACCTTGACCTTAGTCGGGCAAATCCCATATTCAATAGGGTTCCTGCCATCATTGATATCAATGCACTTGTGAAGTTTGATGGAGATCGAACTTACAGAACTAAAGTTATCGTCCGGAAACGAATCGAGAATCCCGCCCGCCCGACCACCCGCCGCAGGGTTCCACATAATACGTTGGTCTGGTAAAGTCCATATTTAATAGGGTTCCTGCTCTCATTGATATCAATGCACATGTGAAGTTTCATGAAGATCAGACATACAGAACTAAAGTTATTGTCCGGAAATGGGAAAATTCTACAGACAAACAATATATTTTCAGAAAAAATGACCTTGACCTTGCTCTGGCAAAGCCCATATTCAATAAGGTTCCTGTCCTCATTGATATCGATGCACATGTTAGGTTTCATGAAGACCGGACATACAGAACTAAAGTTATCGTCCGAAAACCAACCGAGACGCCCGCCCCAATATATTTTCATAAACAAATTATCTTGATCTTTGTTGGGCAAAGCCCATATTCAAGAGGGTTCCTGCCCTCATTGATATAAATTCACATGTGAAGTGTCATGAAGATTGGACATACAGAACTAAAGTTATCGTCCGGAAACGAATCAAGATGCCCCGTCACAATATATTTTCAGAAAAAATGACCTTGACGTTGGTTTGGCTAAGCCCATATTCAATCGGGTTCCTGCCCTCATTGATATCAATGCCTGACGAGCGGGGGGTTTCACATAATACGTCTGAAGATGGCCGTATAAAAACTATGTACTAAAATGTAAGCATGGGTTTCTTCTGAATTGGCAGGGTTAATAATTTATGATTAGAAATATAATTCCATATTTGGGCAACCTGGGAAATGGTTCGGACAACTAAATTTCAAGCCAATTGCCTGAATTGGCAACCACGCTCAAAAGTTATTGTAGAGTCCTGAGGTGTTCTACTGTTTCATGTAAATACAGTTTTAAATGTGTTCCAAATGGCATTTGATAACTTCTGTAACCCTACAGGGACTGCCTGATCTTGGTCTACTCTGTTTTCACAGGCATGAAGATGTGTTTGTATGCGGTTAAATGATAAGTTAGATCTAGGTGTACAATTATACCATGCCAACACACACTCTGCTGTGTACTTTCTTTACTCTGTATAGTATATAAGTCAGATCAAGGTGTACAATTATACCATAACAACACACACTTTGCTGTGTACTTTCTTTACTCTGTATAGTATATAAGTCAGATCTAGGTGTACAATTATGCTATGCCAACACACACTTTGCTGTGTACTTTCTTTACTCTGTATAGTACATAAGTCAGATCTAGGTGTACAATTATGCCATGCCAACACAAACTTTGCTGTGTACTTTCTGTACTCTGTATAGTACAAAGTCTCACTTCTTACTTAATTTTTCAAGAATCAAAAACTCCTGTCCTTGTGGCTAAAGAATGTGAAACAGGTTTTGATGACAAAATTACCGACCAAGCATTCATGAAATTATAAATGTCCAGAAAATTTCCAAAAATCACTCATATAGATCTATGACTTATCAAACACTGAAAGACACTATTTCATGAATGTACTAACAGATATAAAGGAATACCTACCAGCCACAGGGTCCAGCTGGTGACTCCTCAATGCGTCTGCCACCAACGTATATGTACCTCCACACAGCAAAGAAAACATTCATCATCTTCTCCAGACAGAGGTCCCAGAACTCTGCAAAAACAAAAGTACTTTGTTATGGACACTGCAAGTAAACTAGGTATCATTCACCTGTATTCAAACTATCAAGGCTTGTCAACTTACATAGAACATTACCGTCTCCTATCAACTTACATAGGACATTACCTTCTCCTATCAACTTACATAGGACATTACCTTCTCCTATCAACTTACATATGACATTACCTTCTCCTATCAACTTACATAGGACATTACCTTCTCCTATCAACTTACATAGGACATTACCTTCTCCTATCAACTTACACAGGACATTACCTTCTCCTATCAACTTACATAGGACATTACCGTCTCCTATCAACTTGCATAGGGCACACTGCATGTCTAATTCATGATGATCTTTACAAACAGTTTGGATCCAGATGAGACAAGCAGTAACTATCCCATTCCTTCATAGACTATTTTTAGATCCAAACACTTTGAAAATATCTACCAAAAAGGAGCAATAACTAGAGAAAAGGAAAATTTTAGAATTATGTAGTTTGAAACCATTGTTATAAATAGAGCATTTGCTCCAATAGTATTAAATGCTCTATTTATCACAATGGTTTCAACAGGTGATTTTTACAGAGGCATAGAAAGGCGTATTTAACTATTTATAGAGGAAAGGGCTATACATCTCGTCAGCATCAAAAAAATTCAAAACAGTTTAAACCATGGTAGTACACCAAGTTACCTGGTGTCTCATCTGGATGAGTGAGTTGGTTTTTATGTCCGACCAACAGTATTTCAGTTATTTGCAGATGGCACCCGTTTGAGACAAGTTCTAGTGCTGCCTCACTGGAATGTCCCTGCCGCAAGCACTTGGCAAGGGCACCCTACCCAGTCAAAGTATGCTGACATAGGGCCAACCAGTCCTAGAACTACCCTTTTTATGTCGAGCGTAGACAAGGGAGCTACTAGTACCAACTTTTAACGACTTGTGGTCTGTTGCGGCCGGGGATCGAACCCATGACCCTCCGTACTGCAGGTGGACGCTC
The DNA here is from genome assembly GCA_963576725.1 of Azorinus chamasolen. Classification (NCBI taxonomy): domain Eukaryota; kingdom Metazoa; phylum Mollusca; class Bivalvia; order Cardiida; family Solecurtidae; genus Azorinus; species Azorinus chamasolen. The sequence continues at coordinate 295,705 of OY755236.1, forward strand.
AAGCGGCTCTACCACTGAGCCACACGACCGGTGCATGTCTCATCTGGATCCAAACTGTTTGTTAGGGTAATCTCAAATTATAGCGTTAAGATTAAATAAAGAACAGGGTAGTCCTAGATCAAGCAACTCCTATCAGAGCTGTCTGACTGATGTATACTCCTATAGGAGCTGTCTGACTGATGTATGCTCCTATCAGAGCTGTCTGACTGATGTATACTCCTATAGGAGCTGTCTGACTGATGTATGTTCTGTTTGATTATGAAATAATAAAGATCGGATTCAACAGTTTCTGTTATGGCCAAAAATCTCTTGTTCATAATTATGCAATTATAAAAATACGCACCTAATTAATATTCATGATGTTATTGTTTCTGGTACGAATATTCATGGTATAAAGACCTAAAGACTCCCATGCTAATACAAGCCAGACATTATATAAAGACTTAAAGACTCCCATGCTAATACAAGCCAGACTCCAATGCTAATACAAGCCAGACTCCCATGCCATGCTAATACAAGCCAGACTCCCATGCTAATACAAGCCAGACATTATTCATTTATTTAGAATTGTCATAAAAATTAATATCATCATTTTTAATCATTGTTAATTATTACTTCATTTTACTCTTTACACCTTTAAAACAGTAGATTCAGATCAGATTGCTCCAATAAGAGCCATCTGATCACGGTCTGCTCTGTTTGCTTATAGAACTAGAACTGTAAGCCAAAGGCTAACGAATACCCCCCCCCCCCCCACCCACACACACACACACGTCTGCTTGTCACAACACCTATCGTCAATCTGAACATATGTACATACAGAAACGTGAAGAGATTTAAAAACAATACTTGCCCCAACCCAATTTATTTCATAAAAATGAAGAATAATTCAGTGAAATAAGACCCTTTCATGAGGTTTTTGTCAAATCCAAAGTTCTAAAGCTAGGTACCTTTTCAGAAAAACATTAAGTTCAAGGACCATAACTCTGACAAAAATTATTTAACCAGACCGATATTTAAACTTAAGCTGTACCTCATCTAGATTTATTTTTATGTCAAATATGAAGTTAATATCTGCAACCACTTCCAAAGAAAGACCGGAAAACTGAAAATTTGACAAAAAAATAACGTTCAAGGGCCATAACTCTGGCAAAAATTATTCAACCAGACTGAGATTGGGAATTAAGCTTTAAATCATCTAGCGTTAGCTTTATGTCAAATATAAAGTTAATATCTGCAACCACTTCCAAAAAAAGTCGGGAAACTCCCAAATTTGAAGAAAAAAACTAAAGTTCAAGGGCAATAACTCTAAAATAATTATTCAACCAGACTGAGATTGGGAATTGAGCTTTAAATCATCTAGCGTTAGCTTTATGGCAAATATAAAGTTAATATCTGCAACCACTTCCAAAAAAGTCTGGAAACTCCCAAATTTGAAGAAATAAACTAAAGTTCAATGGCAATAACTCTGGAAATAATTATTCAACCGGACTGAGATTGTAACATAAGCTGTAACTTATACGGATTTAGCTTTGTACTAAATATAGAGTTGATATCGCGAGTCACTTCCATAAAAAGTCCAGAAAACCGGAAAACATTGGTAGGGGACTAAAACGGGGAGATTACTCCTGAAGTAGTGGTCCGATCATAACGGAAATATGCGGTGCACAGGTTTATATGGTCATATGGCTATATATGAACTTTCAACAAAATTGAAGCAAAACTGTAGAAGAAGAAGGCCGGACAAAATTGTGTACACGGACGGACAGACGGACGGACAGACGGACGGACGGACGGACGGACAGACGGACAGACGGAAAACCTGATTCCAGTATACCCCCCAACTTCGTTGTGGGGGGTATAATAATATATATAATACATATATTGATTTTATAGTGCCTGCGAGACCAAAACTCCAATGTTTTATCTAAATGATATTTGTGTCATTTCATACATGAATATTCAAAAGATAAGGGGGCGAGGGGTCCTGTACCATTTCATTGGAGTCTATATATACTATACACTTCACATTACCATATAGTACATAATAGACTCCCATGAAGCGGTACAGACCGCTGTGGTTTCAAGATGTTAGATGATTTGGATCATTTTAATTTCATATTTAACCCTTAACCCTTTCCCTGTTCTATGTTTATTTCAAATTTCAATATCTAATGAATATTCATTAACAAAATAGTTATAAAGAAATATGCAAGGCGGAACATTGTAGACATTTTAGAAAGCAAAGAAACAGATCTATCAAATTATGTTAGCAAACAGAGTAAACCCTGATCAGACGGCTCCTCCAGGAGCCATCTGATCTGGGTCTACCCTGTTTGCAAATGCGTGAAAACACGTTTATCATGCAACGTAAGAAAATACAGTCACTTCCTACTTTGGCTCAAATCTGACCAATCAAAAGCTTGAGAACTCAAATCTGACCAATCAAAGCTTGAGAACGAACTCAGACTCAACTTAGCATCTCATCAGAATCAAAACTGTTTCATGCTGTTCTTATGTTTTTGAAACTGAGAATATTCAAGAATACAATTTGAAGTAGATAACAATTGTGGCAGACAACAGTTTGCCTTTGCAAACAGAGTAGACCCAGATCAGACAGCTCCTATAGGATCCGTCTGATCAGGGTATGTTCTATTTGGTTATGGAATGATATAGATCTCATTCTACAGTTCTGCTTTGGGCAAAAATTGCATGTGTTAATGTCATGTAAATGGTTAAAGGGGCTACACAATTTAACCCATTCTCTCATATTGATGCCTTTTGACGCCTCTGCAAAAGTCACCTGTTGAAACCATTGTGATAAATAGAGCATTAGCTCCTATAGGAGCAAATGCTCAATTTATCACAATGGTTTCAAACTATAAAATTCTAAAAGTTTCCTTTTTTTGTCTAGTTAATGCTCCTTTTCGGTAGATTTATTCAAAGAGGCTGTATCTAAAGATAGCATATGAGGTAATGGGTGAAGCACATGTAATATATATTCCTATAAAATTACAACTACTCTCTTCATGCTAGCACCAAACTTATGCAAACAGTGTGGAACCAGATATGGTTGTAAAGAAGATTCTTGAATTGTGTGTATAGCTACAGCAGCTGTCTGATCTGCCTGGGTCTACTGTCTACAAATATCTCAAAGGTGTCTGTCATATAATGGGTCAAGGAAAATTAGTCTTGCAACTGGAGGAAGAAAATCTTTAATAACCATGAGGAAAACTAGCCCTACATTTTGTTGCCAGTGTTTTAATCAATCACAATGGATGCTCTCGACAATTTTGGTATAGGATCACATAAGAAATATTGAAATCACCACTGAGGTATCAAGAGAATAGTTGCAAGTGAAAGTTTGACTTTAGCCATAATCATAAAGAAACTTAGCCCTGACCCAGGTAGCTAGGTGTTTAATGATTGAATCACAATGGCTTGCTAAGTTATAGTACTGTAGAGTTACATTTCTGCAGAAATATATTTATATATGCACATAAACTGTAAGTTTTCCTTTCTTTCTTTTTGTTCTATACGGAATTCAATTCTTCGAAATAAAATGACAGGATTAACCTCCGATTGACCATTTCTGTGAATTTTTGTCACATTAGGCCTAGGAGCTTAACTTAATTTTAACCCTTTCCCTGTTTAATATTCATGTCAGAAATAATGACATGAATATTTATTAGCTGATTTTTTATAATAGAATATGAACACACATTGTTTTGAAACAGTAACAGTAAAATCAGACCTGTACAAGCAGTACCATAAGCAAACAGTGACTCTGATGAGATGACTCCTATAGGATCTGGGTCAACTTTGTGTGCAAAGGTGTAAAAAGGTGTTTACAAATACAAAGGAAACGGTTAACCCATTACCTCATGAGCTATTTTTAGACCCAACCTCTTTGAATAAATCTACGTAACAGGAGCATTTACTAGAGAAAAGGAAAATGTTAGAACTGTATAGTATTGAAACCATTGTGATAAATAGAGCATTAATTTTGCTCCTATGGAGCAAATGCTCTATTTATCACAACGGTTTCAAGAAGTGAGTATTACAGAGGCATAGAAAGGCGCATTTATGGAGGAAAGGGTTAAGAGATATCTGAAATAAATTGCTGTGTCCTCTGATCTGGTTCTACACTATTTGGAAACACCAGTATACTCATGTTCCACATTCAAAGGGTTTTATAAGTGCCTACTTCTCAAACAAACACAAACTTTTACCCATTCCCCATTCTCCCCATTTCCTCATAGAGCTAGTTTTAGACCCAACCTCTTTGAATAAATCTACTAAAAAGGAGCATTTACTAGCAAATAGGAAACTTTTAGAATGGTGTAGCTTAGAAACCATTGTGATAAATAGAGCATTTGTTCCTGTGGCACAGATGCTCTATTTATCACAATGATTTCAAATCATGACTTTTACAGAGGCGTCAAAAGGCGTCAATATGAGAGAACAGGTCAAATAAAAGTTACAATGGATGGTAAACAAATGAAGACAGTATAGTTGTATACTGTTGCATCACTGTTTCAACCTACAGAGGTTGTCAGATCTGGGTCTATTCTGTTTGCAAAGGGCATTCCTAGGTGTCTCTATCAGGTCAAACCTTATTTTACCCGCCTACTTGACACTCTTAATTAAAGTGATTTTTTACCACCTGAAAAATTGTCTCTGGGAGAAACAAACAAGGCCAGTCGCTGAGATCTGCTTAAATACTGATACTCATGAGCAGATATCGTAATCTCCCTAGTAAAGGCACACACTCTAACAAGCACCCCCTTACTTCTGAGGGAAACTAAACTAAAGCCTTATAGAAATCAACCCTTACAATGCTGAATTTTCAATCCCAAAATCCAAAAAGGTCAAGCTTATGATGAATCTTTAGAAGAAAAAAGAAAAGAGTAACATGACAAACAGTGCAGACCCTTATATATGAGAAGGTTCCATTGTTTGCAAAGGACATTAGTGACTCTTGTCCCACACAGTAAGGGTTACAAACTATATTAAATACAGAATTAAATATAGGTTTTTTTAAAAAACAGGTGGCTGCCATAAATATGCCTGTCTACGCCTTTGCAGACTGAAAACCATGAAGAAAGTTGCTTCTTAAAAATGTTACATCCCCTGGACCAATTATTACAAACACTACAGTATATTTTTACATGTATCAAGATATAATTAATCAATTACTTACCAGCAAACATTCCTCCTCCTCTTTCTCCTTCAGCAAAGTACTAAAACGTAAGAAAAGAATAAACTTTTTATTTGATGAATATTCACAAACAGTTATGACAATTTTCCCATAAAGCCTATGGTTTTCATGTATATATTATGATGCATATTTTGCTGAAGGACATAAAGCCTATAGTTTTCATGTATATATTATGATGCATATTTTGCTGAAGGACATAAAGCCTATAGTTTTCATGTATATATTATGATGCATATTTTGCTGAAGGACAAAGCCTACTATGGTTTTCATGTATATATTATGATGCATATTTTGCTGAAGGACATAAAGCCTACTATGGTTTTCATGTATATATTATGATGCACATTTTGTTTGTTTGTTTGTGTTAACGTATGTTTCTGCCCAAGAGTGAGGGATAGAGGAGGCAGAGAAACCTTGGCACAATGCCCCACTCTTTTTATCCACAAAGTTTCTCTGGTTGTTTTAGATGCCCAGTGTAAAGCACTTTTTATGTCTTAAAACATTGAGAAAACTCTCTCATCAGAATCCAAGCTGTTTGACACCTATTAAAATTGGGTAATGGAAGCCGTTTTCCATTACCAAAGAGAATCATTTTTGGTCAAAGCATACTACTTTAACCCTTTAGTCTATGAATATTCATGTGCTAATTAACATCATGAATATCAATTAGGTAAACTTTTATACTGATACATCACCACAGGAACATTTTGTCAGAAACAGAAACTGTAGAACCATATCTATGTTATTTCATACAAACACAGAGCAGACCCAGAGTAGAGGGCTCCTACAAACTGTAGAACCATATCTATGTTATTTCATACAAACACAGAGCAGACCCAGATTAGAGGGCTCCTACAAACTGTAGAACCATATCTATGTTATTTCATACAAACACAGAGCAGACCCAGAGTAGAGGGCTCCTACAAACTGTAGAACCATATCTATGTTATTTCATACAAACACAGAGCAGACCCAGAGTAGAGGGCTCCTACAAACTGTAGAACCATATCTATGTTATTTCATACAAACACAGAGCAGACCCAGAGTAGAGGGCTCCTACAAACTGTAGAACCATATATGTTATTTCATACAAACACAGAGCAGACCCAGAGTAGAGGGTTCCTACAAACTGTAGAACCATATCTATGTTATTTCATACAAACACAGAGCAGACCCAGAGTAGAGGGCTCCTACAAACTGTAGAACCATATCTATGTTATTTCATACAAACACAGAGCAGACCCAGAGTAGAGGGCTCCTACAAACTGTAGAACCATATCTATGTTATTTCATACAAACACAGAGCAGTCCAACAGGAGCCATCTGATCTGGGTTTACTCCGTTCGCTAAGGCGTAGGAAGGGATATTTATGGAGTAACGGTTAAACAAATCTCAGCCGGTATCCTGATAGATTTTTGAACCAAAAAAGAAACCGGACGCTACAAAACTTTAATTAACTTTTAAATTAAAACACTATATGCAATTATTTGGTTACCAGTGTATCGGGTTATCATCACACAACACGTGTGTACAATTTGTACTGTGTGCTATCTTTTTAACTCGGTCAAAACCACATTATCTTGTTTCGCATGTGAACCTTGTGAAGCACGAATCCGGTCAGATAGCAGGCCGACAAAAGTCTCACAAGTTAGCTAAGCTACACCGACATCACAAACACAGCAAAAAATCAAGACCGAAATAATGCCCAGGCTTTCAGAAGTTGAGAGAAATAGAGCAATCGGGATGCTGCAGGGTGGAGTATCTCCGATCAACTTCAGCCGGACATTAAATTGCAGTAGAAATACAATTTTTGAACTGGCAAGACGTTTCCGGCAGACTTGAACTGTGCATGATCGTCCCAGGTCAGGTAGACCAAGAGCAACTAGCCAACGGGACAATCATGCTATTGTATTACGTCACTTACGTAACAAGATTACACCCGCAACTCAGACAGCACGTCACTTTAACTGTCCGCAACAGATTGCGTGAACAGAATCGCCCTATCACAGCCCGACGTCCATACACTGGAAGTGTAATGACGTTACGCCACCGCCGTGAACGGATGCAATGGGCGCGTAGGCACCGTCACTGGCGTCGCCGGGACTGGAACTCTGTCCTTTTTTCGGACGAGTCGAGGTTCAATCTGAGTTTTGCCGACGGTCGGCATCGCGTTTACCGTCGTCGAGACGAAATATTCGCCTAATGTTGTGTCAGGGAGCATAATAGGTTTGGCGGCGGAGGCGTGATGGTATGGGGCGGCATTATGTGCATGCGGAAGACAAGACTCGTTGTCATTCAAGGAAACATGAATGCCCAGCGGTACATCAATGCAGTTTTAGTTCCGGAAGCCATGCCATTCCTTCAAAAAGATGCTCCTGTTACACTGCAACAGGACAACGCCCGTCCACATGTAGCGAGGGTCACAAGGGCTCGGTTGGCCGCTGCTAACGTCAACGTTATGCAGTGGCCAGCCATGTCTCCAGACATGAATCCCATCGAACATGTATGGGATGAGACGTGTTCACAGCAATTACAACATTAACATCGACCAATTGGCGAACGCCCTCACAGCAGAATGGAACAACATGCCTAATCATGTGATCCAGTGCTACGTCAACTCGATGAGGAGGCGTATATTGGCACTCATACGGGCAAGGGGTGGTCACAATCGATATTAACGGGAACATGGAAACAACAAAAACTGCACAGAAACCTGAGTTACGGGGCATCCATTGACCATGTTACACACATACACATTTTGAAATTTTCGTTTTACACCCCTACCATATAAACTAGCGTCTAAATCACACGTTACGTATGCAAGAAAGCTAAAAATTCACATACGTGCTCAAAACACATCCAATTTAAGTTTATTACTTCAAAATAAATACCACGCCCACCAATTTCCACGAAAATAGGCCAACTATGCACAGTCAGGTTTGTTTTTTGGCTCAGTATATAACAAGATATATTTGTGAATTACTATGCCCCAGATATGACCTTTGACCCCGAAGGATGACCTTGACCTTGACATGTCACCGTTCAAAATGTACAGCTTCGTGAGATACACATGCATGCCAAATATCAAGTCTTTATCTACTGGTTCCAAAGTTATGGCCAATGTTAGTCGGTGATTTGACCTGAATATATGACCTCTGACCTTGAACTTGACCAGTCACCCCTCAAGATGTGTGGCTCAAAAGTTATGACCAATGTTAAAGCTGGTGATGATAAACAAACAGACAGACAAACGAACAGACAGAGCAAACAACATGCCCCCCTCCCATCCCGATCTGTTCTGGGGGCATATCAGCTAAATAATGATTGTAACCCTTTCCTCCATAATTACGCCTTTGCAATCAGAGTAGACCCAGATCAGACGGATTCTATAGGAGCCGTCTGATCAGGGTGTGGTCGGTTTGCTTATGACGTAATATCTATATGATTCTAGTTTCTTACAAAGCTAACAATTTGGTATCCATGTGCTATTATTACAATGATCTAATTAATACTTATGATGTCATTATTTCTCACATGGAGTTATGGCACTAATGGGCTAAGAAATAATATAGATGAGATTCTACAGGTTCTGCCATTGCCTTGTGTCCATGTGACATTCTAAAAATCCAAGTTTATCTACTATTCGACCTAGTAACCTAGGTTTTGATCCCACATAACCCACTTTCATATTCATTCGAGATTCTATCAAGAAAAATCATTCTAATTAAGTTTCATGAAGACTGGACATAAAATGTGACCACTAGAGTGTTTACAAGGGTTTTCTACTGTTTGGCTTGGTGACCTAGTTTTTGACCCAACGTGACCCACTTTCCAACAAGTCAGATATTTTATCAAAACAATTATTCTGATAAAATTGCATTTCAATTGGGCTGAAAATGTGACCTCTAGTGTTCACAAGGTTTTTCTACTATTTGACCTGGTGATCTAGTTTTCGACTCCACATAAAGCTATTTTCAAACTCATCTAAGATTTTATCTGGAAAATCATTCTGACAAAGCTTATTGAAAATTTGGCTAAAAATTTGACCTCTAGAGTGTCCACAGGGATTTCTCTAATATTTGACCTGGTGAATTAGTTTTTGTATCCACATGACCCACCTTCGAACTCGTCCGAGGTTTTATCAGGACAATTATTCTGACAAAGTTTCATGAAGATTGAGCTGAAAATGTGACCTCTAAATTGTTCACAAGGTTTTCTTAAGTTTCATGAAGGTTGGACTGAAATTGTGTCCACTAGAGTGTTCACATGAACATTGTTGATATCGCACAGCATACGACGGACACCGGACATTCAAATCTCCCAAAAACTCACCCTGAGCTTTGCTCAGATGAGCTAAAAAACAGAAAAACGAGGTGCATGCTTTCTGTGACCACGCAGCAAGACCTACCAGTACTCAAAAACAGCCTGCATTTAGGTTGGGGATCATCTCAAAACATTGCTGATCAAATTATGTAAAGTAACATGAGGAAAATGAAGCCTGGAGCGGGACTTGAACCCGAGACCCCTCGCTTACAAGCGAGTGCTCTACCAACTGAGCTACCCTGGCTGCTATACGAGCTCCACACTGCATAATCACTACATATGCATAATAAATAATTGAACCCTTTTTATACTGAGAAGCTTTTGGTGCTTAGCATAAGTTGAGTAGTGTATATGACATAGTAGTTTACTATACGAACATTTTTTTTACTGTCAGAGTATAATGTCTAACCGTATTTGAAGGTACAAATGTATTTATAAGTAGTATTTATGAAATGATCACGCGCCTAGCACCTGTACATAAAATAAAATGTGCCCGATGCATGCTGGGAGTGACCCACGCCTCCCCCCTTTATGATCGAAGTTGAGTTTTCCTTGTTTTACGGAGTAGTTTGGGATACAAATAGATAGTTTAATGTTAGTTTTGCATACTTCAATCATAAATTGGGAGGGATGTTCATGGCTGAGTCGCGCACCTTTGTATCAAATTACAGGATGTACACAACTGAGAGCAATGGTCAACAAAATAGTACGGGATGTGTAGTACACACAAATGAGCACACTGGTCAGCATACAACTTGTATCATATCTTTGTGTTCCATGTCACATTTCGGACTTAGCTAGTATAATAAAACCATGGAGCATGGATATAGTGGACCACAGAACTTGCCCCCTAAATTATTTAGGTAGGGGACCATCTCAAAAGACTACTGAATCAAACTATTCAAAATAAATAATTGAATCCTTTTTATATTTTTCATAATATTGTAACCAGACCATAGATGAGTAGTATATATTACCACGAAGTAAATACAGATTTACTTCGTGATATTACACAGTAATAAACTATACGGAAATAAATAAATGCTGTCAAAGTATGACGAAAAATAATTACCTTGTAAACCAACAAGCACGCCAAAAAGCAACAAAACATCATAACCAGATCCTCCATGTTTGAAAGCATATATCGAAGTGACTGACCTGGGTAAACTTATGCAGTACTTTTCTCCTCATGCATACCACGCTTTTACCGTGAAATGAGCGGTGTGCTGAGCTGCTATTATCTACGGTGTCCCGGTAGCGACAAATGAAATATCGCCCTTTTGACACTCGCATCGGTGTTTAAGTTTAATATTCCTGTATAAAAATATATTTCGATTGACATTTTGAACAACAATACATAGATTATACGATGTATTAGTATTGTTTTTGAAACGACATGTTTAGTACCGTTCACAGGGGTATTCCGGTAAGACACGTATCAGTCAGTATATGTATATCTATATAATTATGCATATACTGACTCAAACGTGTCTTACCCCTGTGACTATGACACACAATCCATTGTTGCACGGAAGGAATTGGTTACATCAACACCGAACTGAGGGTGTTTGGTGCTAAATTATCGCTAGTTTTTTTTTTAAGTTTTGTAATGTCGTGTGTGTCGACTAGCGTTATTAGCGCCCTTTTAATTTCGCATTTTACTTCTCGCCGTAGTAACTAGCGATATTTAAGTGGCTTAATATTATTATTTTTAAAAAGTTTTATGGGTTTACTTTTACAGTTACTACAGCATTAAAATGTTCCATACCTGTGTTGCATGTTCTATGCTGCAGTTGCCGACAATTGTGCACAGCGTAGAGCTTGTTGTCTTCTTGTAGCTGACCTGGTACACATGTTACTTGTTTGTTTGTCCAGTAATGTGAGTAACACGAGTAAGACCTGTCAAACAATGGCGTCATAATTGTTTGTAATTAATGATTGTTTGTTTGACAAACAATACATCGGTATAATCGATATAGTTAATTATATTAATTCTAAGTCATTTTTATATTACATTATAATTCTATTTGGTATCTGAATATAAATATTTATTATATGCTAATAAATTCGACTCTCAAATCACTAGGTAGCGAAACGTACAGGTAGCGAAATGGTCAGGGTAGCGAAATGACTTCTCGGTGGGTAGCGAAATGACTGTAGCGAAATGGTATGGGTAGCGAAACGTCTGACAACCAACCAAACTACGGCCGAACAACCACTCATGTTATACAACCCTTCATATCGTCAATTCGTGTACAATATTCCCTTTGTATTAACCCTTTTAATTTCGCATGTTTCTTCTCACGAAAAGTAAAGTTCTAGCGATATTTAGATGTATGTATGTAAGGGAAGAGCCTGTTTCAAATATCACGTGTCGACATGCGCTATTAGCTCCCTTTTCTCGACAAGCGATAATAGCGTGTGTCGCTATCGGGACACCGTACTTTTCTTATAAAGTATTGCTGTGTTAGCCAATGTGAAATACATGTACATGTATGTAAAGAGACAAAGGGTGTGTAATTTGCCATATACAGTAAATCCTCTCTAAACTGGATGTTAACTTTGGTAGTTATATAAATATCGGTCTTGGAGGAAGGTGGCAGCTTAATGCAGGGTGAAAATCGTACAGAAAGCTCCTAAGAGTTTTCTGCATGACCTGCACCCAGCATTAAGCAGCCATCTGCCTGAAAGTATCTACATGTATTTGTTTTCTACTAGAGTTCCGGTGTAGTTTGGTTTTACAGAAACCCAACTAAAATGGAAATTAAATTTGGCGTAAATATCGGTCTTGGACACATGTGGCAGTTTAATGCAAGGTGAAAGTCGTGCAGAAATCTTCTAAGAGCTTTCTGCACGACGTTCATCCTGCATTAAGCAGCCATCTGCCTGAAAGTATCTAAAGAATTCTCTACTAGCAATCCGGTTTATAGAGGTTTTACTGTGCTACAGCAAAAACAAACTTTAAAGGAAAATAAATTTAGCATAAATATCGGTCTTGGAGATAGGTGGCAGCTCAATGCAGGATAAAAGTTCAGAAAGTTTCTAGAGGAGTTTTCTGCATGACTGTCACCCTGCATTAAGCAGCCACCTGTCTAGTTTCTTCTCTATTAATATTCCGGTTAAGACGGGTTTTACTGTACCTGTTGAATATATTTGTGTAAGAAATAATGACATCGGGAAGATTTATTTATTGCCTGATTTTGTATAATGGCGTATTATCCTATAAATTTGACCTGAGACTCATGCATATTCCGTGTATTATCGTTGGTAATCTTCGAATAAATTTCCGAAGGTATAAGAATGCGCTATAAAAATACAGCAAAACTCCTCTAATACAACCAGCAAAAGGGGGCATAATTCACAGTTGCAAAGGCAGGTGGTAGCTTAATACATGACGAAAGTTATGCAGAAAGCTCCTGTAGGAGCTTTCTGCATAACTTTTGTCCTGCATTAAGCAACCATCTGCTTATAAAGACAGTCATGTTTATTCATTAAGTCATCGCATTAGAAGGGGTTTACTGTACAATCCTCGTGGAACATGATTATTACCGGCGTTTGCTTTGCTATGTTTTATCACAGAGTATTACGAACAATCCCGATAAACACGCCGAAATTTATTCGAATCTCAGGTCAAATTGGGGGGATAATATATAGGTTTGTTTTGGTATTGGTAGAAACCGTAAAGTCAGATTGATTGAAATTCCTTCTTCTACTCCACAGAGACCTTCCATAGGGGCTGTTTTATGCCCCGCCTTTAGGCGATGGGGGCATTAAGGTTTACCCTTGTCCGTACGTCCGTACATCCGTCCGTACGTTTGTACGTCCGTACGTCCTTCCTGTGAAATTTCGTCACAGAGTTCTTTCCCCGGTGTGTATGCTGGAATGGTTTGATATTTGGTCTGAAACATCATCATAGTACGTTGTATCGTGTCTCCCTTTTTTTAGGTCTGTCGTTCATCTACTTCCTGTCTGCCGACACATTGTTTGAATTCTGATTATTGTTTAATGGCAATTTTTTTGTCAAAGCTTTATTGGCTTGCGTAAGCTGCAATGATTTGGTATTTGGTCTGAAGCATAATCATAGTGAGTTGTACCATGTCTCCCCTTTTCAGGTCTGTCGTCCATCTACTTCCTCTCTGTCGGTGTAATGAGGAAAATTGACCCCTGTAGAAGATCGACCGGGGGTCGTTTAACTATATAGTACTATGACCCCCGGTCATAGTACTATAACCGGGGGAGTCGTAGTACTATGACCCCCCCCTACATATAAAATTCTGACCCCTCATATAACAAAGTGACCCCCGTAGTAGATTGACCGGGGGTCGATTTACTATAAAGTACTATGACACCCCCAGTCCAGTTGAAATGTGTTTTAGTTTATAACGAACTTTGAGCCACACATAACTCTAAATCAAATAGGGCTAGTCTTGAAACTTCAGAGAAATGTTGACCAGCATGAATTGTTATGAAACTTTGTGATTTCAGCTCCCTCTCTCTTGTTATTTTGGAGGTATTGTCCTCGACTGGTTAAAATATGCGTTTAAACAGTTAAAATCTGATGATATGTACCTTGTTCATTTGTGTCAATTCAATATTTTGTTTGTGTCAGTAGTTACATGAATGAAAACTCCCTTTGAAAACGTCAATGAATATACATGTATTTAGAGGTTGATAGATAATTTATGACATTAAACTTATTAGAGTTGCTTACCGTGATTCTCTTAAGACTTAAATCGTAGCAAATATATACCATTATGTTTCGTCTTCACAGCTCAAACGGGAGTGATCTATTTTTTAAATGATTGTTTCACACCATGTCAAGGTAACATAATGATCATTTGAGTTGTGTGACGTGTGTCCTTTGATTTCCTAAAATGTTATTGCCCCTGATAAGTTATATGTTTGTTAAATTGGCTCAAAATGTGTTATATACCTCAACGTGAAAATATACCGACTCTCTTGCCAAAATACATCTACGATGAGGGGTCGATATATTATATAGTACTATGACCCCCATGCCATTTTATTATAAAATATAGTGACTCCCTTGCAAAAATACACCCACTACGGGGTCAATAAATCATATACATGTACATGTAGTACTATGACCCCAGGCCATTTTATTATAAAGTATAGTGACCCCCTTGCCAAAATTCATCCACCAGAGGGGTCGATATATTATATAGTTCTATGACCCCCATGTCATTTCAATATAACATATACTGACCCCCTTGCCAAAATACATCCACGATGGGGGTCGATATGTTATATAGTACTATGACCCCCATGCATATCGACCCGCTCCATCGTGGATGTATTTTGGCAAGTGAGTCGGTATATTATCTGGTAAATTGACACGGGGTCATAGTTCTATATAATACATGTATATCGACCACACATCGTGGATGTATTTCGGCAAAGGAGTCACTATATTGTGTAGCAAAATGACATTGAGGTCATAGTACTATATAATATATCGACCCCATCGTGGATGTATTTTGGCAAGGGAATCACTATATTTTATAGTAAAGTGGCAGGGGGTCATAGTACTATATAATATATCGACCCCATCGTGGATGTATTTTGGCAAGGGAGTCACTATATTTTATAGTAAAATGGCAGGGGGTCATAGTACTACATGTATATAATATATCGACTCCCATCGTGGATGTATTTACGCAAGTGAGTCGGTATATTTTCTAGTAAAATGGCATGGGGTCATAGTACTGTATAGGATATCGACCCCCATCGTGTATATATTTTGGCAGGGGAGTCACTATATTTTATAGTGAAATGACATGGGGGTCATAGTACTATATAATATATCGACCCCCTCGGTGAATGTATTTTGGCAAGGTAGTCACTATTTTTTACATGAAAATGACCGGTGTCATAGTACTGTATGATATATCGACTACAGTGGTGCATGTATTTTTGCAAGGGAGTCCCTTTATTTTATATTAAAATGACATGGCGTCATAGTACTATATGATATATCGACCCCAATCGTGGATGTATTTTTGCAAGGGAGTCTCGATATTTTATGATAAAGGCATAAGATAGCTAAATGTAGGACGAAAGTTATACAAAAAAGATCCTGCAGGAGCGTTCTGTATTACTTTCATCCTGCATTAAGCAACGACCTACTTTAAAAGACACTTATGTGTTTTTATGTGTTTCTGGAAAGTGTATTCTGTATCTTTACCCTAACTGTATTGGTATATAAGAACTTTACAATTAATGTAGACCAAGATCAAAAGATTCATAAGGAATAATTGTTTTCAGGGACTGCACTGTTTATGATAGAAATAATTTTCTTCAGTGATAGATTTTGATAAATCTTTCGTTTGATTAATATTCAGAAAAAGGGAGCCAGTTTTAACAATTTAATTCATTATACGCCTTTCTATGATTTTGCAAAAAGAGCAGACCCATATCAGGGTCTGCTTTGTTTGCATATGAAATTCTACAGTTTCTGCCATGGCCAAAAGTTCCCGTGTCCATGTACTATTAAAATAATCTAATTAATATTCATGACGTTAAATTTTTCTTACATGAACATCAATGGAGTAAAGGGTTAGTTAGTCAGGAGATTAAGATTTAAAAATGATCGACCTTCGAATCTGTGATCACCTTCTTACATAATTTTCCATGACGAGTTACCGGGATTTCGCTTTTCAAAGACAGGGAAAAGAAAGGTAACCGATCAAACTTGAATTGTAAAATGGTCTGGATCTGCTCTGTTTGTTTATTGAATGATATTCTACAGTTTCTGCAATGGTAAATAAATCGTGTGTCCATATGCTTTTATGAAAAATAATCTTATTAATATTCATGACGTCATTATTTCTTACAGTTGGTGTAACATATTTACAAAAGTAGCACCGGTTTTTGACGTTAGGTCTATCCCTTTCCTCCATGAATATTCATGTAAGAAATAATGACGTCATGAGTGTTAAATAGATTTACTGCTATAATAGCATATGGACACGGGAATTTTTAAGCCAGTGCAGAAACTGTTGAATCATATATGTACTACATATATATCATAAGCAAATAGAACAGATTCTGATCTGAGTCTACCCTGTTTGCAAAAGCGTAGAAAGGCGTATTTATGGAGTAAACATGTATATCTGTCAGACATTTAATTCCTATTTTCCCCTAGTTTCAATGGCAAAACAATTAATCTGTTGTGTACAAGCAAACCTCATTCTTATAGATTAAGCAAATAGAACAGATCCTGATCTGAGTCTTCTCTGTTTGCACAAGCGTAGGAAGGTGTATTTCAATGGCAAAGTACAAGCACACCTTTTTCTTATAAATTAATTTAAAATAAATAACATTCTAAAAAGACGAGCCACACAGATCAAATTTGAACGACAGGAGTGTTTGTGGTATATGGGTTGTTTTAGTGCCCTAAATGGTAAATCAGACCCTTTGCTTTCCTCAGGAATAATTCTTTAAAAAATATGCGAACCACATGCTGTGTAATTAACAACACAATGGTGTTAGTTTTAAATCGTTTGAGCTATACTTTACGTGTTAGGCATTATTGTGATTTATGCAAATTTGAATATGAATTGGCCAGAACGTATGTAAATGACAGAATGTTCGACAGGAACGAAACGTTCGCAAACTGTAGGAAAATATTTAGTACAATCTCACCCGTGATTAGATGTTTTTTTACAATCATGTGGTGACTTTGAAAGCCAAGCTTCGTGTCATATTTATTGAACAACACCATGCAACTAGCCCCCATAATACTCCTTTCTGCGCTTTTGCAAACAGAGTAGACCCAGGCCAGACGGAATTGTATCGAAGTGGTCACAGTAGGGTTTGGTGGAGAAATAAAAGAGCTATTGTTGAAGATGTTTGACTTTACGCAACTTATCTAGATCTCTGTGTATCATTACAACTTTCCTCCATAAATACGCCTTTCCACGCCTCTGTAAAATTACCTGTTGAAACCATTGTGATAAATAGAGCATTTGCTCCATGGCAGCAAATGCTCTATTTATCACAATGGTTTCTATACTACACAATTTTCCTTTTCCCTAGTTAATGCCCCTTTTCGGCAGTTTTATTCAGTCTATATAGCCTATGGAGGAAAGGGTTAAGGGGAACGTATTACTGTTGGATCTACATCAAACGCTGTTTGTCAGGATCCAGGATGTTTACCCTCGGACACCTCATCTCCCTTCTCAAGCAGTTTGTAAAACTAAATAATTCAACCTGGCACCATTTTTATGGCGTTCGCAACGCCATATACTAGTCGGTCTCTTTACGGCAAAGAGTTCACTTGTCTAGTGAACATGCGCAAGACAAAATAGTTTTCTTCAAGTCTGCACTAGATCTAGTTTGGTTGTAAAATGTTCATGTATTTGTTTACTCTTCATGTCTTTAATAATAATTCGCTGTGTGAGATAATTACTACTAATCTACACAAAGATAAACTTTTTAAAAGTCTTGAATTTTAATAAACTCCAAATACGTCGATGCTCCAGAGTGGGCCCTGTACTTTAATCGGAAGAAGAAGAAGAAGAAGCGAACGAATATTTTGCCGTTGTTTTCGCAACACCTTGGCATTCTAAAGCAGAAGGAATATAGCCGAGGTTTCCGATTGCATTTACACATTCGTAACTGATTAGCATATAGACCTACATCTTCAGCCAATCAAACTGCCTTTTGCATCGCATTCGGTCATTTCCGTTTGACCCGTACTCAAAATTAGAAATAGGAAGTTTCATAAAGGACAAGGTCAAAGAAATCCCATATACACATTTATCACGCATCGAACAGCGTGTTTTGACTATGGCACCCAACCTCAACACAAGTCTAAGTCTTACAAGAAGTAAAACCGTAAAAACACGGGGTTCTATCGGCTTATCAAAGTAAGTATTATCCATAGAAGGTTTTCAACACATATTCAATCAAATTATATTCCAGTGTCAATAACAACTGTCTCTTCTATGTATCGTGTAACCGCCGAGTCTGCTCAAGACGTTTGTGTCGTGTAAAAGCGAAAGTAGGTAGCAATTTGTTAAAATGTCTTTCCCAGCTTACAACTCTACTTCTGACTGTAGTTCTGAATTTGAGTTTCATCAGGTTCCAAACAACTACCGTAATTGTATGTACATGTATGGATCTACTTAGTAATTAAAAATAAAAACAGTCTACCTTCAACTTTGTAAGCAAACTACATTTATTCAAAATAAACGAGTGCTGAACATGGAAAAATAAATGTTATGTGTAAGAATAAGTTGAACAAAAAATGTAGGATTATAGGTAGCCTTTGTATCATTTTGATGTTGTGCTTCAGTTTTTGCATCAGCTTAGGACATGACAGCATTAATTGACCCTTTACTTCATGAATATTCATATAAGAAATAATGACATCATGAATATAATTAAGATATTCTTTTGCCATAGTAGAAACTAGAAGCATGTCAATATATAAACAGCAGATCATGAGATGGCTCCTTTTGTTTCAGTCTGTCATATTTTTATGCCCCCAATCAAGAATCAAGGGGGTGGGGCTGACTTTGTTGGTTTGTTGGCTTGGCTCAAACTTTAATGTTGGCAATAACGTTGTAGCCATTGCACATACATACTTCAAACCTGGCATGTCTATGCAACTTACAGAGGCGAACATTTTTTTTTTTTTTTTTTTAGTTTAGTTTTTTTGGGGGGAGGGGGGGTTATTAAATTCAAGGTTATATTACAGTTAAATGTCACATTACGGGTCAAATTTATATTTGTCACAATCAGGGGCATAGTGTTTCACAAAAATGTGTTGTTATTAATACTGTTATCAATTCCAAGACGTTATTGTTATTAACGTGTACATCAATCCCCCCCCCCCCCCACACACACATAACATCCATATCAAACCTGAACGCCATTATGGCCATTCAGGCCTTTGATTTTAACTTCAAATTATAAGTATACAGTGACGACACTGATCCAACTGCTCCCTGCACTAGTGTGTCTGCCAGAATACTAACGGTAGTTAATATAGATTGCTTTCCAGTTTACTTTCTAAAATGGCTACACTTGTTTCCACATTTCATTATAACTATTTTGTCCATAAATATTCAGTACATAGAGAATATTTGGATCCTAGCTTTGAATGAGAAATGTTATCTGGCAAGGCGGATGAATATATCAGGTGAGCCGAAGGCGAACCTGATATACTCAGAAGCCGAGCCAGATAACATTTCTCATTCAAAGCTAGGATCCAAATATTCTATTTATCCTTGTCACGACAGCAAAACACCAAATAATAATAATCATATGTTGCTGTCGTAACAAGGATAAATAGAATATTTAGTTCCTAGCTTTGAATGAGAAATGTTATCTGGCTCGGCTTCTGAATATATAGTTTTTATGTTGTCTTGTAGGTCTTTTTTGTCAACAAAACATGAACCAGTGTACAACTGTACATGGAATTTGGGATATTTTACAGATACTGTTTTAAATTAGCAAACAGTGCAGACTCTGATTAGAGAGGTCCTATACGAGCCTTCTGATCTGGGTTTACACTATTTGAAAAAGTAATGATTACATAAAAACAGGTACATAGTGCTAAAAGAGTACATTGCAGACAAATTCAGAAAGGCTAAGTTCCTGTTGATGCGTGCGTTATTCAGCATACTACATGCATGGAAACACGAACCATTCCCACATGAATATTAGTTAAAAGAAATTGTACTGTATTTATATTTCAGGACTAAAGTTTACCCATACACAGTATATGTAACTCATTCCCTCATAGTGCCACCTCTTTATGCATTTGCTCTATTTATCACAATGGTTTAAAAATACACAATTCTAAAATTGTTCTTGCTCCTTGTCAGTAGAGTTATGGTATCCAACAGGTTGGGTTAAAAAATAGCCTCTGAGTGAATGGGTTAACATGGAATAGTAACAGCAAACCTTGAGCAGACGGCTTCTACTTAGTTGCAAATGTGTCAAAAGTTGTTGAGAAAATGTGTTGATTCATGAATATTGATTTATAACATTATGAATAACAATTTGATAAAACCTTCACTGCTTGAATAATCATGTAAAAAGTAGCGCCACCATGAATAACTGATTTTTACATTGGCATAATATGTACACATGAATTTTGGCCTTGGTAGAAACAGTAGATTTAAATTTTTGCTATTTCATATGCAAGCAGAGCATACCCTGATCAAATGGCTGCTACAGGAGCCATCTGATCTCAGTCTACAAAGGCGTAGACAGACTTCTTTATAGAATAAAGGATTTATTTATATAATGGTCTGTGAGCACAGGAACATTTTTGACAGATACTACAGAATGAATTAAAGCTTATTCCATAAGCAAACTAGAACTGTAAGCCAAAGGCTAACGAATACCCCCCCACCTGTCTGCTTGTCAGAACACCTATCATCAATCTGACCATATGTACATACAGAAACGTGAAGAGATTTAAAAACAATACATGCCCCAACCCAATTTATGTAATAAAATTGAAGAATAATTCAGAGAATATAATATAAGACCCCTTCATGAGGTTTTTGTCAAATCCAAAGTTCTAAAGCTAGGTACCTTTTCGGAAAAACATTAAGTTCAAGGACCATAACTCTGACAAAAAATATTCAACCAGACCGATATTTGAACTTAAGCTGTATCTCATCTAGATTTATTTTTATGTCAAATATGAAGTTAATATCTGCAACCACTTCCAAAGAAATACCGGAAAATTGAAAATTTGACAAACAATTAAAGTTCAAGGCCCATAACTCTGGCAAAAATTATTCAAACAGACTGAGATTTGGAATTAAGCTGTAAATCATCTAGAGTAAGCTTTATGCCAAATATAAAGTTAATATCTGCAATCACTTCCAAAAAAGTCTGGGAAATCCCAAATTTGAAGAAAGAAATTAAAGTTCAAGGGCAATAACTCTGGAAATAATTATTCAACCGGATTGAGATTGTAATATAAGCTGTACCTTATCTAGATTAAGCTTTGTACTAAATATAGAGTTGATATCTCAAGTCAGTTCCATAAAAAGTCCAGAAAACCGGAAAACATTGGTAGGGGACTAAAAAGGGGAGATAACTCCTGAAGTAGTTGTCCGATCCTAATATGCGGTGCACAGGTTTATATGGTCATATGGCTATATATGAACTTTCAACAAAATTGAAGCAAAACTGTAGAAGAAGAAGGCCGGACAAAATTGTGTCCACGGACGGACAGACGGACAACCTGATTCCAGTATACCCCCCCCCCCCCAAACTTCGTTGTGGGGGTATAACAATATAGGTCCTGACCAGAAAGTGTCTACAGGAACTGTATGATCTGGGTCTATTCTATTCAACCCTTTCCCTCATAAAAACGTCTTTTGCATGCATTACGCAGAGTAGACCCAGATCAGACGGTTCCTATAGGAGACGTCTGATCAGGGTCTGCTCTGTTTGCTTTTGACATGATATACATCTGATTCTACAGTTTTTGTCAAAGCAAACAATTCCCTTGAAAGGTTTACAAGGTTAAATTTGTGCTAATAAATATTCATGCTGTCATTTTAGCATAGAAACTAAAGAAACAGATCTATTAAATTCCATTAGCAAACAGAGCAGACTCAGACCAGATTGCTCCTTAAGGAGCCATCTGATCTAGGTCTACTCTGTAAGTGAGTGAAAATGTGTTTATAAGAAGGATTTGGCAATATATTATTTTATAAGCAAATAAAAAGACCCTAACAAAAGGCTTCTACAGGAACTGTCTGATCTGAGTCTACCCTGTTTACCCCTTTCCCTCATATCTGCATTTTCAGACATTATGCAAATGGAGTTGACCGAGATTAGATGGCTCCTATAGAAACAGTCTGACTGATCATGATCTGTTCTGTTTGCTATCGACAGGATATAGATCTAATTACATGATTGAAAAGATTCATGATGCCATTAATTTTTATATGAATACTGTAAAAGGCATATACTTTTTAGGGTTTCGGCTTTTGCCGAAATCCTTATAAAATGGATTGCGACTCAAACTATGGCGGAAAACCCTATTGCACGAGCTCTACCTAGCGGGAATCCCCCTAAGAGAATACGCGCATGTGCAGTGCATGGCTTACAATCCGGTTCCGGAATCTTACCAAATATTTATAATAAGATATGGAAGTTGGATCCATTAGCAAACAGAGCAGACCCTGATCATATGGGAGCGAGCTGTCTTATCTGGGTCGAATCTGTTTGCAGAGGCATGAAAACAAGTTTATATGAGGGAAATTAAGGGTTAAATAGACTTCTTCTGTTCTTCACATCAAAAGCTACAGTATAAAGGTTAGAGCACTGGTGGTCAGTAGTGCAGGGCAACTGTTACATCATGCTAAAATCTCTCGAGGTCATACGCTTAACTCTTTGCACGCTAGCGGCGAAACTGTGATTACCTTTGCAAACAGTTTGGATCCAGATGAGAGCCCACATATTTTTGCGTCTCATCAGGATCCAAACTGTTTGTCATCTTGATCATAATTTTGCATAAAATGAAAGAAAGTCGATTGAAGAATTGAAGCAGACGGCAATTGTTGCAAACGAAAAATCACTCAGCATTGTAAGGATTATGCAAGCTGTAGAGATCTGTAATGTCGTCTGCTTCAGGTTTGTCATCATTTGAATTTCTAAAAGATCAGTTTTAGGCATTTTGACCTAAGGCAAAATTGTCATAAGTTGTAAACAGTTTAGACTTAGGTCAAACAGTTACTTGGTATTAGATCTGAATCCAAACAGGGTGAAGGTTGTGACGGTGAACTAAACAAGTGTTCTAAGTTAAAAGCTTTATCTCAAAGGGTTATATAAATAAATGGACTTTAACAAAGCCTTAACCAAAAATTCTAAGTTAAGAAGGGGCATAATTCAGTCAAAATGCTTGACAGAGTTATTTACTCTTGCCTACAGGTGAAGGTTGTGACGGTGAACAAGTGTTCCAAGTTTCAAAGCTTTATCAGAAAGTGTTATGTAAATAAGTGGACTTGTTCCACATAAATTGAGGTTAACATTTTTGCTTAACGCAAATGCTAAACGAAAATTCTAAGTCCAATTAAGCGACCTTGACCTTGGATAAATGAGCCGGGACTTGGCAGGCTACTGTAGTATGTCTAGATAAACATTTTGATTAAATTTGGGAAGGATCCACCAAGCGGAACTTGAGTTAGAGATGTTACAGACAGACAGACCGGTTAACATTTTTGCTAAAAGTCCAATTTTGTGACCTTGACCTTGGATAAACAAACCGGGACTTGGCAGGCTACTGTAGCATGTCTAGATAAACATTGTGACTAAATTTGAGAAAACGGACAGACAACCAGACGGACAGACAGCGCCATTCCATAATACGTCCCGTTTTTTCAAACGGGCGTATAAAAATCATTAACAGCAAAAAGGTAGAAAGGCAAACAAAATGAGACAAAGCACTTTCTTATCTTTTAATTTATATACATTTCATCATTTATTGATTTACGTGTCAGGCGTATAGTATCTTTTAGTGTCGTATAGTATCTTATAGTAATGTATGTAATTCATTTCTTATTCATATCATTTATTTCTATGACGCCGGTTACTTATCAGGGTCTGTAGTGTTTACTACAACAGTAACTGTTATTTGCATGTATGACTATAATTTAATTTTAATTGTATCATTTATTGATATACTTGTTACATGTTTGATGCTGCAAATAGCGAAGACCCTTGCCAGTTGTGGTAACTGATCGGGGTATGTATTGTTTGCAGCACAGACTCACAAACTGGCCCTGAACAGACTCACACTCAGTCTCCTCAGGAAAAAGTAAGAAAATACAATGCAATCACACGCAAAGACAAAGTATAGGCATGGATAAACTATTCTATGAACTTCAGGGTCTTTTCTGTTTGCAAAATCATAGATAGGCTTATTTTGCTCAAACCAATTGTACCCGATATGGAACCCTGAAATCGTCTTCACTATATAATATAAAGTGAAACAATATTATGTGTCTAACAACCCATATACCAATAGGAGGTTTGACCTCAAAATTTCACCCATGATAATCTGTCGACCTTGATGTGAAGATTTTCTTAATGAATGTAATTTATGCTCTGATCATTTTACCAGAGTTATGGGACTCTGAAATTTTCTTCACTGTATAACCCATAGCCAAAAGTGCTTGATATAGAGGCACTATTGTTAGCGGGAGGGGTGCATCATTGGCTTGGAAACAATTTTCTAGTTAATTTTATTTTCCCTGTTGTATCCTGCCATGCTAAGTTGAAATATATTTGTTACTTTATAATTTGTCATATTGTTAATATCACCCCACAGTATATTTGGCAATTATTTGTAGGGTATTTAGAATCACAAGTAAATATATATTGGTGGAAGTGTATATATGGATAAGTGAATGATGCATGCTAATTACTGTTATGGTCCACCAGATAGTAGCAGAAGTATGACCCTTACTTTCAAATAATGGAGTGATGGCTCTATACTACATTAAACATCAATGTTGGCTCTATTGGCACAAAGTGGCAAGCTGAGCTATTGGAATCTTCCTGTGTGTGACATGTTCATAAAACAATTCTTTAAATGTCTTCCAAACTACTGACATGATTTTCAGAAAAATCCACAGCAAACAATCAATATAATATATATTATGTCCGAAACCTTCAGTACTGTCAGTACTTTGATTTGTATATCCAGTAAATGGCTAAAGTAAACACTATCCATGATGTATATTGTAATTTCTTTTCCATATAAGTGACACACAGTTTTGATTGAGATGAGAGTCTGGGATATTCAGTGTCTTCATTCGGAATCCATAATGTTACAGATTTATGTTGAGTCAATTAGCTAAAGAATGATAAATGTATATGTTTGGGACAAATCCTGTATACAGGTCAATGCTGTCCAGGAAGGTGTCCCTTATCCTATCCTCTAAACACAGTAGTTTGAAATTATTCCGTTGTCTGCTCCCACATGGCATAGCCGGAATGCCTCATGGCTCTGTTACAGTATTTTGCTCCCATGTATGTCACCTGCTTGCAGCTGACACAAAAACTTATTGTTAATATGAAAAAGGGGAATAACTAAAGAAATATTGATGCTAAAGTTGTGGCATTTGGGCATGACACTTCCTCTTATCATGCTTGTTCCATGTGTGGAATTTGAAAGCTCTATAATTAGTTTAGAAATGACAGCCAAAAAGAAAGTGTTATGGACAGGCGGACAGACAGACAGACAGACGGACCTACAGACAGACAGACGACGGAAAGTGATCCCTAAGTGACACACCGCCTCTCGGCAGGTGAAACGAAAAAGAAAAACGGGTAGTTATTATTAATTCTGATGAAGCTTTTGTACAGTCTGATGTAGACCCAGTTTTAATCCTTTCCCTGTTGTATATATTCATGTAAGGAATAATGACATCATAAATATTAATTCTTCATAATGACATATGAACACATGGAATTTAAGCTCAGGCAGAGGCTTTAGAAATAGATCTATATTACACCATAAGCAAACAAAGCAGACCCTGATCAGACGGCTTCTAGGAGCAAACTGATCTGGGTCTACTCTGTTTGCACATGCGAGGAAACACGTTTATATATGAGGGAAAGTATAAAAAATAAATTAAGTATTTATTCTTAATCTTATATTATTGTTTATCTGTAATCTATTTATAAGCATACTATTCTTATCTTAGCTTGTTAAAAGTCATTATTTCAACATTTGCCTTGTGGACTTGAAACATATCGACTGAGTAACATTAATCATTATAAATAAGAAACTCTTAAAGTGTTCTTCGTTTAAGAATTTGGGACACATTACTGTGTAGAGGATGTGTGTGTGTAGCCGAGTAGAGATTGTGGTGTAAAAAGTTGATAGGCTTAGACTAAGTGGCATGGCAGCTCAGTTGGTGGAGTGTTGGCATGGTAAGCTAAATGCCCTGGGTTTGAGTCGCAGCCGAGTCCCAACTTTTTCACCATGTTACATCTAATTGTAAGATTTATTAATGAAACAATACAGTTTCTGTACCACTGTGAAAAGTGGATGCTTCCATGTGTATTCTATACAATTAAAACCCATTAGGCTTTAAATATGTGTAACTGGCAATAATATTATATTAATTCAAAGGCTTGTTGAAAGTGCAATTATACATTAACCATTTCCTTTATATAAATGCTTTTTTATGCATTTAAAAAAGAGGAAACAATTCAGACGGCTGCTGTAGGAGCTGTCTGATCAGGGTCTGCTCTGTATGCTAATATATCTTGGTGGATCTGTTTTTAGCTTCTTAAATGGCTAAAATGTTCCAACTTCCATTTTGTCTATGATTCAGTATTAAAACTTGAAATGAATATAGAACTTGGAAAGGGTTAACCATAGTTTTACTTGATCAATCTTTGATATTTTTGTAACTTAATTGTCTTGTAAATTTAGTCTAGCAGAAGCTATATTGATATACATTTATCTAACACCACTACTAACAGACATTATATATCAATTTGTTAGTTTCTTTGCCCCTATTAGCTTTCCCGTTTCATTTCAGGTGTTAAAAATTATGGAAAATTGTTGACGGGAAGTACTGTAGACGACCTGCTTGACATTTACAGAAAATTCCATGACTTTACTAAATTGGGTAGTGATATGTTTACAGTGGCAGAGGATATTTTAATTTCATTGAATTTATTTTCACCTAATGGCATTGATGATGTGCAGTTGGCAAGAGACATGTACATAGTTTGTTTTACATGATTTGTTTGCACAAACAATAAAAAATGTTTAAATATATAGGCTAAAGTTTTCATTTGCTTTGTGAAACTGAACTCTTTATCAGCATGATTTTAACAGTTTTCATAAAGGGTCAACAGGCAACTATTCCTACCAAATGCCATTAAAATGGTATAGAATTGACATGATTTTTAAAGGATTTGTATACAGTTATATAAAGAAACTGAGACCTGCCCCTGGCCATGTTTTGGAGATATTAAGATGAATTTAAGTTTTTTGTAGAAAGTCTAAGGTAGACTATTCCTATAGCATGTTTTCACGCATTTGCAAACAGCAGACCCAGATCAGACGGCTCCTCTTACATTTATAAATATGAGTTAATTCATCACATGCAGAACCTCGGTCATGGTTTGGATCACAATATCTTGTTAACCCATTACATGAAGATTATTAACCATTTACTCCAAAAATACATCTTTGTATGCCTTTGCAAACAGAGTAGACCAATATCTGATCAGGGTCTGATCAGTTTGCTTATGATATAAAATAAATACAGCTTCTGCCATTGATAAAACCTCCCATGCCCATATCGAGGGCTTGGTGGAAAACTATTCTAACTCCTTCACTTTAGTGAAGGAGTTAGAATATTTTTGCACCAAGCCCTCGATATGCAATTATAATATAATTAATATTCATGGTCTCATTATTTATTACACGAATATTAAAGGAGTAATGAGTTAAAAGTAATGACTAACAAAATTACATGTAATTAGATTTTAAAACATATCATATTTCTTAAGCACACAAAGTATACCTAAATGAGCTGTCTGATCTGTGTCTAATCTGTCTTCAAATGATTAAATATCATTTTTGGGGTTAAGAATTGAATGTTTCATTTGCTTCCTTTAGGTACATAAAGGATCTAGTGTTGGGTTGTAAGATCACCACAGAGTCCATGGCATGTGACAAAACAGGTACCCTGTATAATAGTTTAGTTTAACAGTTAACCCTTTACTCCACAAATACTCCCTTCTAGTTTCTACAACTTTGCAAACAGAGTAGACCCAGATCAACTGTCTCCTAAAGGAGCCGTATGATTAGTGTCTGCTCTGTTTGCTTATGATATAGATATGATTCTACCGTTTCAGCCACAGTCCAAACATTTTGTCCATGTTACCATTATAAAAATGTTATTAATATTCATGTTGTTATAATGCCTTACAGGAATACTCATGGAATAAATGGTTAAAGTCTCACCTTGCATTTAATAATAATAAACTAATATGTATAAAAGTACCACATACTAGTATACTGTTTAAAAAAATCCCATGCAAATCTTAATATACACAAATATGAGAGATAATTATAGTCCAAGAAAATTCACATGACGTTGCTGACCTTTATTTTCAGAATTTCACACTACGCTGGGTTTCTATATATACTGTTTATCAGTAGTCTATGTAAATTATGTATACAAGCGTGAACATGGTATATCCAGGTATACCAGATTAAAAACCATTCACCATTGACAAATGTATCACCAAGAATGTAGCTCGGATTATATTGTGTCTCCGATGCATTTTAATATGTACTGGCGATTATTGATATCTCACTTTAATTTATTCTTGCATAAAGGTCAACGACGGGTGAAATTTGTTGGACTATACGCAAGCTGCATCATAGGAAGTACAACTTTCTCCCATTGTGTCCAGCTAAATCCTAGGCACATGCCCTGTCCAATGAAAATCCACAATGCTATGGGATCCCAACCAGACTGCACGGCAGCAATGACTAATTAACCTTTTCCTTCATTCCTTCATAGGAACATATTTTCACGCATTTGTAAACAGTAGAGCCAGCTCCTATAGGAGCTGTATGATCAGTGGCTGCTATTGTATGCTATTAACATGATCTTTTATTTCACATTTTTTATCCAAGCCAAAAAAATTCCATTAACTTTATAAAAATATATATATATTACAGATAAATATATATTCATGATGTCATCATTTCTTACATGAATATTGAATATGGTTGAATCCATACACAATGTTAAACGTTGACCTTCCAAAAGCATAGCATGATATTGTGCTACATACACAAATTTGTACTTACAACCATTTTTGGTATGCATGTTTATCTTGACAATGACGAAATACGAGCGTTGTATAATATATATGACGATGGCATCATCATTTATTCAGTATCAATTTTTGTAATGGCACCAGAACAAGTAACTTTGGCCTTTTTGAGAAACTGTAAAATCAGATCTATATTATTCTTCAAGCAAACTGCAGAGCCTGGTCAGACAGTTTTAATGGAATTTTTACATTGTTCCACCTTCCATTTATTGCATAACTATTTTGCCAATGAATATTCTGTGTAGGTATTGACATTCAAAATTAAACTGGGAAAAGGTTAAGCCTATTGACCTGTTGACCTAGATGAGTGATTAAACCTCACAGTGCGTCTGACTATTTACTGTATTTTGCAAACATTTTAGATCCAGATGAGAGAGGGCTTCTTGAGGAGTAATCTCATCAGGTTCTGCACTGTTTGTCATGTTACACTTTCCGTTAGAAAAATCACTTAATATTCCCCTTCAGCTTGGCCTGTTTGAATATTTAAAATAGCTCAGCATTGTAAGGATTGAGGATCAATATAGACTTTTTTATTATGATAATGCTCTAAAACCAATTTTCATTATACTTACAGATAATGTAGAAGAAATAAAGACCACAAGGCACAACACGATGTCTTCTTTAATTGTTTTTTCTTTTGAAGTTTTCTTAGTATTGCTACTTGATATTGAGATATTTTATGGTTGTCACTTGAGTATTGATTATGTAGCATTTTTATAAACCTGAATGATTGTATTATGTTATGGTGCATATGATTTGACTTTATGTCTGTTCATTCACCTGTTTGCTACTACACATTTGAGTTTTGAGACATTTTTATAGTTTGTATTTGAGTGTTGATTATGTAGACTATTTTTAACCTGAACGGCTGTAATATGTAAGACTACATATTATCTGACTTTCTGTCTGTCCATTCACCTGTTTGCTACTGAATTTGAGATATTTTATGGTTGTTACTTGCGTATTGATTATGTAGATTTTTTTTTAATAAATTTCTTATCTGTTCGGTGGATTGTTTTGTTTTGTACCTGTGTGACTTGATATTAATGTGAAATTGTGCAATTATAAATTCTAAATTAGATACATATCTTTTCTTGGAGGGATAACCCTTTGTTGCTTTTACACAAGGCATAAATCTCAGGATTTATACGCGATACTTTAGTACAGTGTAAGGATCGCAACTCGTCCAAATCATCAATTTTTATTTTCTAAATCAAAGGCACCTATCGACCCAACTCCATCCACACCTTCACGTCTTAATTGAGATATTTATAAGATTTTCTGTTTTGTATAATACTTTTTGCATCATGGCTGATGTAGGTGAGACACTTCGCAAAGCATTGTTAGAAGAAGGTTGTGATGTAGTTATAAAACGCATGTCTGGGGCACTATTCAATTGTCATAAATTGGTCATATCTTTATTTAGCACTTTCTTTAAAAGTAAAGTTAGTAGTGAATGGTTTGAAAAGAATGACCCAATAGATTATACCTTATTTGAAGATGAGTTTCTAATTGCAGCTGTTCGGTATTCTTATTGCCATCCAGTGTTCTTTCTCATGATAACATTGAACATTTTTTAACAGTGACTGTTTATTTTAGTATTGAGCAATTGATCATTCTCTGTGACTTTCTTAAGTGATACTTTAACAGTCCATAATGTTTTCAAAACTCAAAGACTTGCAGATCGTAATGGAAGAGTGAATATTGTACAGTTTTGTTGACAAGAACTTTCAATAAGCTGTGAGTGCAAATGATGAGTTTGTTTCCGTACCATTTGAATTTATTAAATCGATAGTAAGCCGCCAATCTTTAGGTGTACATGAAGAAACTTTATTAAGTTGGTTGGCATCCTACATCAGTTCTGTTGTTGAAGATGGTTTGGATGAAAATGAAATGTTTCAAGAAATTTCAAGTGTCCTTAACTACACTTCAATGACTTTGGAATTTTTTATCTGCGAAATTGTACAACGAGGGTTTTTGGAAAGTGGTGATCAAAATTAAAATTCAATACTTTTATACTTGTCATCATTGTTGCAAACAGTAGATAGTGTTTCGAAGTTTAAAATGAAAGATTAGTCAAAACGCCATCTGATATGTCCATTACAAGATGCATGGAAATTTCTGATGAATCTTCCTGGTTGTTTGAATGGTGATCGAATTCAACTCTGCAGTGACACAAGCTTAAAATTAAAGGCTGTGGATGTTTTTGGAACACCACTTTCCTCATTCTTTTATCGTGTGTTTGTTTCTCAATCTGCCACAGGTGAAGTTGTATCCGAGTGTCATGGAAGAATCGAATTTTCTGAAGGGCAAAACGTTAGTAGTATTAGAATAAAAAGGCTTTTGACTTTACAAGCTGATTGTTATTATACCTTTGTTGTACACATGAAAGAGACGCCCACAATAGCTCCATTGTGTAGAAATTTGACACACAATAATATCATGCTTAAAGCCGAATATAAATTATTGAAGTATTTTTCCATTTTGAAGATATTTAGTTGTGTATCAGGTGTAGTCTTTTACACTAATCAAATCAAACGTAGCTATGAACAAAGAAATCATGGCGTATATTAAAGTATGATGTTTGTAGCTCACCTTAGCTAAACCTGATTGTTTTATAGATAATGCTGCAGAGACACTGCCATATCTACTCATAGTATTTTTTCTCTGTTAACTGTTCATAGCACTGCTGTTAATAACTGGACAACTTGTTTTGTATATACTAGATAAAACATCCTATTGCCTTTTGTTAACTATGAGTCTTCTTTTTTGATTGTTTACCACGTTAAAATTAATATTTGCCAGATGTCGAATATTTTGGACATTCAAAATATATTTGATAGTACAGTCAATTTTGTTATACAATGGGTTTATTTACTGAATATGACTATAGTCAAAATGTCCAATATTGAATGAAACCACTGTGGAGATTTAGTTTATTACAAAAATTCAGTTATTTTTGTCTGACACTATTGGACAGGTTTGAAATAGGTTTGTCAGGAATATATTAGAATTGACCCTCCACTAAACATTTTCAAGCCATTTCTGGTTTTCCCTAGATGGCTTTAATAGCCCTCTGAAGCCACCTAGCATATTTTAGTGAACTTTGCCATGTAGGTGACCCTCTACCAAAATTGTTGATCCATGTATTTAAAAACTGACTGTCATAGATAAGGCAGTTTCTCTTTGTATGGCTTAAAAGAACATGAAAAAATATCTTTTGAAGATACTAGATACATTTGAATGTAATTTAGTGGAATAATACTGTAGGAATAACCATAATATGACCCTTTGTCAGCACTGCTAAAATTAGTGCAATTCATTAAAATTTGTGCAATTCATTGTGAACCAGTTGTTGTTACCATGTTATATTTTAAACAATTAGACCACACAATAGAGCACATGACTTTTTTTGTAGGTGAGCTCGGGCCATCTTGGATGTGTGTTTTAATTATTTGTGAACACAGACTTATTTCTCCAGTTCAATAAGCCAACAGAAGAGACCCTAATCATATGGTGACTGCATGAACCATCTGATCTGGGTCTACTGAATTTGCAAATTTATCTCTATGATAGAGGATAGTCACATTGGCAAGATATTTAAAATAAAAAATAAATCATTTCTGAGATGTTCAATCACAATTGCATTCAGCCAAGATGCAAGAATTAGCATTAGCAGTGTGTTTGTCTTTTAATACGGATATTATCTCTCAATTTAAATAAACCATCAATTGTTTTGTCTGAATAACTTTGTTTGTGCCATGTTATATAAAAGCAAATAAAAGTATTGCCTTGTTTACATTGTCTTTAAGTATATAGTTGGTGCCTCTTAACTCTTTCCCTGTTTTATGTTTATTTAAATACCAACTGAATATTCATGGACAAAAGTTATATTGAAAAACATGTATAACAGATGGAAAATCGTAGCCATTTTAGAAAGTATAGATGC
Organism: Azorinus chamasolen; assembly: GCA_963576725.1. Taxonomy (NCBI): domain Eukaryota; kingdom Metazoa; phylum Mollusca; class Bivalvia; order Cardiida; family Solecurtidae; genus Azorinus; species Azorinus chamasolen. Next base: position 329,079 of record OY755236.1, read on the forward strand.
AGATCTTTCAAATTCCACTTGCAAACAAAGCAGACCCAAATCAGATGGCTTTTATGTATAGGAGCCATCTTATCTGGGTCTACTCTGTTTGCAAATGTGTGAAAAAAAAGTTTATATGAATGAATGAATGAATGGTGTTTTACGGCCCATCGACACTGATGGTCATATAGAGCCGAATAAATAATGTAAATAAATCTATATGATGAAATCAAATAAAGACAATCTCACTAGATTATGTAAATGTCAGTCCCGATCAACAGGATTGTAAATAAAATAAGGACAAAACATAATCGACATTATAAAAATATACCTTTTAAATTTTAGAATATATATTAATGGCCTTTAAAAAATCAAATATTTTTGGTATTTCTACCAGCTCAAACAGTTCCCTCAGGGAATCTGCTTGAAAGTACCTATCTCTGATTAAGATTAAATCAGGACATTCAATGAGAATGTGCTGAATTGTATAAGGCTCAAAACAAAATAAACATTCAGGTTGAACTTCACCTTTCAGTAAAAATGAATGAGTTAAAAAAGAATGTCCAATTCTTATTCTGGCCAATACGACCTCATCACGCCGAATATGAGGGAAAGGGTTAGACATAAAATAGTGGCAATCCAGTATTACTGAATCATTAGCCTCCTCCAGTAAACAAGAGGGCCATTGGCCCTATATCGCTCACCTGAGTTACAGTAATACATGTATATTGACATGTTAATTTTTCAGTGGAAAACAATCTAGCAGATGAAATAAGCTTAGTGCACTGCTTTCACCCTTTCACTGCTGAATAAACTTGAACTGGATTCAGAACTAATACCAAGTGAATGGTTGACCAAGATCTAAACTGTTTACAACTTGTGCCATTTTTGCCTTAGCTCAAAATGCCTAAAACTGGTCTTTGAGAAATTCAAATGACTTCAATAAAGCTATGCAATTAAAGACATTCCCTTGGCCGGCTTGGGTCTTTACAGCTAACCTGTGAAAAAGCATGCAGCACATGGTAAGAGCTATAGCAGTTTGCCTGTCAAGAACCACTGGAGCGTTCCATGTGAGGCCCGTCTCTTACATTTGATGATTTTGAAATGATTAGATTGTCACTAATGCAGTATATGTTTTTATTTCTTATTATGGCAGGGCCTCTCTAGACAGAATGAGACGGCTTGCCATATTTTGCACACTTGTATCATGCTTTTACTGTTACTTTCACGCCTATTGAGAACAATGGGGGGGGGGGGGAATCATTGATGGACCTGGGTAATGTCTTTAATGCAATTATACCTTGACCCAGGTATATAGGCAAATAAAGTGCTAGGCAGTACATAATGCCAGTTTTTGTGTGAAATGACCAATAAGAATATCTTTAAAAATCGTTTAACCCTTTCCCTCATATAAAGCTGTTTTCATGCATTAGCAAACAGAGTAGACTCAGATCAGACGACTCCTACGGAAGCTGTCTGATCTGGGTCTTCTCTGTTTCCTTTGACACAATATAGATCGGATTCTACAGTTTTTGTCAAAGCAAAAACTTCTCTTCAGAGAAATAATGTGTTTTACACATTAAAAATAAGAGTAGACTAGATCAGAAGGCTGCTATAGAAGCTGTCTGATCAGGGTCTGCTCTGTTTACATTTGACAAGATATAGATTTGATTTTACAGTTTTTTTCAAAGCTAAAACTTCTATTTATGGCAATAACAATTTTTTAAGCATTAGCAAACAAGAGTAGTCCCAGATCAATTTTTGTCAAAGCAAATAGGTTAAGGGTTAATATGTGTTTAGAAATAATTCTAGATCTAGGTGTGAATATCTCATGATAATTCAATTAAACGGGTCATTAGTATTTTTAACAATTGAAATTGAGAAGAGTTACGTCTATTGTTATAATTAAGTTATATTTACTCAGTTATTTCATTAATATCATACAAATTTCAGACATTTTAGGACTTTTTAATGTGTTGTCATCAAATTTTATATAAAAATGTTATATTTAAGATGCTTTTTTGGGCAGCAGTAGTAATTTTAACACCTATCATTGTTAGGGGGGCAAATGCATTATCATGTTTTCTTAAGAATTACCATGACTTATATCAGTTGGGCCATTGCATAATCATGTTTTCACAGTTTTCTTAAACATTACCATTACTTACATCAGTTGGGTTTGGACCCAGATCAAAAGTCTAGATGGTGATCATTTTCCTTGATTGGCTGAATTGTTACTTTCCAATATCTCTCACATCTAATTTGAGAGACATTGGAAGACACCATGTAACATCTAGCTATCACTAACACTACACACTGGGGTTAATAGGTCAAAATGCCTTTAATGTTTCGTCTGCAACAAAAAGTTATTGTCATCTGCTTCAATTCTTAAATTAAACTTACTTTCTTTTTATTGCAAAAATATGGTTAAGATGACAAACAGTTTGGATCCTGATGAGACGCTGCAGTATGCGGCCTCTCATCTGGATCCAAACTGTTTGCATAGGTAATCACAGTTTCACCACTAGCATGCAAAGAGTTAAGAGTCATGCATTGACCTGGAGAGATTTTACTGCCGAGCGCTGTAACCTTTGAACTGAAGGATCTGGAGTTGTTCATTTAACCCTTAATTTCCCTCATATAAACTTGTTTTCATGCATCTGCAAACAGAGTAGACCCAGATAAGGTGGCTCCTGTAGGATCAGTGTCTGTTATTTGCTAATGGAATTTGACAGATCTGTTTCTATGCCTTCTAAAACAGCTACACTGATTCACCTTCAACATTTTATCATAAATAGATATAAATAGAATGACACTAGAACTCCAATGCAGTTATCTCCCTTTGTCCCTTATGGCTATGCTGATGGGACAAGGGAAATAACTGTGAGGAAATTACCTTTTAAGTGTTATAGATTCAGATGTTAAGTAGCATAAAACCCCAGGGTGAGACCATTTTTGGCCCAGGGGTCATTATTTGAACACACCTGATAGTGGTATATTAGGTGATGCTTCATACCAAATATCTTAGCTCTAGATTATGTGGTTTCAGACAAAAAGATTTTTAAAGGTTTCCCTATATAAGTCTATGTAAAAACTACAAGCCCAAGGGCAGGGCCATTTTTGGCCCGGGGGTCATCATTTTAACAAACTTGGTAAAGGACCATTAGATGATGCTATATACCAAATATCAAAGCTCTAGAAATTGTGGTTTCAGAGAAGAAGATTTTTAAAGATTTTAAAAAAAACCCTGTAAAAGTAGTGGGGCGGGGCCATTTTTTGCCCGGGGGTCATGATTTTAACAAAACTGATAGAGGACACCCTAAGGTACATTTCTGTGAAATTTGGTTGAAATCCTCCCAGTGGTTTAGGAGAAGAAGTCATTTGAAATAAAAGTGAACGGACAGACGGACGGACAGACGGACGGACGGACGGACAGACGGACAGACGGACGACGGACGACAGGCGGTCACAATAGCTCACCTTGAGCCTTTGGCTCAGGTGAGCTAAAAACTGATCAGGCGGTTACTTATTACATCAGTATATGCGATAGTATGTCTTGTATTTACCTCACCTGAAATGAGTTATTGTTCTTACTGTGCATTGTCAATCATCAACCTTTATTCGAATGGAGCCTCCTTTTAAACAGCCCAATAGAAAGTTTTACAATTTGTCCTGAACTTTACTTTGATCACATCCTACAATTATTTTTGTAAGAATTCCATTCAATATAAAACTGGTTGCAATGGCAATGGAAGGTAAGAGTCTAGCACAATAAAAGCCTCTCCCTTGTATTAGATCCAATTGAATTAAAATTAACTAGTTAACCCTTTCCCTCATATAAATGTTTTCACGCATTTGCAAACAGAGAAGACCCAGATCAGACGGCTCCTACAGGAGCCGTCTGATCAGGGTCTGCTCTATTTTTCTTATAGAATGTGATAGATCTGTTTCTTTGGTTTCTAAAATGGCTACAATGTTCCACCCTCCATATTTCATTATAACAATTTTCCCCATGAATATTCAGTAGGTATTGAAATCTGGAATAAATATAAAACAGGGAAAGGGTTAATAGCTGATTTTGCTTAAAAAAGAGAAAAGTATAATCATGGTGGTAACTTAATGCAGGATAAAGGTGATTCAGAAATTTCTATATTAACTTTCACCCTGCATTAGGCGCGCACCTGCTTTGTGAGGATCCTGTATTTCATTATTAAATGTGTTTACCTAAAATAAGTTCTATTGTTCATGTAGATTGGATTACCTGTCATAATCAATCTATGACCAACTAGAATTGAAGTGATAAACACGTGAAATGTTGACATAAAATGCAAAACAAACAAGAAACTGTTTTTATAATTAATTATTCAGATAAAATCTAGGTTATGAAGAAACACTATTCAACCTCACAAAAGTCTTTCTACACTAACAGTCAACATGAGGAAAATCTGTCTGATTAATATACATATCTCACATGAATTAACTCTTTCCCTCACATAAATGCTTTTGCAAACAGAGTAGACCCTGATCAGATTTGCCGTAGGTGCTCTGCTCTGTGTGCTTATCGAATTATATAAATCTGAGTCTACAATTTTTGTCAGCCAAAATTACCTTGAATTTTTTACATTATTAAAATGACAAATTCACACATGGCTGTTCATTACTCAACGAGTTACAACTCATGGCATGAACTCTGCAAGATCCACATCAAATATGGCACAGTTCTTAGTTGTACAAATTTTACCTTGACTAAGCTTCACTCAAAAATTAGCTGAGAGTGAAATAATGTATAAAGTGTTCATCTTTAACATTATACAGTTGTGACAAAAATAATATTCTGAAATAAATGAAGAAAAAAATCTAACTGTAACATATTCCATTGGTGAAAGTCCCCCAAGTGAAACAGACGACAGGTTTTGGTGAACAATCTAACTTTCTTCAAATAATGTCTAAATTTCTGCCAATGAAGAGTCCAACATTCATTTAGTATGGCATTTTTAAAACAAGAGGGCCAGAATGGCCCTGACATCGCTCACCAGGCAATCAGAGGAGAAGATGTTCAAAGTTTTCACTATATGTTTCTAGAGAAAACTAGCCACCCCTGACAACTTGGCTTGAACTTTATTTCGTATATAAGGCCTCCGGCCCATAAACATATATGAACATAAATAAACAAATACCTTTTTAGCATACTATTGACCTGTAAGTACTACAAACATCTATATTACTAGGCATTTGATTAGATACTCTGCATTACTGTAATGCCTTCTCAACAGATTCACCATTTATCTATGTTAGAACGTTGAATACCTTACACGTACTTACCATTTATAAATGCTAACCATTTTATTAGTTGCAGTATGTGCTCAGTTCCCACTTACATGTATACATCAGCAAGATATAAACATGTTCTAAGACAACCTCAATGACATAGTACGGTTAACATTGCATACACATACATAATCCTGCACACCCCTATACCTACTGGCGCCTTAACGAAACAAAATTTAAGGTGCCGTGCATGCTGGGTATATTGATAGCTAAAATTTCATCTATGTTATCCTTCTACCTTAGCGAAACGAAAATTAAGATTTTATGCTTACACTATTAAAGGCAAGTTGAACAGTACTGCATCCGAACACAATAAAAACTACTTCAGTACGATTTACTTTTATTGGGTGTCTCCGTTCAGGTAGATACGTGCCTAAACGGAAAGGCCCGTATGTGTTATGTACAATTTAACCAGACAATTGTACAAGTAAACTAGACATAACCACACTATCTGAATAGTACAATATACTTCGTAAAGGTACGATTTATCTTGCGTGAAGCGATGACCATTCCGAATAAAAATCATACATTGTTAGCCATTGCGCTTTGTCCTGCCACCAATTTACCCCTTACTACTACATGCATGTATTAGGCTAGTATTGCCTTTACTATCAAATTCCATAACCTATACTATCTAATGACTACCAAATGCGCTACCCTACACGTTTAATCTAAAGAATGAATGAATGAATGAATGGTGTTTTACGGCCCATCGACACTGATGGTCATATAGAGCCGAATAAATAATGTAAATAAAACTATATGATGAAATCGAATAAGGACAATCTCACTAGATTATGTAAATGTCATCCCGATCAACAGGATTGTAAATAAAATAAGGACAAAACATAATCGACATTCTAAAAATATACTTTTTAAATTTTAGAATATATATTAATGGCTTTTAAAAAATCAAATATTTTTGGTATTTCTACCAGCTCAAACAGTTCCCTCAGGGAATCTGCTTGAAAAAACCTATCTCTGATTAAGATTAAATCAGGACATTCAATGAGAATGTGCTGAATTGTATAAGGCTCAAAACAAAATAAACATTCAGGTTGAACTTCGCCTTTCAGTAAAAATGAATGAGTTAAAAAAGAATGTCCAATTCTTATTCTGGCCAATACGACCTCATCACGCCGAATTGGCAAGCATGAACACAAATGTTCACCTAAAATAGGTTTAACAGCATGGAGCTTGTTATGAATTTCCTCATTCCAAGACTCCTGCCATTTATATAGAATATGTCTAGTAATTTGTGGTTTGAAATCCGAATACGGTATTCTCATATCAGATTCAGGCGATTCAAGGGCAGACTTCGCTGCAATGTCCGCCCTCTCGTTGCCCTGTATTCCACAATGACTAGGTATCCAACAAAATATTACATCTTTTGAATTAGACATTTCATGGTATTTTAAAACAAGTTTTTTAATAAGAACATTTTTTGAAGAACATTTACTCAGAGATTGTAAAACAGAAAGAGAATCCGAAAAGATTATATGTTTACTATATGATTTTCCAGCAATATAATCAAGAGCTAAGTCAATAGCTTTGATCTCTGCTGAAAAAATGGAGGCATTATCGGGAAGCCGAAACTTTGTCTCTGAGTCATCAGCCACAAAGGCAGCTGCAACTCTCTCATCATCTTTTGAACCATCAGTATATACTTGTTCATAATCTTCAAATCTTGAAATTATTTCATTTAAAAAAGAACTGAATTCAAGCGAGCTTGTTTCAGACTTTTTATGCCGTGTTAGTTCAAAAATAACTTTTGGTGGTTTAATAGTCCAAGGTGGTACAGATTCAACTTTAGTCTTTTCAACCAAAGATAAATCTATATCACTATTTTGAAAACTGTTTTTCATACGTATTCCGAAAGGTGGAATTACCTTTTCCTTAGATTCAAATAAACGTTGATATTTAGGTCTAAAAACATTTTTATGAGCGGGATTTGATGGGTTTGAAGCTAATTTAGAGGTATACTGCATGGATAGTTTTTCACGACGAGAGTAAAGTGATGGCTCATTCGCCTCAACATATAAACTTTTAGCAGGGGATGTCCTAAAGGCACCCAAAGCTAAACGTAAACCTTGGTGATGAATTGGATCAAGCATCTGCAAGTATGATTTCCTTGCAGAGCCATATACAACACTACCATAATCCAGTTTGGACCTCACTAAACTTCTATACAATTTGAGCATTACATTGCGATCTGCACCCCATTCGGTATGTGCAAGAACGCGAAGCAATTTCAGTGTTTTCTGGCATTTAGCCTTTAAATATTTAATATGAGGTATAAAGGAAAGTTTTTTGTCAAAAATGACACCGAGAAATTTTGCCTGGTCTACAACAGGAATGGGATCACCATTCAAGTGCAACTCCGGATCATTGTGAAATTTTCTCAGTTGACAGAAATGTACACAATTTGTTTTAGACTTGGAAAATTTAAAACCGTTTTCAGTAGCCCATTTGTGAGCTTTATCAATGGACTGTTGAAGTTGACGTTCAACAGTACGCATGTGTTTAGAACGGTAACAAATTAAAAAGTCATCAACATACAATGAACAATCCGTGTCATTAGTAATAGATTGAACAATATTATTAATTTTAACATTAAATAGAGTAACTGACAAAATACTTCCTTGTGGAACACCCATTTCCTGTTTTTGCATATCAGAAAGAGTAGTTCCAACACGGACTTGAAATTCCCTATCATTTAAAAAGTTTTCAATAAAAACTGGAAGTCGACCTTTAAGTCCTGATTCATGAAGGTCTTTCATTATGCCATACTTCCAAGTTGTATCGTAAGCTTTCTCAAGATCAAAGAAGACCGCAACTAAGTGCTCCTTCTTGATGAAAGCTTCGCGAATAAATGTTTCCAACCTAACTAAATGATCATTTGTACTTCTTTGGCTCCTGAATCCACTTTGATACTCCGTAATGAGGTTGTTGGATTCAAGATACCAAACAAGTCTTGCGTTAATCATGCGCTCTAAAGTTTTACATACACAGCTCGTCAAGGCTATAGGACGATAATTATTTGGATCTGTATTATCTTTCCCTGGTTTTGGAACAGGAATAACTGTAGCCTGTTTCCAAAATTTGGGCAATTTACCACTTGACCATATATGGTTAAAAATATCTAAAAGAACATGCATACAAATTGAGGGCAAGTGTTTAAGAAATTGATAATGAATGTCATCAGGTCCAACAGCTGTATCGTGCGATTTATTAAGAGCATCAAACAGTTCTCTCTCAGTAAAAGGTAAATTGTAGCTTTCAGTGTTGTGAGAAGTAAAATTAAGTTTTTCCTTTTCTTTAGTCTGTTTTATATGTCTAAATTCAGGAGTGGACTTAGCTGATGAAGAGTTTTTAGCAAAAGCATCAGCTAAGGAATTGGCTATATCTTTTACATCTGTTATTTTTTTATCATCTGCATTTAAATGTCCAAAAGAGGATTTACCTTTACCACTTATTTTACGCACCATATCCCATACCTTCTTTACTGATGAACGACAATTTAATTTAGAAACATATTTCTTCCAAGACTGTGATTTTACAGTCTTGATAGTACGACGAGCTTTAGCCCTAAATACTCTAAAATGATTTAAATTATCCTGAGTAGGACTTACTTTAAATTTTCTAAGAGCTGCTTTACGCTTTCTAATAGCCTCCTTACATTCATCATCATACCACGGTTTAGGAGGTTTCTTTGGGTTTGATGAGGACTTTGGAATGCATTCTTCTGCCACTGAATATAAAATGGATGTAAATGTTTCAATGGGGTCATCACTATTTTCAAATACATCTGATCTAATCTTTTCCCTACACAATATTTCAAACTTTTCCCAATTTGCTTTCTTGAGTTTCCAGCGAGGAACACATTCCTCGACTGGAGAAGCAATATGGTTTAGAAATATTGGAAAGTGGTCACTTCCACATAGGTCGTCACCAACTTTCCAATCATAATCCAAGTAAATGGTTGGGTAACAAATAGAAAGATCAATGCAAGTAAAGGTTCCTGATGCCGGGTGAAGATAGGTTGGGGACTTATTGTTGGAGATGCACAAATCGTGCTCACCAACAAAATCCTCAACAATTTTACCTAAAGCATTAGTATTTGTAGATCCCCATAGAGGATTATGGCTGTTAAAATCCCCTAACAATATAAATGGGGCAGGCAATTGTTCAATAAGGGCGTCAAGTTCTTTCTTTGCAACTGTTGTCCTCGGCGGAATATATATAGAACAAAATGTAATGACCTTATGAAGGGTGACACTGACAGTAACAACTTGTAAATTAGTTTTAATAGGTAAAAGACTATGAACAACAGAGTTGTTCACAATAATAGAAGAGCCGCCAGCAGCTCTTTCACCGTCATTAAAAATATGATTATAAATAGAATAATTTCTGAAGTTGACTTGATCAGTGTCCTTCAAGAAAGTTTCTTGAAGACACATTACAGCCGGGTCATATTTATTCAGCAACAGAAGAATTTCATTATAATTTGCCTTAAGTCCTCTACAGTTCCATTGTATAACGCAATTCTTCATTATTGATTAATTAAAAAACATTTAATTAGGATGGAGGCGTAACAGGTACAATCTTTTTGTCTTTTTTCTTTTTTGGAGATTTGGAAGAAGGAACAATGGATGTATGTACATCCATCACTTCTTCCTCATCCAAGCTGCTATAAGTGTTGTGCAGCTTTACAGGATTCTCTTTGCCATTTGGTAAAGGATCACTGTCAGTATGTTTTGTAGGTTTTTTCTGAGTAGAGTTTGAGTTTTTCTGACTCTGAGACGATCCCTGGGTCGCCTGACACGCCATGTCAGACTTGCCAGAGACGGCAGACTCAGAAAGCTTTTTGAAATTGGACGCACCGTGCGGCCAGGAGATAATGGTCTGAGTTTCAACGTTCCTAGTTTCAACTTTCTTTTCTCTCACCTTATCTGCATAAGACGAGACCGCAACAGTAGAAGGTTTTGAGGCTTCCACAATCTTACGGGCCTCAGGAAAGGAAACATTTCTAAGAACCTTTATACTTTGAATTTCCTTTTCCTGCTTCCACTTTGCACACTCTTTCGAGTGAACAAAGTGATCCCCTTTGCAGTTAAAACACTGCACAGGGTTTTCACAGGTCGAGGAATCATGATCTTCCTGACCACAACGGGCACATACTGGTTTTTTGGTGCATTTGTCCTTATGATGGCCAAACCTCTGACAGTTAAAACATCGAAGAGGATTTGGAATGAAAGGGTCAACGTCGATGCTTAAGTAGCCACATTTTAATCTTGGTGGAACGAACGGGACGTTAAACTTAAGAATGAAAGTATTGGTCACTATTTCTCGACCGTCTCTAACAAACTTAATACGCTTAACTTCCGTAACATTCTGATTACTAAGTTCTGTTAGCATTTCTTCCTCATTGGTGTGTTGAAGATCACGGTCTCGCACAACTCCTTTGCAGAAGTTCAGAGACTGATGAGGAGACACCTGTACTGAGATGCCAGCAAAAAGTTTACTCTTTAATAAGTTATCAGACTGTTGTTTTTTTGTACATTCCACCAATATTTTACCCGATCGTAACACTTTGACATCTTTGGGTTCACCTGCCAATCCCTGCAGTGCTTTCGCAACTGCAAAGGGTGACAACTTTGCCAGAGATTGGTCATCGTTTACAGGACAAATTACCAAGAATCTTGGCCAATAGTTATTTGACTGATGTTGTGTATTTTCACGGTCAGACTCTGATGACTCAGAATCCTTCCGTGATCTTTTGAAAGTATTGGTTTTATTCGAACCAGAGCGTTTTTTGGCGGGGGTTGCCATAGCGCTTAATTATAGTTCATCACCCATGCTCCCCACCCACCTCGGAGCCCAACAAGGGGGTGCCTTCGGGATATCTCCAGCGAAAGACACCGGGGTTACATGGGTGATATACTCAGATAAATAGCAAAGTCAAGCCAACGCCGTACCTCCAATGCGCTACCGCTAAATAGAACACCTTCTGGCCAATAGGTTAATCGACGCAGGAATCGCTGGTCAACCATACACAAAATCTACCTGATTAGCCCTAAACCACCGCCTTCAAAGACACTTCAGCATATAGTTAATATTAGCAAAACTAATGAAATGTATTAAAATGGAGAAAATAAGTCATTTAATAGAGAAATGACGAACTCTCAAGATATGAAGTATCATTGGGCAAGACATGGTAAGCCGATTGATCAGACTGGGCCAGGCCTGACCGCTCGTCTGCGCCCAGGTTAAGGGCCAAAGCAGTGTGTTGCATCAGAGGTCATACGCTCAGAGACGCTCTTTTGCTCAACTACCAGGATCCCATCACCTGGACGATTCGAGTCGCAACCCACGGCAAACAGGTTGCTCCTATTCGGGGGGATCTTACCCCTCTGCAGGAGATGCAGCTGGCGAATTCTAACCCCCGCCAGCAGGGGGCTTAATCTAAAGAATAAATACCTCCGTGATATTTGAAATTAATCTAAGGAAAAGTAAGTATATGACAGTTGAAAAGGCTATATCATACCGTCTTTTAGTCTAGTTAGATATAGCCTATTTCAACATCAATCTGTGCAAGTCTGTCTTAATTTATTAGCATAGTATAAATACATTGCTAGTTTCCGTAGTAATTCAGTATTTGTATTTGCAATCAACATATAAAATCTATGTTTGCATGGTACCTCGTAGTATTTTAATGGTATATAGACTCTTCTCAATGCAGAGTATATGGGGCATACAATTACAAAATGGTACTCATCCTCTATAGCATTTTTGCAATGGAAGCAAAGCTCTTCTTTAGGTAAACCAAGATGACGACCTTTTTCAATCATTAAATTATGTGAGGAACATCTAAAATTTGTCAAGCAACTTCTAAACTTCACAATATCCAAACAATTTATATAGGGTTCAAAGCCAAATGATGGTTTTACAAAGACATAGAATTTATTTAATTTGTTATTACTCATGCATAATTCAGACCATGTTTGAATATGTTGATCTTTCAACCTTGCTATGTATTCAGAAATAAATAGCTTTTCACTTGGCACATTTTGTGCTTCCCATACATAACCAAATCCATTACTATATAGATTGTTTCTGATATAAGTGACCCAGTTAACATAACCATGATTGTCATACATACATAGCATGTTGTAACAGAGTTTAACATATCTGTCATCTGGAAGTCTTAATATTCTCAGCCAGTATTTCAAACATCTTTTCATAGCTAGTATTTTTAGCGGGAAACGACCTAAATCTCCTAACACAGCATTGTTACATGCACTCAGAGCTGTGTGTAGAAACCGTTTGCAAGCATACATCTGGACAGTTTCTACTGAATACGTATCTATCATTCCCCATATTTCTGCGCCATACATCAAAATTGGAGTAATCTTCGAATCAAATATTTTAAAAAATACACTAGATTTCATATTCATTGATGTTAAAGGCAAAATGCTCTTTAAAAGTAAGAACAGTACCTTTTTTGCCTTGATGGCGGCCTGGTCTGCCATCTTATGTAATGACAAGGTACTAGTAAAGTACATTCCTACATAAGTAAAACCATTTACACATTCAATATTTGTGTTTTTGTATTTCCAGTTTTCCTTGCGAGACAACTTGCCACCTCTCTTAAAAACTAGAACTTTAGTTTTGTTAGTATTGACATATAAATGATTTTTATCACAAAACTGTTGCAATGTATTTAGATGTTTTTGTAGACCTATAACTGTATCAGATAATAATGCTATGTCGTCAGCAAACATTAACAGAAATACTTCTATCTCAGATGGTAAGAGTTGTATTCCATGTAACCCATTGTTTTGGATTTCGTGAGCAAGTTCATTTATGAATATAGAAAATAACAATGGACTTAAATTACATCCCTGCCTTAAACCTAATGGGCATTCAAAGAAGTCAGTTAAATTACCATTTGTTGTACATCTGACGCACATCTTTACACTTTTATACAAAGCCATGATAGAATTGAGTAAATGACCATTTATCCCATTGTTAAATAATATATTATATAATTTGGACCTGTTGACATAATCAAATGCTTTTTTGAAATCTATGAATGCAACATACAGTTTCCTTCTTTTTCTTGAAAGGTATTTATTTATGACTGAGTAAAGAACAAATGCATTGTCTGTGGTGCAGTACCCCTTCCTAAACCCAGACTGAGATTCACTTATGCTGTCAAATACTTCAGTATATAAAGTTAATCTTTTATTCAATATGCTTATGTATATTTTACTAATTACATCAATAAGTGCTATTCCTCTATAGTTATCTGGATTGTTATGATTACCTTTCTTATGTATTGGTATTAAAACTGCCTTACTCCATGAATCTGGAAACTGCCCATTCTTAAATAACTTATTAAACAATTTTAGCAAATAGGGAAGAAGAAAGTATAGCCCATAAATAAAATGAGCTGGAATAAGTAGTCCAAAACTAGACTTGTTAATATTCAACTGTTTGACAGCTGATATGATTTCATCAGTATGTATTTCTGCATTCAGGATATTTCCTTGCAAACTATCCGTATCATCAGTGTCTTGGTCGAACCCTGGGGCGGGCCAATTTTGAGCAAAGGGGCATAATTTATACAACTTTTGTAGAGGACCTGAACATGATGCTATGTGCCAAATATGAAAGCTGAGAACCTTCGAAACTATTTTCAAATTTGACACTATATGTTTCTATTGCGAACTGGCTACCCCTGGGGCAGGGCCAATTTTGACCCCGGGGGCATAATTTATATAACTCTTGTAGAGGACCTGAACATGATGTTATGTGTCAATTATGAAATCTGAGAACCTTCCAGTTTCTGAGGAGAAGATTTTCAAAGTTGTCACTATATGTTTCTATTGAGACATGGCTACCCCTTGGGCGGGGCCAATTTTGACCCCTGGGGCATAATTTATATAACTTTTGTAGAATGAATGAATGAATATGATCATATGTGCCAACTATGAAAGCTAAGAACCCTGTAGATTTAGAGGAGAAGATTTTCAAAGTTTTCACTATATGTTTCTATTGAAAACTGGCCACCCCTGGGGCGGGTCAATTTTGATCCCAGGGGCATAATGTATATAACTTTTGTAGAGGACCTGAAAATGATTATATATGCCAAATATGAAAGCTGAGAACCTTTCAGTTTCAGAGAAGAATATATTCAAAGTTTTACCATATATTTCTATTGAAAACTGGCTACCCCTGGGGCGGGGCCAATTTTGACCCCAGGGGCATAATTTATATAACTTTTGTAGAGGACCTGAACATGATGCTATGTGCCAAATATGAAAGCTGAGAACCCTGTAGATATAGGAGAAATGATTTGTAAAGTTGTCACTATATGTTTCTATTGAAAACTGGCTACCCCTTGGGCGGGGCCAATTTTGACCCCAGGGGCATAATTTATATAACTTTTGTAGAGGACCTGAACATGATGCTATGTGCCAAATATGAAAACTGAGAACGCTGTAGATTCAGGAAAACATTTTCAAAGTTGTCACTATGTTTCTACTGAAATCTGGCTACCCCTTGGGCGGTGCCAATTTTGACCCCAGGGGCATAATTTATATAACGTTTGTAGAGGACCTGAACATGATGCTATGTGCCAAATATGAAAGCTGAGAACCCTGTAGATTCAGAGGAGAAGATTTTCAAAGTTTTACTATATATTTCAATAGAAAACAAGGCACCCCTGGGGCGGGGCCAATTTTGACCCCAGGGGCAAAATTTATATAACTTTTGTAGAGGACCTAAAGATGATGCTATGTACCAAAGATTAAAGCTGAGAACCCTGTAGGTTCAGAGGAGAAGATTTTTAAAGGTTCAAATTGTTGACACCCGACGACGCACGACGTACGACGACGGACATCAAGTGATCACAAAAGCTCACCCTGAGCACAAAAGTGCTCTAGTGAGCTAAAAAGTGAAAAGTGGAATGCGTATCTGCACATTACCAGCAATGTTAATGTGAAGTTTCATTAAGATCCGACTATGAATTACTGAGAAATGTGTCGAACGAGTTCATGGTAGTAGACG
This sequence comes from Azorinus chamasolen, assembly GCA_963576725.1. NCBI lineage: Eukaryota > Metazoa > Mollusca > Bivalvia > Cardiida > Solecurtidae > Azorinus > Azorinus chamasolen. The sequence goes on from OY755236.1 coordinate 344,460, forward strand.
AAGAATCAGAAGAAACAATAAGAATATAAAGAAGAAACAGAGTGAACACAATATGTTCCCAACCTAGTTTTGTATATCCCGAATTTAGTTTGTGGTAATAACAATATGCCTTAGAGTTTTGTATTTAACAAGAGCACAGCGGGGCGGCGCCAACGCTCGTCTGTTTTATTAGTTGACAATGGGAGCATAAATTTATGTCATGTTTGAACCCCATAGGGTATTATGGTAAAGGGAAATAACTCCAAAAATACACACAATTGAGTGTTAACGTTTTTTATGCTGTGTCATTGGCTTCCTTGAGATCTATCATATGACGTTTCGTGGCCACACTTTAAATACTTTTCAAGTAATCAGCTACACAACATCTAAGTACATGTATATATCAATCTAAGAAATCAAGAGTTATAGTTCTTATGTAGGGGCCTTCTCCTCAATGAGATCTATAAGTTTCATGTTGATAGCTCTTATTCTTTTCAAGACATCAGCTACACAAAATCTAGTATAAAAATACAAAGGGGAATAACTCACAAATTTAGAAATCAAGAGGTATAGTTCTTATGTAGGGACTTTCTCCTCAATGAGATCTATTAACGAATGAAATTTCATGACGAAGCCTTTTACACATTTTGAGTAAGTATTTATATTAAAGTTTTAGCATGACAACGACGACGCCTACCACCCATTGATCACAATAGCTCAACTTTTCTTCGAAACAGACGAGCTAAAAATGGGATCATTCTTTTTTCAAATAAATACCCCCCCCCCCCCCCCAATTTCTAATGTTATAGTTGGATGGTTTCCACAAAGTACAAAACAGTTTGGAGCAGGATCTTACAGTTTATCCGTGTTTGATCTGTTACCATACCAGTAGCAAAAATATCTTTTAAATTGGGAAATAATAACATTCCTAGCAATGTACATAAAAGAATATAACAATACACACATTACAAAAACAACACATAAATAAACAAGAGGGCCATGAGGCCCTCACCCGAGATAACCCCTGGGGCGGGGCCATTTTTTGACCACAAGAAATCATGTGTACAACCTTGGTAGAGAACCACTAGGCAAATCAGTATGCCATTAATAAAAGGTCTAAGCCTTATGGTTTCAGAGAAAAATAATATTCTATATTTTACGCATGAAAAACTGATAAGCCCTGAGGCAGGGCCAAGTTTCGCCCAGTGGTCAGGGTCGTAAGTTAAACATTTTTGGCAGAGGACCACAAGCCACAGCTACATATTTTTAGAGGACCATTAGATCATGTTACATACCAAATATCAATGGTCTAGGCCTTACAGTTTCAGTTGATTTTTAAAGAATTTCCAATGAGAAACTGATAAGCCCTTGGGCGGGGCCATTTTTGGCCCGGCGGTCATAATATGAACAATCTTTGTAGAGGACCATAATATCATGCTACATACTAAATATCAAAGGTCTAGGCCTTACAGTTTGAGAGAAGAAGATTTTTAAAGATTTTCCTATGAAAAACTAATAAACCCATGGGCGGGGCCATTTTTGGCCCGGGGTCATAATTCGAACAACTTTTGTAGAGGACCAATAGATCATGCTACATACCAAATATCAAAGGTCTAGGCTTTACAGTTTGAGAGAAGAATTTTTTTTAAAGATTTTCCTATGAAAAACTGATAAGCCCTTGGGCGGGGCCATTTTTGGCCCGGGGGGTCATGATTTGAACAAAATTTGTAGAGGACAATAAGATCATGCTACATATCAAATATCAAAGGTCTAGGCCTTACAGTTTGAGAGAAGAAGATTTTTAAAGATTTTCCTATGAAAAACTGATAAGCCCTTGGGCAGGGCCATTTTTGGCCTGGGGTCATAATTTGAACAATCTTTGTAGAGGACCATAAGATCATGCTACATATCAAATATCAAAGGTCTAGGCCTTACAATTTGAGAGAAGAAGATTTTTAAAGATTTTCCTATGAAAAACTGATAAGCCCTTGGGCGGGGCCATTTTTGACCCGGAGGTCATAATTTGAACAATCTTTGTGGAGAACCATAAGATCATGCTACATACCAAATATCAACGTTCTAGGCCTTACAGTTTCAGTGAAGAAGAGTTTTAAAGATTTTCCTATGAAAAACTGACAAGCCCTTGGGCGGGGCCATTTTTAGCCCGGGGGTCATAATTTGAACAATCTTTGTAGAGGACTATAAGATCATGCTACATACTAAATATCAAAGGTCTAGGCTTTACAGTTTCAGAGAAGATTTTTACAGATTTTCTAATATTACCATGTATGGAAAAAAAGACCACGCCCTCTGGCGGCCATGTTTTTTTGCCGCATCAAAATTCTTTTAACAACTTTTAAAGTCTATCAACTGAGAATCATTTTGGTGAAAACTATATTCAAATTGGACAAGTCATTCTGGAGAAGAAGATTTTTCTAGATGTTGTGTACAGTTGCCATGGCAACAAGACCGATGGCCCCACCCACTATCTTTTAACAACTTTTGAAGCACCCACCCACAGTATGTATATGACCAAGTTTGGTTACAATTGGGGAGTCGGTTTCAGAGAAGTCGTTTGAAATTGTTGACGGACAGACAGACGGACGACGGACACAGAGGTATCACAATAGCTCACCTTGAGCACTTTGTGCTCTTGTGAGCTAATAAAAAAAGTATCTGTACATCTAAACAGGACGACATCACTTTTTGCTAAGGTTATCACCAAGTCATCCATACAGAGCAAATGGTTAACCCTTCCCTCTATAAATCTCCTTTCTACGCCTCTGTAAAAGTCACTTTTTTGAACCATTGTGATAAAAACATGCCTCTAAGGAGCAAATGCTCTATTTATCACAATGGTTTCAGAACTACTTTTTTTCTTTTCACTAGTTAATGCTGGTTTTCAGTAGATTTATTCAAAGAAATAGTCTGTGAGGGAATGGGTTAATTAAATGAACATCCCAGCGGAGCACAGCTACATCTTAACCCTTATCTTGCTAAGTGCGCCCTTGATCACACTTCTAACAGCTTAGATTCATGACATGCTGACCAATATTTTTTCACAAGTAATGGGAGCATTGAAAGCAATATAATAGTCCCCTACTGGCTGATTTTTAATTCCAACTGCTCTAATTCCCGGACAAGTAAATGTATCTTAACGAAATTCAAATTTGATCTGTAGCTCATTATAATAGAGCAAAATACAAAATATCACTTCAATATCTGCTACAGTTTAGAGAAAAAACCTCCAGAAAACCTGAAATTTCCTGAAAAATTCTAAGTCAAACTGCTGTAATTCCTTGAAAATTCATTAAAGGGTAACACAATTCAAACTTGATCTGTAACTCTTATAATAAAGTTACATACCAAATATCACATCAATATCTGCATGGGTTTAGAAAAAGAGTTTGGAAATCGTAAATTTCTGGAAATATTCCAAGTCAAACACTCAATGCAGCGTAACGAAATTCCAACTTGATCTGTATCTCATAATAAAGCCACATACCAAATAGTACTTCAGTATCTTTAAAGGTTTAGAAAAAACCAGGAACACGGAAGGGTGACACACTGTAGGAAGGATGGACAGGGTGTAAATTTATAGTTCCCTTAGGCATTGCTGATAGGGAACTAATAAATGTGTTGTTTTTCAGTGCATATTACAACAAGAGTACCGCATACGGTACATAATACGCCCACTTGCAAACTTTCTCTGATTCAACATGCCTTATAAGTGTTGACATTTTCTAATCTGTGCTTCAGATCTTGATTTCCATATTAAGGTGATACTATTTTTTAAAAAAATTAAGTGAATATCTTATTAAATAAAAAAGTTACAGCTAATCCTCATTTTTGCAGATTTTTGTAAAGTGTAACGGCCATAACTCTGGAAAGACAAACTGAATGAACCTCAAAATAAACTCAGCTTCAAATTGTGTTGCTTAAAACATTTGTGTTAAGTTTCATTTATATCATTTTAATAGTTTTCCCAGAAAACAACAGACAAACTAAAAGTTGACCGACAAACAAAGCAACGAACACACAAAGTTCAAGGACCATAAATGTAGAATAAAATGACATATCAAACCCCCGCAATATATGTGAAAATTCACATTAAGGTTTAACCATATAAAACAAATTGAAGTAAATATCATTTCAAATGAAAAAGTTATGGCCATCCTCATATTTGCATAGATTTGCATTATTATTTTAAGTGCAAGGGCCATAACTCCGAAACAACAAATCAAATGATCCTCAGAATCGAATTAGCTTCAGGTATTGAAAGAATGAATGAATGAATGGTGTTTTACGGCCCATCGACACTGATGGTCATATAGAGCCGAATAAATAATGTAAATAAAACTATATGATGAAATCAAATAAAGACAATCTCACTAGATTATGTAAATGTCAGTCCCGATCAACAGAATTGTAAATAAAATAAGGACAAAACATAATCGACATTCTAAAAATATACCTTTTAAATTTTAGAATATATATTAATGGCTTTTAAAAAATCAAATATTTTTGGTATTTCTACCAGCTCAAACAGTTCCCTCAGGGAATCTGCTTGAAAGAACCTATCTCTGATTAAGATTAAATCAGGACATTCAACGAGAATGTGCTGAATTGTATAAGGCTCAAAACAAAATAAACATTCAGGTTGAACTTCACCTTTCAGTAAAAATGAATGAGTTAAAAAAGAATGTCCAATTCTTATTCTGGCCAATACGACCTCATCACGCCGAATTGGCAAGCATGAACAAAAATGTTCACCTAAAATAGGTTTAACAGCATGGAGCTTGTTATGAATTTCCTCATTCCAAGACTCCTGCCATTTATATAGAATATGTCTAGTAATTTGTGGTTTGAAATCCGAATACGGTAATCTCATATCAGATTCAGGAGATTCAAGCGCAGACTTCGCTGCAAGGTCCGCCCTCTCGTTGCCCTGTATTCCACAATGACTAGGTATCCACCAAAATATTACATCTTTTGAATTAGACATTTCATGGTATTTTAAAACAAGTTTTTTAATAAGAACATTTTTTGTAGAACATTTACTCAGTGATTGTAAAACAGAAAGAGAATCCGAAAAGATTATATGTTTACTATATGATTTTCCAGCAATATAATCAAGAGCTAAATCAATAGCTTTGATCTCTGCTGAAAAAATGGAGGCATTATCAGGAAGCCGAAATTTTGTCTCTGTGTCATCAGCCACAAAGGCAGCTGCGACTCTCTCATCATCTTTTGAACCATCAGTATAAACTTGTTCATGATCTTCAAATCTTGAAATTATTTCATTTAAAAAAGAACTGAATTCAAGCGAGCTTGTTTCAGACTTTTTATGCCGTGTTAGTTCAAAAATAACTTTTGGTGGTTTAATAGTCCAAGGTGGTATAGATTCAACTTTAGTCTTTTCAACTAAAGACAAATCTATATCACTATTTTGAAAACTGTTTTTCATACGTATTCCGAAAGGTGGAATTACCTTTTCCTTAGATTCAAATAAACGTTGATATTTAGGTCTAAAAACATTTTTATGAGCGGGATTTGATGGGTTTGAAGCTAATTTAGAGGTATACTGCATGGATAGTTTTTCACGACGAGAGTAAAGTGATGGCTCATTCGCCTCAACATATAAACTTTTAGCAGGGGATGTCCTAAAGGCACCCAATGCTAAACGTAAACCTTGGTGATGAATTGGATCAAGCATCTGCAAGTATGATTTCCTTGCAGAGCCATATACAACACTACCATAATCCAGTTTGGACCTCACTAAACTTCTATACAATTTGAGCATTACATTGCGATCTGCACCCCATTCGGTATGTGCAAGAATGCGAAGCAATTTCAGAGTTTTCTGGCATTTAGCCTTTAAATATTTAATATGAGGTATAAAGGAAAGTTTTTTGTCAAAGATGACAACGAGAAATTTCGCCTGGTCTACACCAGGAATGGGATCACCATTCAAGTGCAACTCAGGATCATTGTGGAATTTTCTCAGTTGACAGAAATGTACACAATTTGTTTTAGACTTTGAAAATCTAAAGCCGTTTTCAGTAGCCCATTTTTGAGCTTTATCAATGGACTGTTGAAGTTGACGTTCAACAGTACGCATGTGTTTAGAACCGTAACAAATTAAAAAGTCATCAACATACAATGAACAGTCAGTGTCACTAGTAATAGATTTAACAATATTATTAATTTTAACATTAAATAGAGTGACTGACAAAATACTTCCTTGTGGAACACCCATTTCCTGTTTTTGCATACCAGAAAGAGTAGTTCCAACACGGACTTGAAATTCCCTATCATTTAAAAAGTTTTCAATAAAAACTGGAAGTCGACCTTTAAGTCCAGATTCATGAAGGTCTTTCATTATGCCATACTTCCAAGTTGTATCGTAAGCTTTCTCAAGATCAAAGAAGACAGCAACTAAGTGCTCCTTCTTGATGAAAGCTTCACGAATAAATGTTTCCAACCTAACTAAATGATCATTTGTACTTCTTTGGCTCCTGAATCCACTTTGATACTCCGTAATGAGGTTGTTGGATTCAAGATACCAAACAAGTCTTGCGTTAATCATGCGCTCTAAAGTTTTACATACGCAGCTCGTCAAGGCTATAGGACGATAATTATTTGGATCTGTATTATCTTTCCCTGGTTTTGGAACAGGAATAACTGTTGCCTGTTTCCAAAACTTGGGCAATTTACCACTTGACCATATATGGTTAAAAATATCTAAAAGAACATGCATACAATTTGAGGGCAAGTGTTTAAGAAATTGATAATGAATGTCACCAGGTCCAACAGCTGTATCGTGCGATTTATTAAGAGAATCGAGCAAATCTCTCTCAGTAAAAGGTAAATTGTAGCTTTCAGTGTTGTGAGACGTACAATTAAGTTTTTCCTTTTCCTTATTCTTTTTTATATGTCTAAATTCAGGAGTGGACTTAGCTGATGAAGAGTTTTTAGCAAAAGCATCAGCTAAGGAATTGGCTATATCTTTTACATCTGTTATTTTTTTATCATCTGCGTTTAAATGTCCAAAAGAGGATTTACCTTTACCACTTATTTTACGCACCATATCCCATACCTTCTTTACTGATGAACGACAATTTAATTTAGAAACATATTTCTTCCAAGACTGCGATTTAACAGTCTTGATAGTACGACGAGCTTTAGCCCTAAATACTCTAAAATGATTTAAATTTTCCTGAGTAGGACTGAATTTAAATTTTCTAAGAGCTGCTTTACGCTTTCTAATAGCCTCCTTACATTCATCATCATACCACGGTTTAGGACCTGAGTAGGACTGAATTTAAATTTTCTAAGAGCTGCTTTACGCTTTCTAATAGCCTCCTTACATTCATCATCATACCACGGTTTAGGAGGTTTCTTTGGGTTTGATGAGGACTTTGGAATGCATTCTTCTGCCACTGAATATAAAATAGATGTAAATGTTTCAATGGGGTCATCACTATTTTCAAATACATCTGATCTAATCTTTTCCCTACACAATATTTCAAACTTTTCCCAATTTGCTTTCTTGAGTTTCCAACGAGGAACACACTCCTCGACTGGAGAAGCAATATGGTTAAGAAATATTGGAAAGTGGTCACTTCCACATAGGTCGTCACCAACTTTCCAATCATAATCTAAGTAAATGGTTGGGTAGCAAATAGAAAGATCAATGCAAGTAAAAGTTCCTGATGCTGGGTGAAGATAGGTTGGGGACTTATTGTTGAAGATGCACAAATCATGCTCACCAACAAAATCCTCAACAATCTTACCTAAAGCATTTGTATTTGTAGATCCCCATAGAGGATTATTGCTATTAAAATCCCCTAGCAATATAAATGGGGTAGGCAATTGTTCAACAAGGGAGTCAATTTCTTTCTTGTCAATTGTTGTCATTGGCGGAATATAAATAGAACAACATGTAATGACCTTATGAAGGGTGACACTGACAGTAACAACTTGTAAATTAGTTTTAATGGGTAAATAACTATGAACAACAGAGTTGTTCACAATAATTGATGAGCCGCCAGCAGCTCTTTCACCATCGTTAAAAATATGATTATAAATAGAATAATTTCTAAAGTTGACTTGATCAGTGTCCTTCAAGAATGTTTCTTGAAGACACATTATGGCCGGGTCATATTTATTCAGCAACAGAAGAATCTCATTATAATTTGCCTTAAGTCCTCTACAATTCCATTGTATTACGCAATTTTTCATTATTGATTAATGAAAATACATTTAGTTAGGATGGAGGCGTAAGAGGAACAAGCTTCTTGTCCTTTTTCTTTTTGGGGGATTTGGAAGAAGGGACAATGGATGTATGTACATCCATCACCTCTTCCTCATCCAAGCTGCTATAAGTGTTGTGCAGCTTTACAGGAGTATCTTTACCATTTGGTAAAGGAACATTACTATCAGCTTTACTTTTAGTGTTTGAATTTTTCTGACTCTGAAGCGATTCCTGGGTCGCCTGACATGCCATGTCAGACTTGCCAGAGACGACAGAGTCGGAAATCTTTTTGTAGTTTGGCGCACCGTGTGGCCAGGTGACGACTTTTTGAGTTTCAGCGTTCTTAGTTTTAATCTGGTTTTCCTTCACCTTATCCGCATAAGATGAGCCCGCAACAGTGGAAGGATATGAAGCTTCCACAATTTTACGGGCTTCAGGAAAGGATACGTTCTGCAGAACCCTAATTCTCTGAATTTCCTTTTCCTGCTTCCACTTTGCACACTCTTTCGAGTGAACATAGTGATCCCCTTTGCAGTTAAAACACTGCACAGGGTTTTCACAGGTCGAGGAATCATGATCGTCCTGACCACAACGAGCACAAACTGGTTTTTTCGAACATTTGTCCTTATGGTGACCAAATCTCTGGCAGTTGAAACACCGGAGAGGATTTGGGATGTAAGGGTCGACATCTACGCTTAAGTAGCCACATTTAATTCTTGGCGGAACAAATGGGATGTTAAACTTAAGTATGAAAGTATTGGTAACTATTTCGTTACCATTTCTGACAAACCCAATACGTTTAACCTCCGTAACATTCTGATTTTTCAGTTCTGTTAGCATTTCTTCCTCACTGGTGTGTCGAAGATCACGGTCTCGCACAACTCCTTTACAGAAGTTCAGAGACTGGTGAGGAGATACTTGAATAGAAATGCCAGCAAACATTGAACTTTTAAGTAAATTATCAGACTTGTTTCTTGACACATTCCACTAGAATTTTGCCTGAACGAAGAACCTTAACATCTTTTGGCTCACCTGCCAATTCTTGCAGTGCTTTCGCAACTGCAAAGGGTGACAACTTTGCCAGAGATTCGTCATTATTGACTGGACAGATTACTAAGAATCTTGGCCAATAGTTAGTCATCAACGGTGTTGAGTTTTTTTCACGATCAGACTCTGATGACTCAGAGTCCTTACGTGACCTTTTGAAATTATTTGGTTTCTTTGAACCTGAGCGTTTTTTGGCGGGGGTTGCCATAGCGCTTAATTATAGTTCATCACCCATGCTCCCCACCCACCTCGGAGCCCAACAAGGGGATGTCTTCGGGATATCTCCAGCGAAAGACACCGGGGTTACATGGGTGATATACTCAGATAAATAGCAAAGTCGAGCCAACGCCGTACCTCCAATGCGCTACCGCTAAATAGAACACCTTCTGGCCAATAGGTTAATCGACGCAGGAATCGCTGGTCAACCATACACAAAATCTACCTGATTAGCCCTAAACCACCGCCTTCAAAGACACTTCAGCATAAAGTTAATATTAGCAAAACTAATTAAATGTATTAAAACAGAGAAAATAAGTCATTTAATAGAGAAATGACGAACTCTCAAGATATGAAGTATCCTTGGGCAAGACATGGTAAGCCGATTGATCAGACTGGGCCAGGCCTGACCGCTCGTCTGCGCCCAGATTAAGGGCCAAAGCAGTGTGTTGCATCAGAGGTCATACGCTCAGAGACCTCTTTTGCTCAACTACCAGGATCCCATCACCTGGGCGATTCGAGTCGCAACCCACGGCAAACAGGTTGCTCCTATTCGGGGGGATCTTACCCCTCTGCAGGAGATGCAGCTGGCGAATTCTAACCCCCGCCAGCAGGGGGAACCAGATCAGAGGACACAGCAATTTATTTCAGATATCTCATAACCCTTTCCTCCATAAATGCGCCTTTCTATGACTGTAATACTCACTTCTTGAAACCATTGTGATAGAGCATTTGCTCCATAGGAGCAAAATTAATGCTCTATTTATTACAATGGTTTCAATACTATACAGTTCTAACATTTTCCTTTTCTCTAGTAAATGCTCCTTTTACGTAGATTTATTCAAAGAGGTTGGGTCTAAAAAATAGCTCATGAGGTAATGGGTTAACCATTTCCTTTGTATTTGTAAACACCTTTTTACACCTTTGCAAACAAAGTTGACCCAGATCCTATAGGAGTCATCTCATCAGAGTCACTGTTTGCTTATGGTACTGCTTGTACAGGTCTGATTTTACTGTTACTGTTTCAAAACAATGTGTGTTCATATTCTATTATAAAAATTCAGCTAATAAATATTCATGTCATTATATCTGACATGAATATTAAACAGGGAAAGAGTTAAAATTAAGTTAAGCTCCTAGGCCTAATGTGACAAAAATTCACAGAAATGGTCAATCGGGGGTTAATCCTGTCATTTTATTTCGAAGAATTGAATTCCGTATAGAACTGTGGTTGCCATGGCAAAAGAAAGGAAAACTTAGTTTATGTGCATATTTAAATATATTTATGCAGAAATGTAACTCTACAGTACTATAACTTAGTAAGCCATTGTGATTCAATCATTAAAACACCTAGCTACCAGGGTCAGAGCTAAGTTTCTTTATGATTATGGCTAAAGTCAAACTTTCACTTGCAACTTTTGCAGAGGCGTCAAAAAGGCATCAATATGAGAGAATGGGTTAAATTTTGTAGCCCTTTTAACCATTTGCATGACATTAACACATGCAATTTTTGCTCAAAGCAGAACTGTAGAATGAGATCTATATCATTCCATAACCAAATAGAACATATCCTGATCAGACGGACCCTATAGGAGCTGTCTGATCTGGGTCTACTCTGTTTGCAAAAGCATACTGTTGTCTGCCACATGTTATATACTTCAATTTGTATTCTTGAATATTCTCCATTTAAAAAACACAAGAACAGTATGAAACAGTTTTGATTCTGATGAGATGTATTTTCTTACGTTGCATGATAAACGTGTTTTCACGCATTTGCAAACAGAGTAGACCCAGCTCAGATGACTCCTGGAGGAGCCGTCTGATCAGGGTTTACTCTGTGTGCTAACATAATTTGATATATCTGTTTCTTTGCTTTCTAAAATGTCTACAATGTTCCGCATTGCATATTTCTTTATAACTATTTTGTTAATGAATATTCATTAGATATTGAAATTTGAAATAAACATAGAACAGGGAAAGGGTTAAGGGTTAAATATGAAATTAAAATGATCCAAATCATCTAACATCTTGAAACCACAGCGATCTGTACTGCTTCATGGGAGTCTATTATGTACTATATGGTAATGTTAAGTGTATAGACTCCCATGAAGTGGTACAGGACCCCCTCGCCCCCTTATCTTATGAATATTCATTTAGATGAAATTTTGGTCTCGCAGGCACTATAAAATCAATATATATATATACAGTAAAACCCCTCTAATGCGACCACCTAATGAATAAACATGGTTGCCTTTATAAGCAGGTGGTTGCTTAATGCAGGACAAAAGTAATGCAGAAAGCTCCTCTAAGAGCTTTCTGCGTTACTTTTGTCCTGTATTAAGCTACCACCTGCATATAGCACCCAGAATTATACATCTTTTAGGTGGTCGCATTAGCGGAGTTTTACTGTATATAAATTATTCTATAAGCACACAGAGCAGACCGTGATCAGATGCAATCTGATCTGAATCTACTGTTTTTAGCTCACCAGAGCACAAAGTGCTCAGGGTGAGCTTTTGTGATTGCCTGATGTCCGTCGTCAACAATTTGAACCTTTAAAAATCTTCTCCTCTGAATCAACAGGGTTCTCAGCTTTCACCTTTGGCACATAGTATCATCTTTAGGTCCTCTACAAAAGTTATATAAATTATGGCCCTGGGGTCAAAATTGGCCCCGCCCCAGGGATGCCTTGTTTTCAATAGAAACATATAGTAAAATTTTGAAAATCTTCTCTGAAACTGGAAGGCTCTCAGCTTTCATATTTGGCAAAGAGCATCATGTTCAGGTCATCTACAAAAGTTATATAAATTATGGCCCCGGGGTCAAAATTGGCCCTGCCCCAGGGGTGGGCAGTTTTCAATAGAAACAAATAGTGAAATCTATGAAAATCTTCTCTGAAACTGGAATGCTCTCAGCTTTCATATTTGGCACAAAGCATCATGTTCAGGTCCTCTACAAAAGTTATATAAATTATGGCCCTGGGGTCAAAATTGGCCCTGCCCCAGGGGTTGGGCAGTTTTCAACAGAAACAAAGTGAAATCTTTGAAAATCTTCTCCTCTGAAACTGGAAGGCTCTCAGCTTTCATATTTGGCACAGAGCATCAAGTTCAGATCCTCTACAAAAGTTATATAAATTATGGCCCTGGGGTCAAAATTGGCCCCACCCCAGGGGTGGGCAGTTTTCAATAGAAACATATAGTGAAAAATTATGGCCCTGGGGTCAAAATTGGCCCCACCCCAGGGGTGGGCAGTTTTCAATAGAAACATATAGTGAAATCTTTGAAAATCTTCTCCTCTGAAACTGGAAGGCTCTCAGCTTTCATATTTGGCACAGAGCATCAAGTTCAGGTCCTCTACAAAAGTTATATAAATTATGGCCCTGGGGTCAAAATTGGCCCCGCCCCAGGGGTTGGGCAGTTTTCAGTAGAAACAAATAGTGAAATCTTTGAAAATCTTCTCCTCTGAAACTGGAAGGATCTCAGCTTTCATATTTGGCACATAGCATCATGTTCAGGTCCGCTACAAAAGTTATATAAATTATGGCCATGGGGTCAAAATTGGCCCCGCCCCAGGTGTGGGCAGTTTTCAATAGAAACAAATAGTGAAATCTTTGAAAATCTTTTTCTCTGAAACTGGAAGACTCTCAGCTTTCATATTTGGCACATAGCATCATGTTCAGGTCCTCTAAAAAAGTTATATAAATTATAGCCCGGAGTCAAAATTGGCTACGCCCCAGGGGCGGGCAAAAAGTTTTCAATAGAAACAAATAGTGAAATCTTTGAAAATCTTCTTCTCTGAAACTGGAAGGCTCTCAGCTTTGATATTTGGCACAGAGCATCATGTTCAGGTCCTCTTCAAGATTTATATAAATTATGGCCCCCGGGTCAAAATTGACCCAGCCCCAGGAGTGGGCAGTTTTCAATAGAAACAAATAGTGAAATCTTTGAAAATCTTCTCTGAAACTGGGAGGTTCTCAGCTTTCATATTTTGCACATAGCATCATGTTTAGGTCCTCTACAAAAGTTGTATAAATTATGCCAATGGGGTGAAAATTGGCCCCGCCCCAGGGGTGGGCAGTTTTCAATAGAAACAAATAGTGAAATCTATGAAAATCTTCTCCTCTGAAACTGGAAGGCTCTCTGCTTTCATATTTGGCACATAGCATCATGTTCAGGTCCTCTACAAAAGTTATATAAATTATAGCCTGGAGTCAAAATTGGCTAAGCCCCAGGGGCGGGCATAAAGTTTTCAATAGAAACAAATAGTGAAATCTTTGAAAATCTTCTCTGAAACTGGAGGGCTCTCAGCTTTGATATTTGGCACAGAGCATCATGTTCAGGTCCTCTTCAAGATTTATATAAATTATGGCCCCCGGGTCAAAATTGGCCCAGCCCCAGGAGTGGGCAGTTTTCAATAGAAACAAATAGTGAAATCTTTGAAAATCTTCTCTGAAACTGGGAGGTTCTCAGCTTTCATATTTTGCACATAGCATCATGTTCAGGTCCTCTACAAAAGTTGTATAAATTATGCCAATGGGGTGAAAATTGGCACCGTCCCAGGGGTGGCCAGTTTTCAATAGAAACATATAGTGAAAACTTTGAAAATCTTCTCCTCTGATTGTCTGGTGAGCGCTTCAGGGCCATTCTGGCCCTCTTGTTAAATGTGTTAAGAGTAAAATGAAGTAATAATTAACAATGATAAAAATGATGATATTAATTGTTATGACAATTATAAATAAATGAATAATGTCTGGCTTGTATTAGCATGGGAGTCTGGCTTGTATTAGCATGCGAGTCTTTAAGTCTTTATATGATGAATATTCATACCAGAAACAATAACATCATGAATATTAATTAGGTGCGTATTTTTATAATGGCATAATTATGAACAAGACATATTTGGCCATAACAGAAACTGTTGAATCCGATCTTTATTATTTCATAATCAAACAGAACATACATCAGTCAGACAGCTCCTATAGGAGTTGCTTGATCTAGGACTACCCTGTTCTTTATTTAATCTTAACGCTATAATTTGAGATTACCCTAACAAACAGTTTGGATCCAGATGAGACATGCATCAATCCTGTGGCTCAGTGGTAGAGCCGCTAGAGCGTCCACCTGCAGTACGGAGGGTCATGCGTTCGATCCCCGGCCGCGACAGACCACAAGTCGTTAAAAGTTGGTACTAGTAGCTTCCTTGTCTACGCTCGACATTAAAAGGGTAGTTCTAGGACTGGTCGGCCCTATGTCAGGATACTGTGACTGGGTAGGGTGCCTTTGCCATGTGCTCGCGGCAGGGACATTCCAGTGAGGCAGCACTAGAGCTTGTCTCAAACGGGTGCCATCTGCAAATAACTGAAATACTGTTGGTCGGACATAAAACCCAACTCACTCACCCAGATGAGACACCAGGTAACTTGGTGTATTACCATGGTTTAAACTGTTTTGAATTTTTTGGATGCTGACGAGATGTATAGCCCTTTCCTCTATAAATAGTTAAATACGCCTTTCTATGCCTCTGTAAAAATCGCCTGTTGAAACCATTGTGATAGAGCATTTAATACTATAGGAGCAAATGCTCTATTTATCACAATGGTTTCAAACTACATAATTCTAAAATTTTCCTTTTCTCTAGTTATTGCTCCTTTTTGGTAGATATTTTCAAAGTGGTTGGATCTAAAAATAGTCTATGAAGGAATGGGATAGTTACTGGTTGTCTCATCTGGATCCAAACTGTTTGTAAAGATCATCATGAATTAGACATGCAGTGTGCCCTATGTAAGTTGATAGGAGAAGGTAATGTCCTATGCAAGTTGATAGGAGAAGGTAATGTCCTATGTAAGTTGATAGGACATGGTAATGTTCTATGTAAGTTGATAGGAGAAGGTAATGTCCTATGTAAGCTGATAGGAGAAGGTAATGTCCTACGTAAGTTGATAGGACATGGTAATGTTCTATGTAAGTTGACAAGCCTTGCTAGTTTGAATACAGGTGAATGATACCTAGTTTACTTGCAGTGTCCATAACAAAGTACTTTTGTTTTTGCAGAGTTCTGGGACGCCTGTATGGAGAAGATGGTGAATGTATTCTTTGCTGTGTTGAGGTACATGTACGTTGGTGGCAGACGCATTGAAGAGTCACCAGCTGGACCCTGTGGCTGGTAGGTATTCCTTTATATCTGTACATTCATGAAATAGTGTTTTTCAGTGTTTGATAAGTCATAGATCTATATGAGTGATTTTAGGAAATTTTCTGGACATTTACATTTTCACGAATGCTTGGTCGGTAATTTTGTCATCAAAACCTGTTTCACATTCTTTAGCCATAAGGACAGGAGTTTTCGATTCTTGAAAAATTAAGAAGTGTGACAAGAGCAAACTTTGTACTATACAGAGTAAAGAAAGTACACAGCAAAGTGTGTGTTGGCATGGTATAATTGTACACCTAGATCTGACTTATATACTACACAGAGTAAAGAAAGTACACAGCAAAGTGTGTGTTGGCATGGTATAATTGTACACCTTGATCTGACTTATATACTACACCGAGTAAAGAAAGTACACAGCAGAGTGTGTTGGCAGGGTATAATTGTACACCTTGATCTGACTTATATACTATACAGAGTAAAGAAAGTACACAGCAAAGTGTGTGTTGGCATGGTATAATTGTACACCTAGATCTGACTTATATACTATACAGAGTAAAGAAAGTACACAACAAAGTGTGTTGGTATGGTATAATTGTACACCTAGATCTGACTTATATACTATACAGAGGAGTGTGTGTTGGCATAGCATAATTGTACACCTTGATCTGACTTATATACTATACAGAGTAAAGAAAGTACACAGCAGAGTGTGTGTTGGCAGGGTATAATTGTACACCTTGATCTGACTTATCATTTAACCTCATACAAACACATCTTCATGCCTGTGAAAACAGAGTAGACCAAGATCAGGCAGTCCCTGTAGGTTTACAGAAGTTATCAAATGCCATTTGGAACAAATTTAAAACTGTATTTACATGAAACAGTAGAACACCTCAGGGCTCTACAATAACTTTAGTTCTGTATGTCCAATCTTCATGACACTTCACATGTGCATTTATATCAATGAGAGGGCAGGAACCCTCTTGAATATGGGCTTTTGTATGTCCAATCTCCATCAAACTTCACATGTGCATTGATATCAATAATGGCAGGAACCCTATTGAATATGGGCTTTGCCCGACTAAGGTCAAGTTAATGTTTTCTAAAAATATATTGTTTGTCTGTAGAATTTTCCCGTTTCCGGACAATAACTTTAGTTCTGTATGTCTGATCTTCATGAAACTTCACATGTGCATTGATATCAATGAAAGCAGGAACCCTATTAAATATGGACTTTACCAAACCAATGTATTGTGAAACCCTGTGGCGGGCGGTCAGGCGGGCGGGATTCTCTATTCGTTTCCGGACGATAACTTTAGTTCTGTATATCCGAACTTCAAATGTGCATTGATATCAATGAGAGCAGGAACCCTTTTGAATAATTGGGCTTTACCAGACCAAGGTTTAGGTCACTTTTCCTAAAAATAGATTGTTTTTCAGTAGTATTTTCCCATTTCCAGACGATAAATTCAGTTCTGCATGTCCCATCTTCAAAGATACATTGATATCAATGAGGGCTGGAACCCTATTGAATATGGGCTTTGCTTGAACAAGGTCAAGGTCATTTTTCCTATTAAAAATATATTGTTTTTCTGTAGAACATTTCCGTTTCTGGACGATAACTTTAGTTCTGTATATCCAACCTTCACGACACTTTACATGTGCATTGATATCGATGAGGGCAGAACCCCTATTGAATGTGGGCTTTGCCCAACCAAGGCTAAGGCCACTTTTCCTAAAATTAGATAATTTTTCCATAACTTTTTTTTTCATTTAGGGACTTATATAGATGAAAGGTAAAACAAATATTAATTTCCGTGAACTATTGCTACCTGATATGGAGTAATGGTCTTTAAACTAAAGATATTTGACGGGCACCCTTGTTTATTGTTGGTTTATTGGTAGATTTAGCTTCAGGATTAGAATTTATTTGGTTTACACCTCACTGTAGCCCAAACGGACAACTATTAGGGTGTACAAGTTGTTCCATCCACCATTTAGGTTGCTCTGGGCAACCGGACAACTGTTAACGTACAGCCCTGCACCTTTCCTTCCCTTTCCACTGTTTTGTACAGTGAGTCTGTACTTTTTGCCTAAGTTTTGGCACTATTTGCTCATCTACAGATTATTTTGGATAACTATGGTAACCATTGTGTTTTACGTTTGTTTGGCATTAACGTATATTATAGAATGTAGTGACAATGTACCGCATATAACAATAGCTATTCATCTTCACCTTTATGGAGGTGCATTTATAGTGCTTCCCTGGAGCAGTTTGTAGCTATATGATAATATCAATACTGCATATATAAACTCCATATATTGGTAGAGACTTGATTCTGCTGTTAATAAATTGTACTTTCTGAAATGCAATATTTCAATCCAGAATACAGTTGAACTTTGGTATCTCTAACTTCAAGGGACGGTAGAAATTACTTCGAAATAACAGAAGTTCGAGTTATCGGATTTCTTACCTGGACAATTTCTCAAGTTCAAATCTTAATGCAGGTATAAAGTAATGTTGATAGCCCCTTTAGGAACTTTCATCATTACTTTCAATCTGCATTAAGCTGTCACATGTTGTTTCTATATATGCATAATTGCATATTGATACATCTTAGAGCAATTCTGAATTCTTAAACTTGAAAGGGCCGAACTTTTAGTTTGAGTCATGCTAAAGTTCAAGTTACCGGAATACTGGTACATGTATATGGGTTCAAGATATCTCGGTTTAACTGTATATCCGAATATTGAGGAGGCCTGAAACATACTTCCTGTTAAAATGCTGCAGAGTTGAAAAGTAAAATTTCATTTCATGCATTATAAGTTGTACATGCTACTCGGAACCTGCGACTATGTTGTTAACTCTTTCCCAGTTCAATGTTTATTCCAAATTTCAAAAGCAACTTCATATTCATACAATGTAGATAAAAAAATTATCATTTAAAACATGAAAGGTGAAACAGATCTATCAAATTCTATTAGCAAATAAAGCAGACCTTGATCAGATGGCTCCTATGCACATTACTACTTAAGCAGAATGAAAGTCCAGCAGAAAGACTATTTTTATCTCAGCTGAGTATGAAGTGCTGAAGATGAGCTATTGCGTTAGTGCTGTGTCCATTGTCATCAGTTGAGTTAACTTAACCCATTACTGCATGAATACATCTTGTGAAAAAAAAGATATATACATTGTATTGAATCCTACAGTTTGTCCAACCCCAAAAGGTGATCACTTAATGCATAAATGTTCACTATGGAAAAGATAAAACATCTGAAACGTTTCAGTCACTTGTGACAGTCTGCCAAAATTTTGAGAATTGTGATTTGGAAAAGGGTGAAGCTAATTTTCCTATTATAGCTATGGTGAAAATATAAAAATAAATCTGATGAAACCACTGAGCAGACTTTAATATAGGTTTGCAGAAATGTTACCTTGGTGACCCATCACCAAATTTGTCCAAATGGTTGCGATTCTGAAATACGCTATTCTACAGCTTTGCAAAGTGTGATCAGTGTCTGCTAGTGAAATCTATGAAAATCTTCTCCTCTGAAACTGGAAGGCTCTCTGCTTTCATATTTGGCACATAGCATCATGTTCAGGTCCTCTACAAAAGTTATATAAATTATAGCCTGGAGTCAAAATTGGCTAAGCCCCAGGGGCGGGCATAAAGTTTTCAATAGAAACAAATAGTGAAATCTTTGAAAATCTTCTCTGAAACTGGAAGGCTCTCAGCTTTGATATTTGGCACAGAGCATCATGTTCAGGTCCTCTTCAAGATTTATATAAATTATGGCCCCCGGGTCAAAATTGGCCCAGCCCCAGGAGTGGGCAGTTTTCAACAGAAACAAATAGTGAAATCTTTGAAAATCTTCTCTGAAACTGGGAGGTTCTCAGCTTTCATATTTTGCACATAGCATCATGTTCAGGTCCTCTACAAAAGTTGTATAAATTATGCCAATGGGGTGAAAATTGGCACCGTCCCAGGGGTGGCCAGTTTTCAATAGAAACATATAGTGAAAACTTTGAAAATCTTCTCCTCTGATTGTCTGGTGAGCGCTTCAGGGCCATTCTGGCCCTCTTGTTAAATGTGTTAAGAGTAAAATGAAGTAATAATTAACAATGATAAAAATGAATGAATGAATGAATGAATGGTGTTTTACGGCCCATCGACACTGATGGTCATATAGAGCCGAATAAATAATGTAAATAATGAATGAATGAATGAATGGTGTTTTACGGCCCATCGACACTGATGGTCATATAGAGCCGAATAAATAATGTAAATAAAACTATATGATGAAATCGAATAAGGACAATCTCACTAGATTATGTAAATGTCATCCCGATCAACAGGATTGTAAATAAAATAAGGACAAAACATAATCGACATTCTAAAAATATACTTTTTAAATTTTAGAATATATATTAATGGCTTTTAAAAAATCAAATATTTTTGGTATTTCTACCAGCTCAAACAGTTCCCTCAGGGAATCTGCTTGAAAAAACCTATCTCTGATTAAGATTAAATCAGGACATTCAATGAGAATGTGCTGAATTGTATAAGGCTCAAAACAAAATAAACATTCAGGTTGAACTTCGCCTTTCAGTAAAAATGAATGAGTTAAAAAAGAATGTCCAATTCTTATTCTGGCCAATACGACCTCATCACGCCGAATTGGCAAGCATGAACACAAATGTTCACCTAAAATAGGTTTAACAGCATGGAGGTTGTTATGAATTTCCTCATTCCAAGACTCCTGCCATTTATATAGAATATGTCTAGTAATTTGTGGTTTGAAATCCGAATACGGTAATCTCATATCAGATTCAGGCGATTCAAGCGCAGACTTCGCTGCAAGATCCGCCCTCTCGTTACCCTGTATTCCACAATGACTAGGTATCCAACAAAATATTACATCTTTTGAATAAGACATTTCATGGTATTTTAAGACAAGTTTTTTAATAAGAACATTTTTTGTAGAACATTTACTCAGAGATTGTAAAACAGAAAGAGAATCCGAAAAGATTATATGTTTACTATATGATTTTCCAGCAATATAATCAAGAGCTAAATCAATAGCTTTGATCTCTGCTGAAAAAATGGAGGCATTATCAGGAAGCCGAAATTTTGTCTCTGTGTCATCAGCCACAAAGGCAGCTGCGACTCTCTCATCATCTTTTGAACCATCAGTATAAACTTGTTCATAATCTTCAAATCTTGAAATTATTTCATTTAAAAAAGAACTAAATTCAAGCGAGCTCGTTTCAGACTTTTTATGCCGTGTTAGTTCAAAGATAACTTTTGGTGGTTTAATAGTCCAAGGTGGTATAGATTCAACTTTAGTCTTTTCAACCAAAGACAAATCTATATCACTATTTTGAAAACTGTTTTTCATACGTATTCCGAAAGGTGGAATTACCATATTAAAAATATGATTATAAATAGAATAATTTCTGAAGTTGACTTGATCAGTGTCCTTCAAGAAAGTTTCTTGAAGACACATTATAGCCGGGTCATATTTATTCAGCAACAGAAGAATTTCATTATAATTTGCCTTAAGTCCTCTACAATTCCATTGTATTACGCAATTTTTCATTATTGATTAATGAAAATATATTTAGTTAGGTTGGAGGCTTAACAGGAACAAGCTTTTCCTTTTTCTTTTTGGGGGATTTGGAAGAAGGGACAATGGATGTATGTACATCCATCACTTCTTCCTCATCCAAGCTGCTATACGTGTTGTGCAGCTTCACAGAGTTACCTTTACCATTTGGTGAAGGATCACTACCATTATGTTTTTTAGAGTTTTTCTGACTCTGGGTGGAGTTTGAGTTCTTCTGACTCTGAGGTGATCTCTGAGTGGCCTGACACGCCATGTCAGACTTGCCAGAGACGACAGAGTCAGAAATACTTTTGTAATTTGGCGCACCGTGTGGCCAGGTGATAATTGTCTGAGTTTCAGCATTCCTAGTTTGAATTTTAGATGTATTTTCCTTCACCTTATCTGCATAAGATGAGCCCGCAACTGTGGAAGGTTTTGAAGCTTCCACAATTTTACGGGCCTCAGGAAAAGACACATTCTGTAGAACACGAATTCTCTGGATTTCCTTTTCCTGCTTCCACTTTGCACACTCTTTCGAGTAAACAAAGTGATCCCCTTTGCAGTTAAAACACTGCACAGGGTTTTCACAGGTCGAGGAATCATGATCTTCCTGACCACAACGGGCACATATTGACTTCTTGGTACATTTGTCCTTATGATGTCCAAACCTCTGACAGTTAAAACACCGAAGAGGATTTGGAATGAAAGGGTCAACGTCGAGGCTTAAGTAGCCACACATGATTCTTGGTGGAACGAACGGGACGTTAAACTTCAGAATGAAAGTATTGGTCACTATTTCTCTACCGTCTCTAACAAACTTGATACGTTTAACTTCCGTAACATTCTGATTGTTAAGTTCTGCTAGCATTTCTTCCTCATTGGTGTGCTGAAGATCACGGCTTCGCACAACTCCTTTGCAGAAATTCAAGGACTGATGAGGAGATACTTGTATCGAAATACTGTCACGGCCTCAGCTCATGCGGTAGTAATTGGGAACTTGTTGCCCTCAATGTACGTGACAACAATATTTGTGAGTTCTAGGCCTCTTGGTCTACAGGGGCGGTGTAAAGACAACACTGCAAGATACAGAGTATCCACTATAACATGTAATCAACATACGTTGTACACAATACGACTCCCGAATGGCAAATGCAATGAAACATTGCATTGGTCACTCGAGATCATGTGATTAGTACCGTGTGATATGTTAAAGGTTAGTTGCGGGAAATGGAAGGAATGGGAAACGGGATAACTGCAAACTAAGCGTCGTCCAAAGTAAGGAACACGGAAAGGGACTTTTCCACCCTATGACACTCTCCCCCCGTTTAGCAAATGTCGTCCCGACATTTCGTTACTCTGAAAAGGAGTCAGAATAAAACAAAAATACTTCAGCTAAACAATGGTTTAATACTCTAAACAAAGAATAAACCTAGTCTTAGACCTAGCATAGAAATCAATCGTATAACCACCTACCAGAAGTATAGAAACTATAGACTGCAATACGGCTTTAACAATTATCACATGGATATTTTAAATCAGTTAAATGATTTATTTACTCATAAAGTCTCCGTCCAAATATTGAAAATGCAACTGTAATTCTATAGCACAGCAGTATATCGAACACTGTAAACACAAACTGCATATCTTTCATCAGAAAAATGTGCATTTACACTCTGTACTGAAAATAAACAACATCAACATACACTTACAGGCAAATCAAAAGCAGTATGTTACACATATCAGTTGCAATTATATGAAAGTCTGTCAGGTGGCTTCACTTTGCGTTTTGGTCTCGAAGACTGTGAAAGGTCTGGTGATCCTGGTGCTCGACGCATTGGGATAATATAGCGCATCGGCCTATTAGTGCCTGTATTCCCAGTATCTGTTCCGTCTTGATTGACATCGTCATCTGTGACATCAGTTGTAGACATGAAGGGGAGAAGCATATTACGATGTAAAGTCCTAGACTTCTTATATCTAGCTCCTTCCCGCTTCACCTCATACACTGGAATGTCATCATTTGGCTGGCGGAGAACAATGTAAGGAACCTGCTCCCAGCGGTCGGCCAGTTTCTGCTTCCCACGTACAGACACATTACGGACTAAAACACGATCGCCAGGAGACAAAACAGAACTCCGTGCCTTCTCGTCATACTTAGCCTTGTTACGACCCGCAGCCTTTGTAGCAAATTCACTGGCCTTCTTGTATGCACTCTCGAGACGGTTTCGCAGTTTAACCACATATTCAGAATGTGCGCTGTCAGATAAAGTATCTGTAGTCAATCCGAGGAGAGCATCAATGGCTAACCTTGGATGTCTGCCGAACATCAAATAATAAGGAGAAAAACCCGTACTATCATGACGCGTGGCATTATACGCATGAACAAGAGTAGGAACATGCGATTTCCAGTCGGCCTTTTTGTGGTCCTCAAGGGTACCAAGCATCTTCAGTAATGTTTGGTTAAACCGTTCAACCATACCATTACCCATAGCATGGTAAGGCGTTGTCCTTGTCTTTTCTATGCCAGCAAGTTTACAAAGCTCCTTTATGAGATGGGACTCGAAGTTTTGACCTTGGTCACTGTGGATGCGTGCTGGGAAGCCATAGTGCAAAACAAAGTTCTCAAATAGAACTTTAGCGGTGGTTTTAGCCGTTTGGTTCCTCGTAGGGTACGCTTGCGCGTAGCGGCTAAAATGATCCGTTATCACTAGCACATCCTCAAAACCACCCTTTGATCTCTCCAACGATAAGTAATCGATGCAGATCACTTCCAATGGATAGGCTGAAGTAATTGGCACAAGCTCAGCTTTGGTAGGACGTGTCTTCCTACGTATACAACGTTCACAGTCCCGTACCGATCTGGCAACTTCGTCCTCCATCTTCGGCCAGAAAAAACGCTCTTTGAATAATGAAATGGTGCGATCACGACCTTGATGCCCAAGATCATCATGGAGTGCACCAAACACTTCTGGTCTTACTGCTAATGGCAGAACAATCTGCAAGCGTTCCTCACCACTGATGCATGTTCTCCTGTGTAGGACGCCTTGGTGAATGACCATCTCTTTCCAGTGCCTGAGATAAGGTGAAGACAAAGTACGGTCGTCCGACGTAGTCGGTTTCGTACCATCCATAATGTATTTTCGAATGCACGAAATAACATTGTCCTGGCTTTGTAGTTTAACCCAGTCCTTGGAAGAGAGTCCATATGAGGTAAGTATGTCATCCGGAATGCCGTCCTGTGTATGCGTCTTGGTTTGACTTGGTAACTCGACAGACTGTATTAATGGACAAGTGTCAGCAATAGATGCCATGCTTACAGCTTTGACCACATCCTGTGTATAGCGTCTCCTGGACAACCCATCGGCGTCGGAGTTCTTCAAACCACTTCTGTAACGGATGGTATAATTGTAATTGGCCAGTGCTGCTAACCATCTGTGACCAGTCGCGTCTAGCTTGGCTGTTGTATTAATATACGTCAGCGGATTATTATCTGTCAACACCTCGAATGTTCCACCGTAGAGATAGTCGTGGAACTTCTCGGACACTGCCCATTTCAAGGCGAGAAATTCAAGTTTGTGGGCAGGATAGTTCTTCTCTGACGGTTTCAGGCTTCTACTGGCGTAAGAGATAACTCTGTCTTTGCCTTCCTGATGTTGATACAGCACGGCTCCAAGACCTTTTGAAGAAGCATCCGTATGGACTTTGAAAGGTAAGGAATAATTCGCAAACGCAAGGATTGGAGGATTGGTAAGTATTTTCTTTATGTTTTCGAATGCTGATTGTTGCTCTTCTTTCCATTCAAATGGTGTTCTTTTAACTTGTTTCTTTCTGTTGCTTTTGTCTTTCTTCGTTGGATGTCCAATGAGTAAATCATTAAGTGGTCGAACTATGATAGAAAATCCTTTTATGAAACGTCGGTAATATCCTACAAATCCGAGAAATCGCCTCACTTCCTTCACTGATGTTGGTACTGGCCAGGACTTAACAGATTCTAATTTCTGTGGGTCTGTGTGTATTCCTTCAGATGAAATGACATGTCCAAGGTAAGTAGTTTTGGTTTTAAAGAATTCACATTTTGAAGGTTTTATTGTCAGGTTGTATTCGGAAAGTCTCTTGAAAACAGCATCTAATCTTTCTATGTGATCCTCTATGTTTGAACTAAAAATGACTATGTCGTCCAAATAAATGAGACAGTCCTTGAAATTCAAGTCACCCATACAACTTTCCATGAGGCGCTGAAACGTGGCCGGGGCGTTACACAACCCAAAAGGCATCCGGTTACACTCGTAGAACCCTAGGCCACCACCTACTTGGAATGCGGTCTTCTCTTTGTCTTCTTCCCTAAGTTCAACCTGCCAATATCCTGATTTCAGATCCAGTTTTGAAAAATATTTCGATCCTGCCAAAAGATGAAGTGTGTCTTCGATTCTCGGTATCGCATAGGCGTCTTTCTTTGTTCGTTGGTTCAGTTTCCTAAAGTCAACACAAAATCTAATACTTCCGTCTTTCTTTCTCACTATAACCACGTTAGACGACCAAGGACTTTTTGACTCTCTGATTGCTCCAATCTTCAACATATCTCTCAGGTGTTCTTTGATTTCATCATATATTCCTGGAGGAATTCTACGACACGGATCTTTGAATGGTACATTATCTGTTAATTCTATTCTATGTTTCACTGCCGACGTATGACCTAATTCTACCGATGATTTCGGGAAAATAGACTGCCATTTCCTAAACAGTCTGTATACCTTTTGCTTCTGTTCTTCGTCCAAATTGGTTTCATCTAAATCTACGCCAAACTTGTCTGTGTTATCTTTGTCTTCTGTATTTTCTTTTGTATTTTCATGCTGTTTCTTTTCTTTTTCAGGACCATGTTGTTGATGAACATGTGCACTTTCAGGTTTGCCGAACAACGGAGCCTCACGGAGAACGTCAACCTCCTTTAGTTGACACAGGTTTGTCTTGGCTGGAATGACAAGTTTACTTGCTGATAAGTTGCAAATTCTAACTGGAATGTTTGCGGTTTTACCAGGATTTTCCAAGGTAACGACTCTCGGACAAACAATTCCCTTGTTCTCAAAGCCATTTTCAAAAGGCTCAGTGACTGCGGCTTGAACATGTCTGCTCTTCCTGACGATGCCTCTCACATTCTTTCTTTCCATTGGCTGTAGTGTGATGCTCTTTGTAGACTTGACTGTGCCAACAACGTCGTCACAGATGCTTTTAAAAGCCATATCCCACGCGTCGGAAATGTTACATTCACTTGTCACTGGTGTTACCTTTTTGGCTTCCCTGATAAAATTTGTGCCTATTATCAATGGGGTTTTCCGCTGAAAATCTGTTTCCTTAACAACAAGTGCAACCACGTCAAAGGATTTCCTAGACAAGTTACTGAGTCTAATAGAAATCTCAGCATACCCGCAATACGGTAATATCTGGCCACTAGCACACTTTATATTCAGATCAAAATCATCAAGTGGAAATATTTCAGGCTTCGGGTCCAGCGTGTCCAGGAATGAAGAACCAATTGTCGTAACCATTGATCCTGTGTCCACTAGACCAGTGGTATTTACACCATTCACCACGATATCAGCAATATTGCTGGAGCCGACTATCTTATCAAACAGATTCTTCTCTTTGGGGATGTTGCTGTTTCCATCGTCTCCAGTTACCCCTTCAACGGAGACTCTTTCTCGTTTAAAGGTTTCGCTCCTTCATCTGTCTGTCTCTCTTGTCTGTTATTGTCATAGTCTCTCCATCTTGAAGCTGAGTTGTCATTTCTGAAGCCTCTTCCTCTAAACTGACCTCGTTGAGAGTAACCTCTATACCCTCTCGATCTGTATCTACCACGATAGTTCGATCCATGAGTTTCTGTCCTTTGCTCTTCTCTGAGTTTCATGTCTCTGAGCTCTGTCTCCAGGGAAATCACTTTTTCCAACAACTGATCTAGTTTCGACTCACTACTATTGGCTCGTACTGGCTGACAAATTTTCTGGTCTGCTGATGATTCTTTACTTTCTGGCGCACGTGCGTTCTCTGAAACAGTTTCTTCGGCTTGAAGCTCTAGTTCTTCAATTCTTGCCTTCTTCCTGAGAACCTCAAAAGAATCCTTCGATTCGTATGTATTTCTGGTAGCCATTTTGATCTTTTCATTGTTCAGGCCTTTCCAAAATCTTCCTTTCAATTTTGAACTTTTCTGCAGCTCATCAATTTCACCTCGGTCAGCTGCTTGGTTGAATACCGTTTCTATTCTTATACCCCAATCAGAAACCGGTTCATCTTTCTTTTGTTTAGCAGAATAAAAATCCTGCACAATGGAATCTCCACTTCTTACATTTCCGTAGATGTCTTTCATCTTCTTGATTAACTCTTCAGTTAAGGCAGTAGGCTTCAATGTCAGAAGGACCTTTCTTGCATTTCCTGTGATGGAGTTTCTTACTGCTTCTGATAGAATTTGATCATTGTATAATCCCGATTCAATTTTATTGTCTATTTCCAACTTCCACTCCTCGAAATGAGTTCCATCAAACTGTGGCATTGTAGGCTTTGCGTATCTTTTCGCTGTAACAACTGATGCAGTTTGCCTTTCTTGACATCTCCGTTTCTGCAGTCTTTCTTCTATAGCTTCTTTTTCCTTTCTCAACGTCTTAATACGTTCCTGCCGTAATCCATCTTCTTCATCTTCTGGAAACTGTAGTTCTTTTTCTTGCAATCTCAAGTCACAAATTTCATTCATTAACTTTTCTTCCTCCTCCTTCTGTCGAATTCTCCTCTCACTTCTCTTTCTATCCATCTCTTCATAGAGTCTCCTTTTACTTCTCTCTTCCTCAATCTGCTTCTGCCTAAGCTCTTTCATGTGCTTCTCCTCCTCTAACTTCAGACGTTTACGTTCTGATTCAATAGCTTCTCTTTTCTTCATCTCTTCTTTCTCCATTTCCTTTCTTATCTCAATCTCTAATCTCCTTCTTTCCTCAACTCGGTACAATTTCTGTTTCATTGCCAAATCCTCGTGCCTTTCAAGACGCTCCTCTAATAACTTCTCTCGAATTAACATCTCTTTCTTCTTCTCTAGCTTTTCCAGCATGTCAAGCTTATATTGTTGTTCTTTCTCCTCTAACTCATCCTCAATACCATCTCCTTCGATCTGCATTTGCACTTGTTTCTTCTGAGTGTTTGTGCGTTTATCTTCATCGTGCATCATTTCAACTCTACTTCCTGTTGACTTTCTCATGTATTGAGTGGTGTCTGGAAGACCTTTATTCATTCCATCTGTATGAATGGGTTCACTCTTACTCCAGTCTTTCCTAAAGTATCTCGACTCTTCCTGGTTTGTAAATGCATCTGGACTCTCCAATTTATGAAGGCCCTGGAGAATCTCATCTAATCGCATAGTCTCCCGTGACAAACTGTCTGACCTTTCCTCTTGTCGTCCTCCTACTTCCTCATTATCCATCACATGAGTTGAATCTTGGCGTATTGCCTCTTCAAACCCTATCTCATCCACAGTTCTGTACAATGGCTCATGAACATAATCCTTTTGTCCTGTTTTACTAATTGAGACATTGTAATGACCATCCGCATTATATTCCATTTCTTCTACCAACTGTTCCAAATCTTCGACTCTGCTTTCCTTCTTCCTTGCCTGTGCTCTAGAATGTATCACTTGGTCCCTTTGTTCTTGAATTCTATTCAATTCCATTTGTCTTATTTCCTGCTCAAGCTGTTCAACTCGTCTCCGAGTATCGTCATCTCTCCTATTCTCTCTCCTTCTAAGCCTTAATTCCCGTTCTGATAAATAAGTAGCCATTGTCTTCTGCTCACCAGTACAACTCTTATTATATATCTTGTAGTGTGATGTCAAGGGGAGATAAACTATCAACAGCTGCTTTAACCTAACAAATCAGTCCGGACCAGATAAACCATGAACTAATCAATAGTATCAACCACAACTGGTACAACCATAGCAAGATCGAAATTCCAACGCCACACGCACAATTCAATGTATGAAAACTAGCACGTACCAAAACACGGAAAACAAACAAATAATAAATGGGCCAAACACATCCAAACTATCTCCCATACACAATATATAAAGAAAACAAATTCAACAAAGGGAAAAAAATGTTGCCTCTGCTGAGATTCGAACTCGCAACCCAAGGGATCCCAGTCTACAGCTAAACCACTACGCCACCGTTACCGTATGGCTAAGTCAATTTGAATGCCTATACAATACAAAGGTAATACCACGTGGCTTAGATTCCACGCACGTGCTAAAAACAGTTGTCCGCTGGTAAATCCTTGGTCTCAATAATGCCGATTCAAAATACCGATATTAGTTAAACTGTTGAAGTAAACTGAATTACTTCAACAACAAAAAACTAATAATATATCGCGATTCAAGGGAAACAACACAATACGCGAGTGCACTTTTCAAGTTTCGTTACGCAACGATTTGCAACCGATCTAAAATTGAAAATGCATTTAACAAAAGATATTCTTATCTCTTTTGATAAATGCTGTAAACGTTTTCTACAACATGAAATACACAATAATTTACAATTATTGTGAATTTGCACTGTTTCCGACTGTACAAAACAAAACAAAAAGGGGGAAAAAAATAAAAATATTACAGCCACCAGTAAGTCGCGAACCCGTGGCCCGCAAGAAATTTGTCGTTCACTATTGAGTTATGTACCAGCTGCTCGACCACCTGAGCTAATGCGGACAGGTACTTAATGCAATGGTAATATACGTCATATTCCAATACCTACAGTGGGCGGGTCGAAAGGGAGGTTATGGTTAGTAGGCTAGTGCACGTGATACCTCAAATAAACTAAGTAATAAGTTTCGTTTAAAAAAGACAAAATCAGAAAATAAAGATATCAACTTATACACATTAACGTGAATACCAAAGACTGTAAGGACAAATCTGACGTCAAATATAAAGTACCAGCATGTAGATATGCATCTAGTATAACAAAAACAAATATCACCTACCAATTATCCTAATCCAAATCCAAAATAACACAATACACACACTTATATTCACTAACACTGTGTCACTGTCACGAAATCCTCACAACGATAATAATAAATTATCAGAATAGTCACTGTCACAATAATCCAGCGTTGATTTCCGAGAGATCCTTGTACTGGTCGTATATGTCTATAAGTCAAGCACGTGCAATCGCGAAACGTAAACACATGTGTATAAACAAACTCTTATCAGCGCGCATTAATCCATTCCTCTATGGAACACAACTAGTATTTATATCACTGGACGTACGTCTGTCTCTTGATCCAAAGTGGTAACATCAATAGATGATGATCGTTACACGAGCATAACCCGTATGTAAACATCAGTGTACACGATGTGGTGTGGCACATTACACAGCCAACCTGTGTAGGTCTTGTGTAGTGTAGAACCCGTTGGGCGCCAGTTGTCACGGCCTCAGCTCATGCGGTAGTAATTGGGAACTTGTTGCCCTCAATGTACGTGACAACAATATTTGTGAGTTCTAGGCCTCTTGGTCTACAGGGGCGGTGTAAAGACAACACTGCAAGATACAGAGTATCCACTATAACATGTAATCAACATACGTTGTACACAATACGACTCCCGAATGGCAAATGCAATGAAACATTGCATTGGTCACTCGAGATCATGTGATTAGTACCGTGTGATATGTTAAAGGTTAGTTGCGGGAAATGGAAGGAATGGGAAACGGGATAACTGCAAACTAAGCGTCGTCCAAAGTAAGGAACACGGAAAGGGACTTTTCCACCCTATGACAATACCAGCAAACGTTTTACTTTTAAGTAAGTTGTCAGATTGTTGCTTTTTTGCACATTCCACCAGAATCTTTCCTGACCGTAAAACTTTTATGTCTTTTAGCTCACCTGCCAGTCCCTGCAGTGCTTTCGCAACAGCGAAGGGAGACAACTTTGCCAAAGATTGTGCATCATTTACTGGACAAATTACCAAGAATCTTGGCCAATAATTGATCGATTTTGGTTGATTGGTATGTTCACGGTCAGACTCTGATGACTCAGAGTCCTTCCGTGATCTTTTGAAAGTATTTGAATTTGAATTTGAGCGTTTTTTGGCGGGGGTTGCCATAGCGCTTTATTATAGTTCATCACCCATGCTCCCCACCCACCTCGGAGCCCAACAAGGGGATGCCTTCGGGATATCTCCAGCGAAAGACACCGGGGTTACATGGGTGATATACTCAGATAAATAGCAAAGTCGAGCCAACGCCGTACCTCCAATGCGCTACCGCTAAATAGAACACCTTCTGGCCAATAGGTTAATCGACGCAGGAATCGCTGGTCAACCATACACAAAATCTACCTGATTAGCCCTAAACCACCGCCTTCAAAGACACTTCAACATATAGTTAATATTAGCAAAACTAATGAAATGTATTAAAATGAAGAAAATAAGTCATTTAATAGAGAAATGACGAACTCTCAAGATATGAAGTATCATTGGGCAAGACATGGTAAGCCGATTGATCAGACTGGGCCAGGCCTGACCGCTCGTCTGCGCCCAGGTTAAGGGCCAAAGCAGTGTGTTGCATCAGAGGTCATACGCTCAGAGACGCTCTTTTGCTCAACTACCAGGATCCCATCACCTGGACGATTCGAGTCGCAACCCACGGCAAACAGGTTGCTCCTATTCGGGGGGATCTTACCCCTCTGCAGGAGATGCAGCTGGCGAATTCTAACCCCCGCCAGCAGGGGGTAAATAATGTAAATAAAACTACATGATGAAAACAAATAAAGACAATCTCACTAGATTATGTAAATGTCAGTCCCGATCAACAGGATTGTAAATAAAATAAGGACAAAACATAATCGACATTCTAAAAATATACCTTTTAAATTTTAGAATATATATTAATGGCTTTTAAAAAATCAAATATTTTGGGTATTTCTACCAGCTCAAACAGTTCCCTCAGGGAATCTGCTTGAAAGAACCTATCTCTGATTAAAATTAAATCAGGACATTCAATGAGAATGTGCTGAATTGTATAAGGCTCAAAACAAAATAAACATTCAGGTTGAACTTCACCTTTCAGTAAAAACGAATGAGTTAAAAAAGAATGTCCAATTCTTATTCTGGCCAATACGACCTCATCACGCCGAATTGGCAAGCATGAACAAAAATGTTCACCTAAAATAGGTTTCACAGCATGGAGCTTGTTATGAATTTCCTCATTCCAAGACTCCTGCCATTTATATAGAATATGTCTAGTAATTTGTGGTTTGAAATCCGAATACGGTATTCTCATATCAAATTCAGGCGATTCAAGGGCGGACTTCGCTGCAATGTCCGCCCTCTCGTTGCCCTGTATTCCACAATGACTAGGTATCCAACAAAATATTACATCTTTTGAATTAGACATTTCATGGTATTTTAAAACAAGTTTTTTAATAAGAACATTTCTTGAAGAACATTTACTCAGAGATTGTAAAACAGAAAGAGAATCCGAAAATATTATATGTTTACTATATGATTTTCCAGCAATATAATCAAGAGCTAAGTCAATAGCTTTGATCTCTGCTGAAAAAATGGAGGCATTATCAGGAAGCCGAAACTTTGTCTCTGTGTCATCAGCCACAAAGGCAGCTGCGACTCTCTCATCATCTTTTGAACCATCAGTATAAAGTTGTTCATAATCTTCAAATCTTGAAATTATTTCATTTAAAAAAGAACTGAATTCAAGCGAGCTTGTTTCAGACTTTTTATGCCGTGTTAGTTCAAAAATAACTTTAGGTGGTTTAATAGTCCAAGGTGGTATAGATTCAACTTTAGTCTTTTCAACTAAAGACAAATCTATATCACTATTTTGAAAACTGTTTTTCATACGTATTCCGAAAGGTGGAATTACCTTTTCCTTAGATTCAAATAAACGTTGATATTTAGGTCTAAAAACATTTCTATAAGCGGGATTTGATGGGTTTGAAGCTAATTTAAAGGTATACTGCATGGATAGTTTTTCACGACGAGAGTAAAGTGATGGCTCATTCGCCTCAACATATAAACTTTTAGCAGGGGATGTCCTAAAGGCACCCAATGCTAAACGTAAACCTTGGTGATGAATTGGATCAAGCATCTGCAAATAAAATAAAATGATAAAAATGATGATATTAATTGTTATGACAATTATAAATAAATGAATAATGTCTGGCTTGTATTAGCATGGGAGTCTGGCTTGTATTAGCATGGGAGTCTGGCTTGTATTAGCATGCGAGTCTTTAAGTCTTTATATGATGAATATTCATACCAGAAACAATAACATAATTATGTTGAATCCGATCTTTATTATTTCATAATCAAACAGAACATACATCAGTCAGACAGCTCCTATAGGAGTTGCTTGATCTAGGACTACCCTGTTCTTTATTTAATCTTAACGCTATAATTTGAGATTACCCTAACAAACAGTTTGGATCCAGATGAGACATGCATCAATCCTGTGGCTCAGTGGTAGAGCCGCTAGAGCGTCCACCTGCAGTACGGAGGGTCATGGGTTCGATCCCCGGCCGCGACAGACCACAAGTCGTTAAAAGTTGGTACTAGTAGCTTCCTTGTCTACGCTCGACATTAAAAGGGTAGTTCTAGGACTGGTCGGCCCTATGTCAGGATACTGTGACTGGGTAGGGTGCCTTTGCCATGTGCTCGCGGCAGGGACATTCCAGTGAGGCAGCACTAGAGCTTGTCTCAAACGGGTGCCATCTGCAAATAACTGAAATACTGTTGGTCGGACATAAAACCCAACTCACTCACCCAGATGAGACACCAGGTAACTTGGTGTATTACCATGGTTTAAACTGTTTTGAATTTTTTGGATGCTGACGAGATGTATAGCCCTTTCCTCTATAAATAGTTAAATACGCCTTTCTATGCCTCTGTAAAAATCGCCTGTTGAAACCATTGTGATAGAGCATTTAATACTATAGGAGCAAATGCTCTATTTATCACAATGGTTTCAAACTACATAATTCTAAAATTTTCCTTTTCTCTAGTTATTGCTCCTTTTTGGTAGATATTTTCAAAGTGGTTGGATCTAAAAATAGTCTATGAAGGAATGGGATAGTTACTGGTTGTCTCATCTGGATCCAAACTGTTTGTAAAGATCATCATGAATTAGACATGCAGTGTGCCCTATGTAAGTTGATAGGAGAAGGTAATGTCCTATGCAAGTTGATAGGAGAAGGTAATGTCCTATGTAAGTTGATAGGACATGGTAATGTTCTATGTAAGTTGATAGGAATGAATGAATGAATGAATGGTGTTTTACGGCCCATCGACACTGATGGTCATATAGAGCCGAATAAATAATGTAAATAAAACTATATGATGAAATCGAATAAGGACAATCTCACTAGATTATGTAAATGTCATCCCGATCAACAGGATTGTAAATAAAATAAGGACAAAACATAATCGACATTCTAAAAATATACTTTTTAAATTTTAGAATATATATTAATGGCTTTTAAAAAATCAAATATTTTTGGTATTTCTACCAGCTCAAACAGTTCCCTCAGGGAATCTGCTTGAAAAAACCTATCTCTGATTAAGATTAAATCAGGACATTCAATGAGAATGTGCTGAATTGTATAAGGCTCAAAACAAAATAAACATTCAGGTTGAACTTCGCCTTTCAGTAAAAATGAATGAGTTAAAAAAGAATGTCCAATTCTTATTCTGGCCAATACGACCTCATCACGCCGAATTGGCAAGCATGAACACAAATGTTCACCTAAAATAGGTTTAACAGCATGGAGCTTGTTATGAATTTCCTCATTCCAAGACTCCTGCCATTTATATAGAATATGTCTAGTAATTTGTGGTTTGAAATCCGAATACGGTATTCTCATATCAGATTCAGGCGATTCAAGGGCAGACTTCGCTGCAATGTCCGCCCTCTCGTTGCCCTGTATTCCACAATGACTAGGTATCCAACAAAATATTACATCTTTTGAATTAGACATTTCATGGTATTTTAAAACAAGTTTTTTAATAAGAACATTTTTTGAAGAACATTTACTCAGAGATTGTAAAACAGAAAGAGAATCCGAAAAGATTATATGTTTACTATATGATTTTCCAGCAATATAATCAAGAGCTAAGTCAATAGCTTTGATCTCTGCTGAAAAAATGGAGGCATTATCGGGAAGCCGAAACTTTGTCTCTGAGTCATCAGCCACAAAGGCAGCTGCAACTCTCTCATCATCTTTTGAACCATCAGTATATACTTGTTCATAATCTTCAAATCTTGAAATTATTTCATTTAAAAAAGAACTGAATTCAAGCGAGCTTGTTTCAGACTTTTTATGCCGTGTTAGTTCAAAAATAACTTTTGGTGGTTTAATAGTCCAAGGTGGTACAGATTCAACTTTAGTCTTTTCAACCAAAGATAAATCTATATCACTATTTTGAAAACTGTTTTTCATACGTATTCCGAAAGGTGGAATTACCTTTTCCTTAGATTCAAATAAACGTTGATATTTAGGTCTAAAAACATTTTTATGAGCGGGATTTGATGGGTTTGAAGCTAATTTAGAGGTATACTGCATGGATAGTTTTTCACGACGAGAGTAAAGTGATGGCTCATTCGCCTCAACATATAAACTTTTAGCAGGGGATGTCCTAAAGGCACCCAAAGCTAAACGTAAACCTTGGTGATGAATTGGATCAAGCATCTGCAAGTATGATTTCCTTGCAGAGCCATATACAACACTACCATAATCCAGTTTGGACCTCACTAAACTTCTATACAATTTGAGCATTACATTGCGATCTGCACCCCATTCGGTATGTGCAAGAACGCGAAGCAATTTCAGTGTTTTCTGGCATTTAGCCTTTAAATATTTAATATGAGGTATAAAGGAAAGTTTTTTGTCAAAAATGACACCGAGAAATTTTGCCTGGTCTACAACAGGAATGGGATCACCATTCAAGTGCAACTCCGGATCATTGTGAAATTTTCTCAGTTGACAGAAATGTACACAATTTGTTTTAGACTTGGAAAATTTAAAACCGTTTTCAGTAGCCCATTTTTGAGCTTTATCAATGGACTGTTGAAGTTGACGTTCAACAGTACGCATGTGTTTAGAACGGTAACAAATTAAAAAGTCATCAACATACAATGAACAATCCGTGTCATTAGTAATAGATTGAACAATATTATTAATTTTAACATTAAATAGAGTAACTGACAAAATACTTCCTTGTGGAACACCCATTTCCTGTTTTTGCATATCAGAAAGAGTAGTTCCAACACGGACTTGAAATTCCCTATCATTTAAAAAGTTTTCAATAAAAACTGGAAGTCGACCTTTAAGTCCTGATTCATGAAGGTCTTTCATTATGCCATACTTCCAAGTTGTATCGTAAGCTTTCTCAAGATCAAAGAAGACCGCAACTAAGTGCTCCTTCTTGATGAAAGCTTCGCGAATAAATGTTTCCAACCTAACTAAATGATCATTTGTACTTCTTTGGCTCCTGAATCCACTTTGATACTCCGTAATGAGGTTGTTGGATTCAAGATACCAAACAAGTCTTGCGTTAATCATGCGCTCTAAAGTTTTACATACACAGCTCGTCAAGGCTATAGGACGATAATTATTTGGATCTGTATTATCTTTCCCTGGTTTTGGAACAGGAATAACTGTAGCCTGTTTCCAAAATTTGGGCAATTTACCACTTGACCATATATGGTTAAAAATATCTAAAAGAACATGCATACAAATTGAGGGCAAGTGTTTAAGAAATTGATAATGAATGTCATCAGGTCCAACAGCTGTATCGTGCGATTTATTAAGAGCATCAAACAGTTCTCTCTCAGTAAAAGGTAAATTGTAGCTTTCAGTGTTGTGAGAAGTAAAATTAAGTTTTTCCTTTTCTTTAGTCTGTTTTATATGTCTAAATTCAGGAGTGGACTTAGCTGATGAAGAGTTTTTAGCAAAAGCATCAGCTAAGGAATTGGCTATATCTTTTACATCTGTTATTTTTTTATCATCTGCATTTAAATGTCCAAAAGAGGATTTACCTTTACCACTTATTTTACGCACCATATCCCATACCTTCTTTACTGATGAACGACAATTTAATTTAGAAACATATTTCTTCCAAGACTGTGATTTTACAGTCTTGATAGTACGACGAGCTTTAGCCCTAAATACTCTAAAATGATTTAAATTATCCTGAGTAGGACTTACTTTAAATTTTCTAAGAGCTGCTTTACGCTTTCTAATAGCCTCCTTACATTCATCATCATACCACGGTTTAGGAGGTTTCTTTGGGTTTGATGAGGACTTTGGAATGCATTCTTCTGCCACTGAATATAAAATGGATGTAAATGTTTCAATGGGGTCATCACTATTTTCAAATACATCTGATCTAATCTTTTCCCTACACAATATTTCAAACTTTTCCCAATTTGCTTTCTTGAGTTTCCAGCGAGGAACACATTCCTCGACTGGAGAAGCAATATGGTTTAGAAATATTGGAAAGTGGTCACTTCCACATAGGTCGTCACCAACTTTCCAATCATAATCCAAGTAAATGGTTGGGTAACAAATAGAAAGATCAATGCAAGTAAAGGTTCCTGATGCCGGGTGAAGATAGGTTGGGGACTTATTGTTGGAGATGCACAAATCGTGCTCACCAACAAAATCCTCAACAATTTTACCTAAAGCATTAGTATTTGTAGATCCCCATAGAGGATTATGGCTGTTAAAATCCCCTAACAATATAAATGGGGCAGGCAATTGTTCAATAAGGGCGTCAAGTTCTTTCTTTGCAACTGTTGTCCTCGGCGGAATATATATAGAACAAAATGTAATGACCTTATGAAGGGTGACACTGACAGTAACAACTTGTAAATTAGTTTTAATAGGTAAAAGACTATGAACAACAGAGTTGTTCACAATAATAGAAGAGCCGCCAGCAGCTCTTTCACCGTCATTAAAAATATGATTATAAATAGAATAATTTCTGAAGTTGACTTGATCAGTGTCCTTCAAGAAAGTTTCTTGAAGACACATTACAGCCGGGTCATATTTATTCAGCAACAGAAGAATTTCATTATAATTTGCCTTAAGTCCTCTACAGTTCCATTGTATAACGCAATTCTTCATTATTGATTAATAAAAAAACATTTAATTAGGATGGAGGCGTAACAGGTACAATCTTTTTGTCTTTTTTCTTTTTTGGAGATTTGGAAGAAGGAACAATGGATGTATGTACATCCATCACTTCTTCCTCATCCAAGCTGCTATAAGTGTTGTGCAGCTTTACAGGATTCTCTTTGCCATTTGGTAAAGGATCACTGTCAGTATGTTTTGTAGGTTTTTTCTGAGTAGAGTT
Organism: Azorinus chamasolen; assembly: GCA_963576725.1. Classification (NCBI taxonomy): domain Eukaryota; kingdom Metazoa; phylum Mollusca; class Bivalvia; order Cardiida; family Solecurtidae; genus Azorinus; species Azorinus chamasolen. The sequence continues at coordinate 383,105 of OY755236.1, forward strand.
TGAGTTTTTCTGACTCTGAGACGATCCCTGGGTCGCCTGACACGCCATGTCAGACTTGCCAGAGACGGCAGACTCAGAAAGCTTTTTGAAATTGGACGCACCGTGCGGCCAGGAGATAATGGTCTGAGTTTCAACGTTCCTAGTTTCAACTTTCTTTTCTCTCACCTTATCTGCATAAGACGAGACCGCAACAGTAGAAGGTTTTGAGGCTTCCACAATCTTACGGGCCTCAGGAAAGGAAACATTTCTAAGAACCTTTATACTTTGAATTTCCTTTTCCTGCTTCCACTTTGCACACTCTTTCGAGTGAACAAAGTGATCCCCTTTGCAGTTAAAACACTGCACAGGGTTTTCACAGGTCGAGGAATCATGATCTTCCTGACCACAACGGGCACATACTGGTTTTTTGGTGCATTTGTCCTTATGATGGCCAAACCTCTGACAGTTAAAACATCGAAGAGGATTTGGAATGAAAGGGTCAACGTCGATGCTTAAGTAGCCACATTTTAATCTTGGTGGAACGAACGGGACGTTAAACTTAAGAATGAAAGTATTGGTCACTATTTCTCGACCGTCTCTAACAAACTTAATACGCTTAACTTCCGTAACATTCTGATTACTAAGTTCTGTTAGCATTTCTTCCTCATTGGTGTGTTGAAGATCACGGTCTCGCACAACTCCTTTGCAGAAGTTCAGAGACTGATGAGGAGACACCTGTACTGAGATGCCAGCAAAAAGTTTACTCTTTAATAAGTTATCAGACTGTTGTTTTTTTGTACATTCCACCAATATTTTACCCGATCGTAACACTTTGACATCTTTGGGTTCACCTGCCAATCCCTGCAGTGCTTTCGCAACTGCAAAGGGTGACAACTTTGCCAGAGATTGGTCATCGTTTACAGGACAAATTACCAAGAATCTTGGCCAATAGTTATTTGACTGATGTTGTGTATTTTCACGGTCAGACTCTGATGACTCAGAATCCTTCCGTGATCTTTTGAAAGTATTGGTTTTATTCGAACCAGAGCGTTTTTTGGCGGGGGTTGCCATAGCGCTTAATTATAGTTCATCACCCATGCTCCCCACCCACCTCGGAGCCCAACAAGGGGGTGCCTTCGGGATATCTCCAGCGAAAGACACCGGGGTTACATGGGTGATATACTCAGATAAATAGCAAAGTCAAGCCAACGCCGTACCTCCAATGCGCTACCGCTAAATAGAACACCTTCTGGCCAATAGGTTAATCGACGCAGGAATCGCTGGTCAACCATACACAAAATCTACCTGATTAGCCCTAAACCACCGCCTTCAAAGACACTTCAGCATATAGTTAATATTAGCAAAACTAATGAAATGTATTAAAATGGAGAAAATAAGTCATTTAATAGAGAAATGACGAACTCTCAAGATATGAAGTATCATTGGGCAAGACATGGTAAGCCGATTGATCAGACTGGGCCAGGCCTGACCGCTCGTCTGCGCCCAGGTTAAGGGCCAAAGCAGTGTGTTGCATCAGAGGTCATACGCTCAGAGACGCTCTTTTGCTCAACTACCAGGATCCCATCACCTGGACGATTCGAGTCGCAACCCACGGCAAACAGGTTGCTCCTATTCGGGGGGATCTTACCCCTCTGCAGGAGATGCAGCTGGCGAATTCTAACCCCCGCCAGCAGGGGGCTAAGTTGATAGGAGAAGGTAATGTCCTATGTAAGCTGATAGGAGAAGGTAATGTCCTACGTAAGTTGATAGGACATGGTAATGTTCTATGTAAGTTGACAAGCCTTGCTAGTTTGAATACAGGTGAATGATACCTAGTTTACTTGCAGTGTCCATAACAAAGTACTTTTGTTTTTGCAGAGTTCTGGGACGCCTGTATGGAGAAGATGGTGAATGTATTCTTTGCTGTGTTGAGGTACATGTACGTTGGTGGCAGACGCATTGAAGAGTCACCAGCTGGACCCTGTGGCTGGTAGGTATTCCTTTATATCTGCTTGTACATTCATGAAATAGTGTTTTTCAGTGTTTGATAAGTCATAGATCTATATGAGTGATTTTAGGAAATTTTCTGGACATTTATATTTTCACGAATGCTTGGTCGGTAATTTTGTCATCAAAACCTGTTTCACATTCTTTAGCCATAAGGACAGGAGTTTTCGATTCTTGAAAAATTAAGAAGTGTGACAAGAGCAAACTTTGTACTATACAGAGTAAAGAAAGTACACAGCAAAGTGTGTGTTGGCATGGTATAATTGTACACCTAGATCTGACTTATATACTACACAGAGTAAAGAAAGTACACAGCAAAGTGTGTGTTGGCATGGTATAATTGTACACCTTGATCCGACTTATATACTACACCGAGTAAAGAAAGTACACAGCAGAGTGTGTGTTGGCAGGGTATAATTGTACACCTTGATCTGACTTATATACTATACAGAGTAAAGAAAGTACACAGCAAAGTGTGTGTTGGCATGGTATAATTGTACACCTAGATCTGACTTATATACTATACAGAGTAAAGAAAGTACACAACAAAGTGTGTTGGTATGGTATAATTGTACACCTAGATCTGACTTATATACTATACAGAGGAGTGTGTGTTGGCATAGCATAATTGTACACCTTGATCTGACTTGTATACTATACAGAGTAAAGAAAGTACACAGCAGAGTGTGTGTTGGCAGGGTATAATTGTACACCTTGATCTGACTTATCATTTAACCTCATACAAACACATCTTCATGCCTGTGAAAACAGAGTAGACCAAGATCAGGCAGTCCCTGTAGGTTTACAGAAGTTATCAAATGCCATTTGGAACAAATTTAAAACTGTATTTACATGAAACAGTAGAACACCTCAGGGCTCTACAATAACTTTAGTTCTGTATGTCCAATCTTCATGACACTTCACATGTGCATTTATATCAATGAGAGGGCAGGAACCCTCTTGAATATGGGCTTTGCCCAACTAAGATCAAGATAAAAATTCTGAAAATATATTTTACGGGCGTCTTGATTGGTTTTCGGACAATAACTTTAGTTCTGTATGTCCAATCTCCATCAAACTTCACATGTGCATTGATATCAATAATGGCAGGAACCCTATTGAATATGGGCTTTGCCCGACTAAGGTCAAGTTAATGTTTTCTAAAAATATATTGTTTGTCTGTAGAATTTTCCCGTTTCCGGACAATAACTTTAGTTCTGTATGTCTGATCTTCATGAAACTTCACATGTGCATTGATATCAATGAAAGCAGGAACCCTATTAAATATGGACTTTACCAAACCAATGTATTGTGAAACCCTGTGGCGGGCGGTCAGGCGGGCGGGATTCTCTATTCGTTTCCGGACGATAACTTTAGTTCTGTATATCCGAACTTCAAATGTGCATTGATATCAATGAGAGCAGGAACCCTTTTGAATAATTGGGCTTTACCAGACCAAGGTTTAGGTCACTTTTCCTAAAAATAGATTGTTTTTCAGTAGTATTTTCCCATTTCCAGACGATAAATTCAGTTCTGCATGTCCCATCTTCAAAGATACATTGATATCAATGAGGGCTGGAACCCTATTGAATATGGGCTTTGCTTGAACAAGGTCAAGGTCATTTTTCCTATTAAAAATATATTGTTTTTCTGTAGAACATTTCCGTTTCTGGACGATTACTTTAGTTCTGTATGAATGAATGAATGAATGAATGGTGTTTTACGGCCCATCGACACTGATGGTCATATAGAGCCGAATAAATAATGTAAATAAAACTATATGATGAAATCAAATAAGGACAATCTCACTAGATTATGTAAATGTCATCAGGATTGTAAAATCAAATAAGGACAAAACATAATCGACATTCTAAAAATATACTTTTTAAATTTTAGAATATATATTAATGGCTTTTAAAAAATCAAATATTTTTGGTATTTCTACCAGCTCAAACAGTTCCCTCAGGGAATCTGCTTGAAAGAACCTATCTCTGATTAAGATTAAATCAGGACATTCAATGAGAATGTGCTGAATTGTATAAGGCTCAAAACAAAATAAACATTCAGGTTGAACTTCGCCTTTCAGTAAAAATGAATGAGTTAAAAAAGAATGTCCAATTCTTATTCTCGCCAATACGACCTCATCACGCCGAATTGGCAAGCACGAACACAAATGTTCACCTAAAATAGGTTTAACAGCATGGAGCTTGTTATGAATTTCCTCATTCCAAGACTCCTGCCATTTATATAGAATATGTCTAGTAATTTGTGGTTTGAAATCCGAATACGGTATTCTCATATCAGATTCAGGCGATTCAAGGGCAGACTTCGCTGCAATGTCCGCCCTCTCGTTGCCCTGTATTCCACAATGACTAGGTATCCAACAAAATATTACATCTTTTGAATTAGACATTTCATGGTATTTTAAAACAAGTTTTTTTATAAGAACATTTTTTGTAGAACATTTACTCAGAGATTGTAAAACAGAAAGAGAATCCGAAAAGATTATATGTTTACTATATGATTTTCCAGCAATATAATCAAGAGCTAAGTCAATAGCTTTGATCTCTGCTGAAAAAATGGAGGCATTATCGGGAAGTCGAAACTTTGTCTCCGAGTCATCAGCCACAAAGGCAGCTGCAACTCTCTCATCATCTTTTGAACCATCAGTATATACTTGTTCATAATCTTCAAATCTTGAAATTATTTCATTTAAAAAAGAACTGAATTCAAGCGAGCTTGTTTCAGACTTTTTATGCCGTGTTAGTTCAAAAATAACTTTTGGTGGTTTAATAGTCCAAGGTGGTACAGATTCAACTTTAGTCTTTTCAACCAAAGATAAATCTATATCACTATTTTGAAAACTGTTTTTCATACGTATTCCGAAAGGTGGAATTACCTTTCCCTTAGATTCAAATAAACGTTGATATTTAGGTCTAAAAACATTTTTATGAGCGGGATTTGATGGGTTTGAAGCTAATTTAGAGGTATACTGCATGGATAGTTTTTCACGACGAGAGTAAAGTGATGGCTCATTCGCCTCAACATATAAACTTTTAGCAGGGGATGTCCTAAAGGCACCCAATGCTAAACGTAAACCTTGGTGATGAATTGGATCAAGCATCTGCAAGTATGATTTCCTTGCAGAGCCATATACAACACTACCATAATCCAGTTTGGACCTCACTAAACTTCTATACAATTTGAGCATTACATTGCGATCTGCACCCCATTCGGTATGTGCAAGAACGCGAAGCAATTTCAAAGTTTTCTGGCATTTAGCCTTTAAATATTTAATATGAGGTATAAAGGAAAGTTTTTTGTCAAAAATGACACCGAGAAATTTTGCCTGGTCTACAACAGGAATGGGATCACCATTCAAGTGCAACTCCGGATCATTGTGAAATTTTCTCAGTTGACAAAAATGTACACAATTTGTTTTAGACTTGGAAAATCTAAAACCGTTTTCAGTAGCCCATTTTTGAGCTTTATCAATGGACTGTTGAAGTTGACGTTCAACAGTACGCATGTGTTTAGAACGGTAACAAATTAAAAAGTCATCAACATACAATGAACAATCCGTGTCATTAGTAATAGATTGAACAATATTATTAATTTTAACATTAAATAGAGTAACTGACAAAATACTTCCTTGTGGAACACCCATTTCCTGTTTTTGCATATCAGAAAGAGTAGTTCCAACGCGGACTTGAAATTCCCTATCATTTAAAAAGTTTTCAATAAAAACTGGAAGTCGACCTTTAAGTCCTGATTCATGAAGGTCTTTCATTATGCCATACTTCCAAGTTGTATCGTAAGCTTTCTCAAGATCAAAGAAGACAGCAACTAAGTGCTCCTTCTTGATGAAAGCTTCGCGAATAAATGTTTCCAACCTAACTAAATGATCATTTGTACTTCTTTGGCTCCTGAATCCACTTTGATACTCCGTAATGAGGTTGTTGGATTCAAGATACCAAACAAGTCTTGCGTTAATCATGCGCTCTAAAGTTTTACATACGCAGCTCGTCAAGGCTATGGGACGATAATTATTTGGATCTGTGTTATCTTTCCCTGGTTTTGGAACAGGAATAACTGTTGCCTGTTTCCAAAACTTGGGCAATTTACCACTTGACCATATATGGTTAAAAATATCTAAAAGAACATTTATACAATTTGAAGGCAAGTGCTTAAGAAATTGATAATGAATGTCATCAGGTCCAACAGCTGTATCGTGCGATTTATTAAGAGAGTCAAACAATTCTCTCTCAGTAAAAGGTAAATTGTAGCTTTCAGTGTTATGAGAGGTAAAATTAAGTTTTTCCTTTTCTTTACTCTTTTTAATGTTTCTAAATTCAGTAGTAGACTTAGCTGATGAAGAGTTTTTAGCAAAAGCATCAGCTAAGGAATTGGCTATATCTTTTACATCTGTTATTTTTTTATTATCTGCATTTAAATGTCCAAAAGAGGATTTACCTTTACCACTTATTTTACGCACCATATCCCATACCTTTTTTACTGATGAACGACAATTTAATTTAGAAACATATTTCTTCCAAGACTGCGATTTAACAGTCTTGATAGTACGACGAGCTTTAGCCCTAAATACTCTAAAATGATTTAAATTTTCCTGAGTAGGACTGACTTTAAATTTTCTAAGTGCTGCTTTACGCTTTCTAATAGCCTCCTTACATTCATCATCATACCACGGTTTAGGAGGTTTCTTTGGGTTTGATGAGGACTTTGGAATGCATTCTTCTGCCACTGAATATAAAATGGATGTAAATGTTTCAATGGGGTCATCACTATTTTCAAATACATCTGATCTAATCTTTTCCCTACACAATATTTCAAACTTTTCCCAATTTGCTTTCTTGAGTTTCCAGCGAGGAACACATTCCTCGACTGGAGAAGCAATATGGTTTAGAAATATTGGAAAGTGGTCACTTCCACATAGGTCGTCACCAACTTTCCAATCATAATCTAAGTATATGGTTGGGTAACAAATAGAAAGATCAATGCAAGTAAAAGTTCCTGATGCCGGGTGAAGATAGGTTGGGGACTTATTGTTGGAGATGCACAAATCGTGCTCACCAACAAAATCCTCAACAATTTTACCTAAAGCATTTGTATTTGTAGATCCCCATAGAGGATTATGGCTATTAAAATCCCCTAACAATATAAATGGGGCAGGCAATTGCTCAACAAGGGAGTCAAGTTCTTTCTTGTCAACTGTTGTCCTTGGCGGAATATAAATAGAACAAAAAGTAATGACCTTATGAAGGGTGACACTGACAGTAACAACTTGTAAATTAGTTTTAATAGGTAAAACACTATGAACAACAGAGTTGTTCACAATAATTGATGAGCCGCCAGCAGCTCTTTCACCATCGTTAAAAATATGATTATAAATAGAATAATTTCTAAATTTGACTTGATCAGTGTCCTTCAAGAATGTTTCTTGAAGACACATTATGGCCGGGTCATATTTATTCAGCAACAGAATGAATGAATGAATGGTGTTTTACGGCCCATCGACACTGATAGTCATATAGGGCCGAATAAATAATGTAAATAAAACTATATGATGAAATCAAATAAAGACAATCTCACTAGATTATGTAAATGTCAGTCCCGATCAACAGGATTGTAAATAGAATAAGGACAAAACATAATCGACATTCTAAAAATATACCTTTTAAATTTTAGAATATATATTAATGGCTTTTAAAAAATCAAATATTTTTGGTATTTCAACCAGCTCAAACAGTTCCCTTAGGGAATCTGCTTGAAAGAACCTATCTCTGATTAAGATTAAATCAGGACATTCAATGAGAATGTGCTGAATTGTATAAGGCTCAAAACAAAACAAACATTCAGGTTGAACTTCACCTTTACAGTAAAAATGAATGAGTTAAAAAAGAATGTCCAATTCTTATTCTGGCCAATACGACCTCATCACGCCGAATTGGTAAGCATGAACAAAGATGTTCACCTAAAATAGGTTTAACAGCATGGAGCTTGTTATGAATTTCATCATTCCAAGACTCCTGCCATTTATATAGAATATGTCTAGTAATTTGTGGTTTGAAATCCGAATACGGTAATCTCATATCAGATTCAGGCGATTCAAGCGCAGACTTCGCTGCAAGATCCGCCCTCTCGTTACCCTGTATTCCACAATGACTAGGTATCCAACAAAATATTACATCTTTTGAATAAGACATTTCATGGTATTTTAAAACAAGTTTTTTAATAAGAACATTTTTTGTAGAACATTTACTCAGAGATTGTAAAACAGAAAGAGAATCCGAAAAGATTATATGTTTACCATATGATTTTCCAGCAATATAATCAAGAGCTAAATCAATAGCTTTGATCTCTGCTGAAAAAATGGAGGCATTATCAGGAAGCCGAAATTTTGTCTCTGTGTCATCAGCCACAAAGGCAGCTGCGACTCTCTCATCATCTTTTGAACCATCAGTATAAACTTGTTCATAATCTTCAAATCTTGAAATTATTTCATTTAAAAAAGAACTGAATTCAAGCGAGCTTGTTTCAGACTTTTTATGCCGTGTTAGTTCAAAGATAACTTTTGGTGGTTTAATAGTCCAAGGTGGTATAGATTCAACTTTAGTCTTTTCAACCAAAGACAAATCTATATCACTATTTTGAAAACTGTATTTCATACGTATTCCGAAAGGTGGAATTACCTTTTCCTTAGATTCAAATAAACGTTGATATTTAGGTCTAAAAACATTTTTATGAGCAGGATTTAAGGGGTTTGAAGCTAATTTAGAGGTATACTGCATGGATAGTTTTTCACGACGAGAGTAAAGTGATGGCTCATTCGCCTCAACATATAAACTTTTAGCAGGGGATGTCCTAAAGGCACCCAATGCTAAACGTAAACCTTGGTGATGAATTGGATCAAGCATCTGCAAGTATGATTTCCTTGCAGAGCCATATACAGCACTACCATAATCCAGTTTGGACCTCACTAAACTTCTATACAATTTGAGCATTACATTGCGATCTGCACCCCATTCGGTATGTGCAAGAACGCGAAGCAATTTCAAAGTTTTCTGGCATTTAGCCTTTAAATATTTAATATGAGGTATAAAGGAAAGTTTTTTGTCAAAAATGACACCGAGAAATTTTGCCTGGTCCACAACAGGAATGGGATCACCATTCAAGTGCAACTCCGGATCATTGTGAAATTTTCTCAGTTGACAGAAATGTACACAATTTGTTTTAGACTTGGAAAATTTAAAACCGTTTTCAGTAGCCCATTTTTGAGCTTTATCAATGGACTGTTGAAGTTGACGTTCAACAGTACGCATGTGTTTAGAACGGTAACAAATTAAAAAGTCATCAACATACAATGAACAATCCGTGTCATTAGTAATAGATTGAACAATATTATTAATTTTAACATTAAATAGAGTAACTGACAAAATACTTCCTTGTGGAACACCCATTTCCTGTTTTTGCATATCAGAAAGAGTAGTTCCAACGCGGACTTGAAATTCCCTATCATTTAAAAAATTCTCAATAAAAACTGGAAGTCGACCTTTAAGTCCTGATTCATGAAGGTCTTTCATTATGCCATACTTCCAAGTTGTATCGTAAGCTTTCTCAAGATCAAAGAAGACAGCAACTAAGTGCTCCTTCTTGATGAAAGCTTCGCGAATAAATGCTTCCAACCTAACTAAATGATCATTTGTACTTCTTTGGCTCCTGAATCCACTTTGATACTCCGTAATGAGGTTGTTGGATTCAAGATACCAAACAAGTCTTGCGTTAATCATGCGCTCTAAAGTTTTACATACGCAGCTCGTCAAGGCTATGGGACGATAATTATTTGGATCGGTGTTATCTTTCCCTGGTTTTGGAACAGGAATAACTGTAGCCTGTTTCCAAAACTTGGGCAATTTACCACTTGACCATATATGGTTAAAAATATCTAAAAGAACATGCATACAAATTGAGGGCAAGTGTTTAAGAAATTGATAATGAATGTCATCAGGTCCAACAGCTGTATCGTGCGATTTATTAAGAGCATCAAACAGTTCTCTCTCAGTAAAAGGTAAATTGTAGCTTTCAGTGTTGTGAGAAGTAAAATTAAGTTTTTCCTTTTCTTTAGTCTTTTTTATATGTCTAAATTCAGGAGTGGACTTAGCTGATGAAGAGTTTTTAGCAAAAGCATCAGCTAAGGAATTGGCTATATCTTTTACATCTGTTATTTTTTTATCATCTGCATTTAAATGTCCAAAAGAGGATTTACCTTTACCACTTATTTTACGCACCATATCCCATACCTTCTTTACTGATGAACGACAATTTAATTTAGAAACATATTTCTTCCAAGACTGTGATTTTACAGTCTTGATAGTACGACGAGCTTTAGCCCTAAATACTCTAAAATGATTTAAATTATCCTGAGTAGGACTGACTTTAAATTTTCTAAGAGCTGCTTTACGCTTTCTAATAGCCTCCTTACATTCATCATCATACCACGGTTTAGGAGGTTTCTTTGGGTTTGATGAGGACTTTGGAATGCATTCTTCTGCCACTGAATATAAAATGGATGTAAATGTTTCAATGGGGTCATCACTATTTTCAAATACATCTGATCTAATCTTTTCCCTACACAATATTTCAAACTTTTCCCAATTTGCTTTCTTGAGTTTCCAGCGAGGAACACATTCCTCAACTGGAGAAGCAATATGGTTTAGAAATATTGGAAAGTGGTCACTTCCACATAGGTCGTCACCAACTTTCCAATCATAATCCAAGTAAATGGTTGGGTAACAAATAGAAAGATCAATGCAAGTAAAAGTTCCTGATGCCGGGTGAAGATAGGTTGGGGACTTATTGTTGGAGATGCACAAATCGTGCTCACCAACAAAATCCTCAACAATTTTACCTAAAGCATTAGTATTTGTAGATCCCCATAGAGGATTATGGCTATTAAAATCCCCTAACAATATAAATGGGGCAGGCAATTGTTCAATAAGGGCGTCAAGTTCTTTCTTTTCAACTGTTGTCCTTGGTGGAATATATATAGAACAAAATGTAATGACCTTATGAAGGGTGACACTGACAGTAACAACTTGTAAATTAGTTTTAATAGGTAAAAGACTATGAACAACAGAGTTGTTCACAATAATAGAAGAGCCGCCAGCAGCTCTTTCACCGTCATTAAAAATATGATTATAAATAGAATAATTTCTGAAGTTGACTTGATCAGTGTCCTTCAAGAAAGTTTCTTGAAGACACATTATAGCCGGGTCATATTTATTCAGCAACAGAAGAATTTCATTATAATTTGCCTTAAGTCCTCTACAATTCCATTGAATTACGCAATTTTTCATTATTGATTAATGAAAATATATTTAGTTAGGTTGGAGGCTTAACAGGAACGAGCTTCTTTTCCTTTTTCTTTTTGGGGGATTTGGAAGAAGGGACAATGGATGTATGTACATCCATCACTTCTTCCTCATCCAAGCTGCTATACGTGTTGTGCAGCTTCACAGAGTTACCTTTACCATTTGGTGAAGGATCACTACCATTATGTTTTTTAGAGTTTTTCTGACTCTGGGTGGAGTTTGAGTTCTTCTGACTCTGAGGTGATCTCTGAGTGGCCTGACACGCCATGTCAGACTTGCCACAGACGACAGAGTCAGAAATACTTTTGTAATTTGGCGCACCGTGTGGCCAGGTGATAATTGTCTGAGTTTCAGCATTCCTAGTTTGAATTTTAGATGAATTTTCCTTCACCTTATCTGCATAAGATGAGCCCGCAACTGTGGAAGGTTTTGAAGCTTCCACAATTTTACGGGCCTCAGGAAAAGACACATTCTGTAGAACACGAATTCTCTGGATTTCCTTTTCCTGCTTCCACTTTGCACACTCTTTCGAGTAAACAAAGTGATCCCCTTTGCAGTTAAAACACTGCACAGGGTTTTCACAGGTCGAGGAATCATGATCTTCCTGACCACAACGGGCACATATTGACTTCTTGGTACATTTGTCCTTATGATGTCCAAACCTCTGACAGTTAAAACACCGAAGAGGATTTGGAATGAAAGGGTCAACGTCGAGGCTTAAGTAGCCACACATGATTCTTGGTGGAACGAACGGGACGTTAAACTTCAGAATGAAAGTATTGGTCACTATTTCTCTACCGTCTCTAACAAACTTGATACGTTTAACTTCCGTAACATTCTGATTGTTAAGTTCTGCTAGCATTTCTTCCTCATTGGTGTGCTGAAGATCACGGCTTCGCACAACTCCTTTGCAGAAATTCAAGGACTGATGAGGAGATACTTGTATCGAAATACCAGCAAACGTTTTACTTTTAAGTAAGTTGTCAGATTGTTGCTTTTTTGCACATTCCACCAGAATCTTTCCTGACCGTAAAACTTTTATGTCTTTTAGCTCACCTGCCAGTCCCTGCAGTGCTTTCGCAACAGCGAAGGGAGACAACTTTGCCAAAGATTGTGCATCATTTACTGGACAAATTACCAAGAATCTTGGCCAATAATTGATTGATTTTGGTTGATTGATATGTTCACGATCAGACTCTGATGACTCAGAGTCCTTCCGTGATCTTTTGAAAGTATTTGAATTTGAATTGGAGCGTTTTTTGGCGGGGGTTGCCATAGCGCTTAATTATAGTTCATCACCCATGCTCCCCACCCACCTCGGAGCCCAACAAGGGGATGCCTTCGGGATATCTCCAGCGAAAGACACCGGGGTTACATGGGTGATATACTCAGATAAATAGCAAAGTCGAGCCAACGCCGTACCTCCAATGCGCTACCGCTAAATAGAACACCTTCTGGCCAATAGGTTAATCGACGCAGGAATCGCTGGTCAACCATACACAAAATCTACCTGATTAGCCCTAAACCACCGCCTTCAAAGACACTTCAACATATAGTTAATATTAGCAAAACTAATGAAATGTATTAAAATGGAGAATATAAGTCATTTAATAGAGAAATGACGAACTCTCAAGATATGAAGTATCATTGGGCAAGACATGGTAAGCCGATTGATCAGACTGGGCCAGGCCTGACCGCTCGTCTGCGCCCAGGTTAAGGGCCAAAGCAGTGTGTTGCATCAGAGGTCATACGCTCAGAGACGCTCTTTTGCTCAACTACCAGGATCCCATCACCTGGACGATTCGAGTCGCAACCCACGGCAAACAGGTTGCTCCTATTCGGGGGGATCTTACCCCTCTGCAGGAGATGCAGCTGGCGAATTCTAACCCCCGCCAGCAGGGGGGTTCAGCAACAGAAGAATCTCATTATAATTTGCCCTAAGTCCTCTACAATTCCATTGTATTACGCAATGTTTCATTACTGATTAATGAAAATACATTTAGTTAGGATGGAGGCGTAATAGGAACAAGCTTCTTGTCCTTTTTCTTTTTTGGGGATTTGGAAGAAGGCACAATGGATGTATGTACATCCATCACTTCTTCCTCATCCAAGCTGCTATAACTGTTGTGCAGCTTAACAGTGTTCCCTTTACCATTTGGTAAAGGATCACTAGTATTGGGTTTCGTTTTAGAGTTAGACTTTTCCTGACTCTGAGGCGATTCCTGGGTCGCCTGACATGCCATGTCAGACTTGCCAGAGACGACAGAGTCGGAAATTTTTTTGTAGTTTGGCGCACCGTGTGGCCAAGTGATGACTGTTTGAGTTTCAGCGTTCTTAGTTTTAATCTGGTTTTCCTTCACCTTATCCGCATAAGATGAGCCCGCAACAGTGGAAGGATTTGAAGCTTCCACAATTTTACGGGCTTCAGGAAAGGATACGTTTTGCAGAACCCTAATTCTCTGAATTTCCTTTTCCTGCTTCCACTTTGCACACTCTTTCGAGTGAACATAGTGATCCCCTTTGCAGTTAAAACACTGCACAGGGTTTTCACAGGTCGAGGAATCATGATCTTCCTGACCACAACGAGCACAAACTGGTTTTTTCGAACATTTGTCCTTATGGTGACCAAATCTCTGGCAGTTGAAACACCGGAGAGGATTTGGGATGTAAGGGTCGACATCTACGCTTAAGTAGCCACATTTAATTCTTGGTGGAACAAATGGGATGTTAAACTTAAGTATGAAAGTATTGGTAACTATTTCGTTACCATTTCTGACAAACCTAATACGTTTAACCTCCGTAACATTCTGATTTTTCAGTTCTGCTAGCATTTCTTCCTCACTGGTGTGTCGAAGATCACGGTCTCGCACAACTCCTTTACAGAAGTTCAGAGACTGGTGAGGAGATACCTGAATAGAAATGCCAGCAAACATTGAACTTTTAAGTAGATTATCAGACTGTTGTTTCTTGACACATTCCACTAGAATTTTGCCTGAACGAAGAACCTTAACATCTTTTGGCTCACCTGCCAATCCTTGCAGTGCTTTCGCAACTGCAAAGGGTGACAACTTTGCCAGAGATTCGTCATTATTGACTGGACAGATTACTAAGAATCTTGGCCAATAGTTAGTCATCAACGGTGTTGAGTTTTTTTCACGATCAGACTCTGATGACTCAGAGTCCTTACGTGACCTTTTGAAATTATTTGGTTTCTTTGAACCTGAGCGTTTTTTGGCGGGGGTTGCCATAGCGCTTAATTATAGTTCATCACCCATGCTCCCCACCCACCTCGGAGCCCAACAAGGGGATGCCTTCGGGATATCTCCAGCGAAAGACACCGGGGTTACATGGGTGATATACTCAGATAAATAGCAAAGTCGAGCCAACGCCGTACCTCCAATGCGCTACCGCTAAATAGAACACCTTCTGGCCAATAGGTTAATCGACGCAGGAATCGCTGGTCAACCATACACAAAATCTACCCGATTAGCCCTAAACCACCGCCTTCAAAGACACTTCAGCATAAAGTTAATATTAGCAAAACTAATTAAATGTATTAAAACAGAGAAAATAAGTCATTTAATAGAGAAATAACGAACTCTCAAGATATGAAGTATCCTTGGGCAAGACATGGTAAGCCGATTGATCAGACTGGGCCATGCCTGACCGCTCGTCTGCGCCCAGATTAAGGGCCAAAGCAGTGTGTTGCATCAGAGGTCATACGCTCAGAGACGCTCTTTTGCTCAACTACCAGGATCCCATCACCTGGACGTTTCGAGTCGCAACCCACGGCAAACAGGTTGCTCCTATTTGGGGGGATCTTACCCCTCTGCAGGAGATGCAGCTGGCGAATTCTAACCCCCGCCAGCAGGGGGTTTAGTTCTGTATATCCAACCTTCACGACACTTTACATGTGCATTGATATCGATGAGGGCAGAACCCCTATTGAATGTGGGCTTTGCCCAACCAAGGCTAAGGCCACTTTTCCTAAAATTAGATAATTTTTCCATAACTTTTTTTTTCATTTAGGGACTTATATAGATTAAAGGTAAAACAAATATTAATTTCCGTGAACTATTGCTACCTGATATGGAGTAATGGTCTTTAAACTAAAGATATTTGACGGGCACCCTTGTTTATTGTTGGTTTATTGGTAGATTTAGCTTCAGGATTAGAATTTATTTGGTTTACACCTCACTGTAGCCCAAACGGACAACCATTAGGGTGTACAAGTTGTTCCATCCACCATTTAGGTTGCTCTGGGCAACCGGACAACTGTTAACGTACAGCCCTGCACCTTTCCTTCCCTTTCCACTGTTTTGTACAGTGAGTCTGTACTTTTTGCCTAAGTTTTGGCACTATTTGCTCATCTACAGATTATTTTGGATAACTATGGTAACCATTGTGTTTTACGTTTGTTTGGCATTAACGTATATTATAGAATGTAGTGACAATGTACCGCATATAACAATAGCTATTCATCTTCACCTTTATGGAGGTGCATTTATAGTGCTTCCCTGGAGCAGTTTGTAGCTATATGATAATATCAATACTGCATATATAAACTCCATATATTGGTAGAGACTTGATTCTGCTGTTAATAAATTGTACTTTCTGAAATGCAATATTTCAATCCAGAATACAGTTGAACTTTGGTATCTCTAACTTCAAGGGACGGTAGAAATTACTTCGAAATAACAGAAGTTCGAGTTATCGGATTTCTTACCTGGACAATTTCTCAAGTTCAAATCTTAATGCAGGTATAAAATAATGTTGATAGCCCCTTTAGGAACTTTCATCATTACTTTCAATCTGCATTAAGCTGTCACATGTTGTTTCTAGATATGCATAATTGCATATTGATACATCTTAGAGCAATTCTGAATTCTTAAACTTGAAAGGGCCGAACTTTTAGTTTGAGTCATGCTAAAGTTCAAGTTACCGGAATACTGGTACATGTATATGGGTTCAAGATATCTCGGTTTAACTGTATATCCGAATAAGTGGAGGCCTGAAACATACTTCCTGTTAAAATGCTGCAGAGTTGAAAAGTAAAATTTCATTTCATGCATTATAAGTTGTACATGCTACTCGGAACCTGCGACTATGTTGTTAACTCTTTCCCAGTTCAATGTTTATTCCAAATTTCAAAAGCACTTCATATTCATACAATGTAGATAAAAAAATTATCATTTAAAACATGAAAGGTGAAACAGATCTATCAAATTCTATTAGCAAATAAAGCAGACCTTGATCAGATGGCTCCTATGCACATTACTACTTAAGCAGAATGAAAGTCCAGCAGAAAGACTATTTTTATCTCAGCTGAGTATGAAGTGCTGAAGATGAGCTATTGCGTTAGTGCTGTGTCCATTGTCATCAGTTGAGTTAACTTAACCCATTACTGCATTAATACATCTTGTGGAAAAAAAGATATATACATTGTATTGAATCCTACAGTTTGTCCAACCCCAAAAGGTGATCACTTAATGCATAAATGTTCACTATGGAAAAGATAAAACATCTGAAACGTTTCAGTCACTTGTGACAGTCTGCCAAAATTTTGAGAATTGTGATTTGGAAAAGGGTGAAGCTAATTTTCCTATTATAGCTATGGTGAAAATATAAAAATAAATCTGATGAAACCACTGAGCAGACTTTAATATAGGTTTGCAGAAATGTTACCTTGGTGACCCATCACCAAATTTGTCCAAATGGTTGCGATTCTGAAATACGCTATTCTACAGCTTTGCAAAGTGTGATCAGTGTCTGCTAGTGAAATCTATGAAAATCTTCTCCTCTGAAACTGGAAGGCTCTCTGCTTTCATATTTGGCACATAGCATCATGTTCAGGTCCTCTACAAAAGTTATATAAATTATAGCCTGGAGTCAAACTTGGCTAAGCCCCAGGGGCGGGCATAAAGTTTTCAATAGAAACAAATAGTGAAATCTTTGAAAATCTTCTCTGAAACTGGAAGGCTCTCAGCTTTGATATTTGGCACAGAGCATCATGTTCAGGTCCTCTTCAAGATTTATATAAATTATGGCCCCCGGGTCAAAATTGGCCCAGCCCCAGGAGTGGGCAGTTTTCAACAGAAACAAATAGTGAAATCTTTGAAAATCTTCTCTGAAACTGGGAGGTTCTCAGCTTTCATATTTTGCACATAGCATCATGTTCAGGTCCTCTACAAAAGTTGTATAAATTATGCCAATGGGGTGAAAATTGGCACCGTCCCAGGGGTGGCCAGTTTTCAATAGAAACATATAGTGAAAACTTTGAAAATCTTCTCCTCTGATTGTCTGGTGAGCGCTTCAGGGCCATTCTGGCCCTCTTGTTAAATGTGTTAAGAGTAAAATGAAGTAATAATTAACAATGATAAAAATGATGATATTAATTGTTATGACAATTATAAATAAATGAATAATGTCTGGCTTGTATTAGCATGGGAGTCTGGCTTGTATTAGCATGGGAGTCTGGCTTGTATTAGCATGCGAGTCTTTAAGTCTTTATATGATGAATATTCATACCAGAAACAATAACATAATTATGTTGAATCCGATCTTTATTATTTCATAATCAAACAGAACATACATCAGTCAGACAGCTCCTATAGGAGTTGCTTGATCTAGGACTACCCTGTTCTTTATTTAATCTTAACGCTATAATTTGAGATTACCCTAACAAACAGTTTGGATCCAGATGAGACATGCATCAATCCTGTGGCTCAGTGGTAGAGCCGCTAGAGCGTCCACCTGCAGTACGGGGGGTCATGGGTTCGATCCCCGGCCGCGACAGACCACAAGTCGTTAAAAGTTGGTACTAGTAGCTTCCTTGTCTACGCTCGACATTAAAAGGGTAGTTCTAGGACTGGTCGGCCCTATGTCAGGATACTGTGACTGGGTAGGGTGCCTTTGCCATGTGCTCGCGGCAGGGACATTCCAGTGAGGCAACACTAGAGCTTGTCTCAAACGGGTGCCATCTGCAAATAACTGAAATACTGTTGGTCGGACATAAAACCCAACTCACTCACCCAGATGAGACACCAGGTAACTTGGTGTATTACCATGGTTTAAACTGTTTTGAATTTTTTGGATGCTGACGAGATGTATAGCCCTTTCCTCTATAAATAGTTAAATACGCCTTTCTATGCCTCTGTAAAAATCGCCTGTTGAAACCATTGTGATAGAGCATTTAATACTATAGGAGCAAATGCTCTATTTATCACAATGGTTTCAAACTACATAATTCTAAAATTTTCCTTTTCTCTAGTTATTGCTCCTTTTTGGTAGATATTTTCAAAGTGGTTGGATCTAAAAATAGTCTATGAAGGAATGGGATAGTTACTGGTTGTCTCATCTGGATCCAAACTGTTTGTAAAGATCATCATGAATTAGACATGCAGTGTGCCCTATGTAAGTTGATAGGAGAAGGTAATGTCCTATGCAAGTTGATAGGAGAAGGTAATGTCCTATGTAAGTTGATAGGACATGGTAATGTTCTATGTAAGTTGATAGGAGAAGGTAATGTCCTATGTAAGCTGATAGGAGAAGGTAATGTCCTACGTAAGTTGATAGGACATGGTAATGTTCTATGTAAGTTGACAAGCCTTGCTAGTTTGAATACAGGTGAATGATACCTAGTTTACTTGCAGTGTCCATAACAAAGTACTTTTGTTTTTGCAGAGTTCTGGGACGCCTGTATGGAGAAGATGGTGAATGTATTCTTTGCTGTGTTGAGGTACATGTACGTTGGTGGCAGACGCATTGAAGAGTCACCAGCTGGACCCTGTGGCTGGTAGGTATTCCTTTATATCTGCTTGTACATTCATGAAATAGTGTTTTTCAGTGTTTGATAAGTCATAGATCTATATGAGTGATTTTAGGAAATTTTCTGGACATTTATATTTTCACGAATGCTTGGTCGGTAATTTTGTCATCAAAACCTGTTTCACATTCTTTAGCCATAAGGACAGGAGTTTTCGATTCTTGAAAAATTAAGAAGTGTGACAAGAGCAAACTTTGTACTATACAGAGTAAAGAAAGTACACAGCAAAGTGTGTGTTGGCATGGTATAATTGTACACCTAGATCTGACTTATATACTACACAGAGTAAAGAAAGTACACAGCAAAGTGTGTGTTGGCATGGTATAATTGTACACCTTGATCCGACTTATATACTACACCGAGTAAAGAAAGTACACAGCAGAGTGTGTGTTGGCAGGGTATAATTGTACACCTTGATCTGACTTATATACTATACAGAGTAAAGAAAGTACACAGCAAAGTGTGTGTTGGCATGGTATAATTGTACACCTAGATCTGACTTATATACTATACAGAGTAAAGAAAGTACACAACAAAGTGTGTTGGTATGGTATAATTGTACACCTAGATCTGACTTATATACTATACAGAGGAGTGTGTGTTGGCATAGCATAATTGTACACCTTGATCTGACTTATATACTATACAGAGTAAAGAAAGTACACAGCAGAGTGTGTGTTGGCAGGGTATAATTGTACACCTTGATCTGACTTATCATTTAACCTCATACAAACACATCTTCATGCCTGTGAAAACAGAGTAGACCAAGATCAGGCAGTCCCTGTAGGTTTACAGAAGTTATCAAATGCCATTTGGAACAAATTTAAAACTGTATTTACATGAAACAGTAGAACACCTCAGGGCTCTACAATAACTTTAGTTCTGTATGTCCAATCTTCATGACACTTCACATGTGCATTTATATCAATGAGAGGGCAGGAACCCTCTTGAATATGGGCTTTGCCCAACTAAGATCAAGATAAAAATTCTGAAAATATATTTTACGGGCGTCTTGATTGGTTTTCGGACAATAACTTTAGTTCTGTATGTCCAATCTCCATCAAACTTCACATGTGCATTGATATCAATAATGGCAGGAACCCTATTGAATATGGGCTTTGCCCGACTAAGGTCAAGTTAATGTTTTCTAAAAATATATTGTTTGTCTGTAGAATTTTCCCGTTTCCGGACAATAACTTTAGTTCTGTATGTCTGATCTTCATGAAACTTCACATGTGCATTGATATCAATGAAAGCAGGAACCCTATTAAATATGGACTTTACCAAACCAATGTATTGTGAAACCCTGTGGCGGGCGGTCAGGCGGGCGGGATTCTCTATTCGTTTCCGGACGATAACTTTAGTTCTGTATATCCGAACTTCAAATGTGCATTGATATCAATGAGAGCAGGAACCCTTTTGAATAATTGGGCTTTACCAGACCAAGGTTTAGGTCACTTTTCCTAAAAATAGATTGTTTTTCAGTAGTATTTTCCCATTTCCAGACGATAAATTCAGTTCTGCATGTCCCATCTTCAAAGATACATTGATATCAATGAGGGCTGGAACCCTATTGAATATGGGCTTTGCTTGAACAAGGATAAGGTCATTTTTCCTATTAAAAATATATTGTTTTTCTGTAGAACATTTCCGTTTCTGGACGATAACTTTAGTTCTGTATATCCAACCTTCACGACACTTTACATGTGCATTGATATCGATGAGGGCAGAACCCCTATTGAATGTGGGCTTTGCCCAACCAAGGCTAAGGCCACTTTTCCTAAAATTAGATAATTTTTCCATAACTTTTTTTTTCATTTAGGGACTTATATAGATGAAAGGTAAAACAAATATTAATTTCCGTGAACTATTGCTACCTGATATGGAGTAATGGTCTTTAAACTAAAGATATTTGACGGGCACCCTTGTTTATTGTTGGTTTATTGGTAGATTTAGCTTCAGGATTAGAATTTATTTGGTTTACACCTCACTGTAGCCCAAACGGACAACCATTAGGGTGTACAAGTTGTTCCATCCACCATTTAGGTTGCTCTGGGCAACCGGACAACTGTTAACGTACAGCCCTGCACCTTTCCTTCCCTTTCCACTGTTTTGTACAGTGAGTCTGTACTTTTTGCCTAAGTTTTGGCACTATTTGCTCATCTACAGATTATTTTGGATAACTATGGTAACCATTGTGTTTTACGTTTGTTTGGCATTAACGTATATTATAGAATGTAGTGACAATGTACCGCATATAACAATAGCTATTCATCTTCACCTTTATGGAGGTGCATTTATAGTGCTTCCCTGGAGCAGTTTGTAGCTATATGATAATATCAATACTGCATATATAAACTCCATATATTGGTAGAGACTTGATTCTGCTGTTAATAAATTGTACTTTCTGAAATGCAATATTTCAATCCAGAATACAGTTGAACTTTGGTATCTCTAACTTCAAGGGACGGTAGAAATTACTTCGAAATAACAGAAGTTCGAGTTAGTTATCGGATTTCTTACCTGGACAATTTCTCAAGTTCAAATCTTAATGCAGGTATAAAGTAATGTTGATAGCCCCTTTAGGAACATTACTTTCAATCTGCATTAAGCTGTCACATGTTGTTTCTAGATATGCATAATTGCATATTGATACATCTTAGAGCAATTCTGAATTCTTAAACTTGAAAGGGCCGAACTTTTAGTTTGAGTCATGCTAAAGTTCAAGTTACCGGAATACTGGTACATGTATATGGGTTCAAGATATCTCGGTTTAACTGTATATCCGAATATTGAGGAGGCCTGAAACATACTTCCTGTTAAAATGCTGCAGAGTTGAAAAGTAAAATTTCATTTCATGCATTATAAGTTGTACATGCTACTCGGAACCTGCGACTATGTTGTTAACTCTTTCCCAGTTCAATGTTTATTCCAAATTTCAAAAGCAACTTCATATTCATACAATGTAGATAAAAAAATTATCATTTAAAACATGAAAGGTGAAACAGATCTATCAAATTCTATTAGCAAATAAAGCAGACCTTGATCAGATGGCTCCTATGCACATTACTACTTAAGCAGAATGAAAGTCCAGCAGAAAGACTATTTTTATCTCAGCTGAGTATGAAGTGCTGAAGATGAGCTATTGCGTTAGTGCTGTGTCCATTGTCATCAGTTGAGTTAACTTAACCCATTACTGCATGAATACATCTTGTGAAAAAAAGATATATACATTGTATTGAATCCTACAGTTTGTCCAACCCCAAAAGGTGATCACTTAATGCATAAATGTTCACTATGGAAAAGATAAAACATCTGAAACGTTTCAGTCACTTGTGACAGTCTGCCAAAATTTTGAGAATTGTGATTTGGAAAAGGGTGAAGCTAATTTTCCTATTATAGCTATGGTGAAAATATGAAAATAAATCTGATGAAACCACTGAGCAGACTTTAATATAGGTTTGCAGAAATGTTACCTTGGTGACCCATCACCAAATTTGTCCAAATGGTTGCGATTCTGAAATACGCTATTCTACAGCTTTGCAAAGTGTGATCAGTGTCTGCTCCATTTGCTTATTGTATAGTATAGATATAATTCCAGTTTCTGCTATGACCAAAATTTATTTTTCTATGTGCTATCATAACAGTTAGTCTAGTTAATTATCATGATGTCACTATTTCGTACATTAATATTCATGAAAAAGGGTTAAAACATGTCAGTTATGGGTGGGGCTGACTTTTCTGATATGACTACAGTGAAAATTTCAATAACTTCCCCATTGAAACCACAGTGCAGATTTCATGTTTTAATGTTGATAAAAAAAAACATGGCCATCAAATCAAATTTCATACATGGCTATGGTGATAATTTTGTAGAAATTTGTAGAAAGGTGACGCTTTGAGAAGAGTGAAAAACCCCTTGTAATTCCTTAAATATCATGTGTCAGGTTGTAAGCTTGTTGCTTTAGTTTTAGCTCACCAGAGCACAAAGTGCTCAGGGTGAGCTTTTGTGATCGCCTGATTTCCGTCGTCGTGCGTCGTCCCGAGTCAACAATTTGAACCTTTAAAAATGTTCTCCTCTGAATCTACTGGGTTATCAACTTTCAAATTTGGCACATAGCATCATCTGTAGGTCCTCTATAAAAGTTATATTAATTATGCCCCTGGGGTCAAAATTGGCCCCGCCCCAGGGGTGCCTTGTTTTCGATAGAAACATATAGTGAAAACTTTAAAAATCTTCTCCTCTGAAACTGGAAAGTTCTCAGCTTTCATATTTGGCACATAGCATCATGTTCAGATCCTATACAAGAGTTATATATATTATGCCCCTTGGGTCAACATTGGCCCCTCCCCAAGGGTTGCCAGTTTTTTTATAGCAGGCTGCTGTTTCAGCCAATTCAAAGTGACCATTATTTACCAGGAGACTATGCTCTAGATTTACACTCCGGAAAAATGAAGCTGCAATAATTTTCACTGTGCTCACTCAGCAACACTGAACTTTCCTATGAACTCTTTGGTGTTTGATGAGTTGTTAACATTATGCAGGTTATCTGCTGTTCAGGGTAATGTACTCCAAACCCTGTGCACTCTCAGCAATTAATGTCTGCAAATAATGTTGTCTGCTCCAAAAATTGTTTTCTTCCTTATCTTTTCAAAACCAAATGTCAGAGTGAAAAACAGTTTGGACCCTGAGGAGGTGCCAAGTTATTTTGTATCTCATCTGGATCCAGACCTGATCCAGACTGTTTGCAAAGGTTATTATAAATGCAAAAAAATGATGTAATATTGTCTTGTAAATATGGGGATTAGCAGCAGGCTAAGGGTACAGGGCAAGTGACCAGCCATAAACATGACTAGCAGTAATTGCAGGTCAGTTAAGATTCCTAGTTCACTAAACTTGTATCTAACTAGGAATGGAAACTGGCTTGAATCTGGGATCAAACATCCGAGAATGTTTCTCATATAGATCTCTAGTTTAAGTATCATAGTTCTGGGGTTAAAATTGGCCCTGCCCTGTGTGTATAGACCTCTTCAAATCAGAAATTAGTCTAAGCTAGCTAGCCAGTGTTATGTAATAACCTAATATGCTCTAGCATTCTCTAACCCTTTGCATGCTGGGCAATTTTGTCGTCTGCAGCATATTCATAAATATTAATTTTCTTTCCATTTTTTTGGAAGTTGAGTCTCACTGACAAACAGTTTAAATCTCAGATCTTGATCCAAAGTGATTTTTTTGCATAGGTCATTAGTGGTGGGAGAATCCGCCACTAGCATCCAAAGAGTTAAGTATTGTACAACATGTCTTCTTCAGAATTATTGCCTGCTTGTTTAAGTTTGTTCACACTGTTTTTAATACATATCAATCTTACAATTAATTAATCTTGTACAAACCACATATGAAGTTGTATGCATCAGATCAGAATCCAAACTGTGTGCTAATTTCAGTCAAGTCCCAGCATCGGTATACTCTTCAAAGTCCTGATCAAAGTAAACTTAGATCTATTTTTTATCATCATCATTTTAGCATATTATACCATCTTATTGGGTTGAACTACACTACTGTAATATTTCAATATAACTGATTAAAATTGCTTCTATGTAATATTTAAATATTTATATGGAAATCATTACAATTTTTGATTGTACCATATCTTTTTAATATGTCATTTTTATGTACTAATATCTTGTAAACTGTATGCAAATTTAGATGCTAAATAAATCTATCTAAGTCATGCTCAGCAGTGATCTGGGTTAACACTGAGTTTCTGTCGTCTGTCAGAAATGTTTTTTTCTGCTGAAAAATTAACACTGTCAATGGCCCTCTTGTCTATAGAAAAATATATTGAAAACTTTGCAAATATTCTCCTCTGATTGTCTGGTGAGCAATGTCGGGGCCATTCTGGCACTCTTGTTAAAACATGGACTTAGCCTTATGTGTGCAATAGAATGAATGAATGGTGTTTTACGGCTCATCGACACTGATGGTCATATAGAGAGAAAATGAAAATAAACAAAAAATTATGTAACAAAAGATCAAGAACAGTGGTCATGACATTTTCAGACTATCCAGAATAGTAACTAATAGACATTATGTTGTCTATTTCCAGCTCAGCACCCCTTTCCTGCGTGACCCTTTATGCTCCTAATCCCACTCCTTATCTTGATGATGAGTTGCATTTGGCCTCGCAACCACTGCATGCTGTAGCCCTCGCTGGTCCGTGGCGCCATGCTTTGCCGGGAAAAGGTCACAATACTCCGGCTCTAGGTATCTTTGGTAGGAATTCAGATAGGTCCCATGTTGACCCCCGACCCATTAAGTTGGCTGAAGATGACCAACTTGCCCTGGTTTTGCTAACCCTATGCCTACAGGGACGAGGTCACCAGTCCCTCCAGTATTCCTCGACATACTCCTTCAGGTAATGTTACTGCCCCTGGAGGAGGAGGAAGCAACAGACACGGAGAGGCACCCACTATTTCACCACCTACATCACCTGCCTATGAGGAGATGGAGGTGGAGGAAGACGTGGGTGTACGGCAGGAAGCTGAGGGGATTGAGAGGGAGTATGAGGACATGGAGGTGGATGAGATGGAGGGTGCTCCTTCTATCCCACCACCTCCAACTCCTGGTACTTCGTCCCAGCCTTCTCTTGCTCCAGCCAATCCTCCGGGTCTGTTTCATCCTCGCGTGAAGAGGCCTGCTGAAGATTCATCTGACTTGAACGCCCCTTTGAAGAGACACAGGATGGAGGAGGACCAGCCGCCCCAGCTTCCTGAGCCTGATGACCGGAATGTGGCAGAACATGAGGATCCTGCTGCCGTTCCTGTTAGGTTCTCGAGACGTTGGCAGCCACTGAGGGCATCTAACAGGAATGGCAGTTTGGTGAAAGGTAAATATTTCTTTAACTTTATGTGTAATTTAGCCATTCTGTATTCAGACATTAAATATGAAAAGGCCTAATAAGCTTTAGGATGGTGCAGATCCTGATCTGTGTCTATACTGGTTGTAAATGCCAATTCAGTAGTTATATTCAGTTACACAAGCCATTTGACCCATAAATATGCTTTGCAAACAGTAGACCCAGATCAAATGACTCCTGTACTGGCCATCTGATCAGGGTCTGCTGTTTTTATGGAATAATGTAGTTCTGATTGTAGTATTTAGCTCACCAGAGCACGAATTGCTCAGGATGTGCTTTTATGATCGCCTGGTGTCTGTGGTCCATTGGTGTGCGTAGTCCGTCGTCGCCAGTTTTCTATAGAAACATATAGTAAAAACTTTGAAAATCTTCTCGTGGTGAGTGATATCAGGGCCATCATGACCCTCTTGTTTGCATTGGCTATAAAATTCATGTCATCATTTTTGTTCATGAATATTAATGATGAAGATACTTATGGTATGATACATGTAGAGAGAGTTTTACCTCGTAAGTAATCCCCTGCCGGACCAAGTCTTCGGACGAGACTATAAACCAAGGTCCGATGTATCAGTGCTTTACACTGGGCATCAAAAAGAGCCAGAGAAACTCGGTTGATAACTAGAGGTTTTTGTCACAACCAGAAGTGGTGTCAAAGCCACCTGATGCTCGCCTGTTTAAATGTTAAGTCTAAAACGTGTCATATTGAATACAAAAAAAAATCAATTTTCAATTTAAACTGAACTGCATCAATATCACAACCAAAGGCAACCAAATACCAGTTTTCATAAATCTAAGAAGATTATTAAACAAAAAAGATACATACAAAATATGGAAGCCCTAGGTCTATTCAGGTTCCAATGTAATAGGCAGTTAAAGATTTTTGCAAAATTAGGTCAAAGGTAAAGGTCAGAAGGGTAAAAATGTTGGCATGGTCATACCAAGTATATAAGTCCTATGTCCATCGCATCCAATAGCATAGACATTTAAAGATTTTTGCAAAAGAAGGTCAAAGGTCAAAGTCAAGGTCACATGGTAAAAAACATTGGTATGGTTGGAAAGTCTTAAGACAGGAAATATACATCCAAAGAATGGAAGCCCTAGGTCTATTGGTTCCAATGTTATATGCATTTAAAGACTTTTGCAAAAGTAGGTCAAATGTTAAGGTCAATTTCAGAAGGGCAAATATGTTTGCATGGTCATACCAAGTATGGAAGTCCTAGGTATACTGGTTCCAAGTTATAGGTACTTGCAGATTTTTGCAAAAATAGGTGAAATGTCAAGGTCATATGGTAAAAAACATCGGTAAGTTTGAAAAAGTCTTCAGACAGAAAAGATACAAATCAAGTATGGAAGTATATGCATTTAAAAACTTTTGCAAAAGTAGGTCAAAGGTCAAGGTCAGAAGGCAAACATGTTGGCATGGTCATACCAGGTATGGAAGCCCTAGGCCTATTTGTTGCAATGCTATAGGCATTTAAAGACTTTTGCAAACGTAAGTCAAAGGTCAAGGTCACATGGTGAAAACAATGGTATGGTTGGAAAAGTCTTAAGACAAAAAAGTTGCATACCAAGTATGGAAGCCCTTGGCCTACCAGTTCAAATTTTATAGGCATTTAAAGAAGTTTGCAAAAGTAGGTCAAAGGTCAAAGTAACATGGCAAAAACAATATTGTTAGAAAGGTCTTAACACAAGAAAGTTGCATATTGTCCTGTTTTATTGACCTGTCAAATCTGAATATTCCTACGTCACTGAAAGGATTCTATTTAGCTTGGGTAAACCTGTGTTTCAAACGTGTTTCACGAGATTCACAGTAAATGTACAAGTACTCGAATGAGCCAAGTAGGAACGCTTTTATTAGCGGAAACAATCGATATCAACCGAAGCTATATATGACGTGTTCAGCAAGCGTATAATTATACAAATTTGACAGGTTAATAAAACAGGACAATACCAAGTATGGAAGCCTTTGGCCCATTGGTTCAAATGTTATAGGCATTTAAAAAAAATTGCAAAGGTAGGTCAAAGGTCAAGGTCAGGAGACAATATTGTTGGATGTTATAGGCATTTAAAGATTTTTGCAAAAGTAGGTCAAATGCCAAGGTCAGGAGGGCAAACAAGTTGACATGATCATACCAATTATGGAAGCCCTATGTCTATTGGTTCAAATACTATAGGCATTTAAAGATTTATGCAAAAGTAGGTCAAAGGTCAAGGTCAGGAGGGCAAAAGGCAAAAAAGTGGGCATGATCATACCAAGTATTGAAGTCCTAAGCCTATTGGTTCCAATAATATAGGCATTTAAAGATTTTTTCAAAAGTAGGTCAAAGGTCACGGTCAAGGTCAGAAGGGCAAACAATAATATTGTTGCAAAAGTCTTAACACAAGAAAGTTGCATACCAAGTATGGAAGCCCTAGGTCTATTGGTTCAAATACTATAGGCATTTAAAGATTTTTGAAAAAGTAGGTCAAAGGTCAAGGTCAAGGTCAGAAGGGCAAAATATTGGCATGGTCATACTAAGTATGGAAGCCTTAGGCCAAATGGCTCCAATAATATAGGTATTTAAAGATTTTTGCAAAAGTAGGTCAAAGGTCAAGGTCAGAAGGGCAAAAATGTTGGCATGGTCGGAAGGGTCACGACAATATGAACCTTCTCACCAAATTTCAGCATCATAGCACAAATATTAAGCTTTATACCAACCCGTCCAAAAAACTTTAACCTGGTGATTTTTGGCCCCACAAAAAACTAAGTCCAAAACATGTCAAAAATTGATAAAATCGAAAAATATTTTTAATGTTTAACTTCATAGCAGCAATATTTGACCTCAAATGAACTTCCTTACAAAATTTCAGCATCCTAGTACAAATATTAAGCTTTAAAACAACCCGTCCAAAAAACTTTAACCTGGTGATTTGTGGCCAAAAGGACTGCCACAAAGGACTAAGTCCAAAACATGTCAAAAATTGATAAAATTGAAAAATATTTTTAATGTTTAACTTCAGAACAGCAATATTTAACCTCAAATGAACTTCCATACAAAATTTCAGCATCCTAGTACAAATATTAAGCTTTAAAACAACCCGTCCAAAAAACTTTAACCTTGGCCACGCTCACGCACACGCTCACGCTCACGCTCACGCTCACGCTCACGCCGGGGGTATAGCATAAGCTCTACTGTTCTACGAACAGGCGAGCTAAAAACGGATGTCTCCCCTCTAATAAAAACAATATGTAAAGGGAAATCACTAAAAATGTTATGGTCTTGATGAATGATACTTCCCCTCATTATGGGTTTTCCACACTACATTTTTCAAGAAGAAAATGATAACAGCTAATAACTCCAAAAATACTTATACCAGATTTATGGCCCTTGTGCATGACACTTACTTTCATCATGCTCTTTCCAAAAATAAAATGTCATTCCAATAGCATCAGTCGAACAGGAGTTATTGATCGGCCAAAAATGTAACAAAGGGCAATAACTCCAAAAGTATTGAAGCCAGAATTATGGCCCTTGTTCATGACACTTTCTCTCATCATGCTCTTTCCATGTATAAAGTTTCAATACGATGGCAAGAGCCATGTAGGAGTTATCGTCCGGACAAGAAAGAATTAAACAAATGTACAAGGGGCAATAACTCTAAATTTATTGAAGCTCGAGTTAAGGATCTTATGCATGACACTTTCTCTTATCATGATCGTTCCATGTATGAAGTTTCAATCCAATGGCATGTGTCACATAGGAGTAATCATCCGGACAAAAAATTGTGATTTTTTTTTACAAAGGGCAATAACTCCAATATTAGTGAAGCCAGAGTTATGGACCTTGTGCATGACACTTCCTCTCTCCATGATCTTTCCATATATGAAGTTTCAATCAAATGGCATGAGCCATATAGAAGTTATCGTCCGGACAAAAAAGTGTGAATTTTTTTTTACAAAGGGCCATAACTCCTATATTAGTGAAGCCAGAGTTATGTACCTTCTGCATGACACTTCCTCTCATTATGCTCTTTCCATATATGAAGTTTCAATCAACTGGCATCAGGCATATTGAAGTTATTGTTCGGACAAAAAATTATGATATTTTTTACAAAGGGCAATAACTCCAATATTAGTGAAGCCAGAGTTATGGACCTTGTGCATGACACTTCCTCTCGTCATGATCTTTCTTCCTCTCGTCATGATCTTTCCATATATGAAGTTTCAATCCAATGGCATGAGCCATATAGGAGTTATCGTCCGGACAAAAAAGTGTGAATATTTTACAAAGGGCAATAACTCCAATATTAGTGAAGCCAGAGTTATGGACCTTGTGCATGACACCTCCTCTCATTATGCTCTTTCCATATATGAAGTTTCAATCAACTGGCATCAGGCATATTGAAGTTATCGTCCGGACAAAAAGTGCGACAGACAGACAGACAACTCTCACGAAAACAATATGTCTCCCCCATATAAATATGGGGGGAGACATAATAAGAGCAGGGTATCGCACCGGGGTTTCTCTGTATCCTCTCCCCTCTCTATAGCGTCCAATTAGCCCATAGTGAGCAGAAATGGACGTTAATGCTGTCGTCTGCTACAAATTTTCATTCTTTTGATTTTCTTCATTTTTGTTTCAAAAACACAGTAACAGTAACAAGCAGTTTTGACCCTGATGACATCAACCTTTTGGTCATATTTGTATGCTTCTGTGTGTGCTTGTTGTTTTACAAGGTAATTATTTTTCGTTGATATACAAACTCCTTCAATATTTGAGAAATAGTAGAGATATATACTTATACTGACTCATACGTGTCTTACCGGAATACACCTGTGAACGGTACTAAACATGTCGTTTCAAAAACAATACTAATACATTGTATAATCTATGTAGTGTTGTTCAAAATGTCAATCGAAATATAATATTAAACTTAAACACCGGTGCGAGCGAGTGTCAAAAGGGCGATATTTCATTTGTCGCTACCGGGACACCGTAGATAATAGCAGCTCAGCACACCGCTCATTTCACGTGAAAAGCGTGGTATGCATGAGGAGAAAAGTACTGCATAAGCTTACCCAGGTCAGTCACTTAGATCTATGTTGGACACGATGACGGACATAAACCTTTTCGTCATACTTAGATCTATGCTTCAAGACATGGCAGACGTCAGCCTTTTGGTGCTATTTGTATCATTCTGTGTGTGCTTGTTGTTTTACAAGGTAATTATTTTTCGTTAATATACAAACTCCTTCAATATTTGAAATGAAATCGAAATTTTAACAATTCAATGGGCACGGTCAACTATATCCATGCTCCATGGTTTTATAACACTAAGTCCGAAATGTGACATGGAACACAAATATGATACACATTTTGTGTTGACCATTGTGCTAATTTGTGTGTACTACACATGCGGAAATTTTTTGTTGACCATTGCGCTCAGGCGTGTGCATCCTGTAACTTTATGCAAAGCTGCCCGACGCAGCGGCTGCGACTCGCCCATGACCCCCTATGATTTAAGTATGCAAAACTAACATAAAACTATCTACCGGTATTTGCATCCCAAACCACTCCGTAAAACAAGGAAAACTCGACTTCGATCAGAAGTGTGTGTGTGTGCATACATGTGATAACCTGCTGAGGCATGTCAGGTAGATTTTACCGACGCGACAAAATATATGATGGAGAAAAAAGAAATTTATGTGTTTGTTTTATACTTTTTCACATTCATACTTTATCATTATAAACCTTACATTACACACAACATATACACGCATAAATAAGCAAAGAGTATAGACCCAGACCTATAGGAGCTGTCTAGTCAGGGTCTGCTCTATTTGCTTATGATATAGGAATGATCCTACACTTTTCGGTTTGGAAAAAAATCCAATGTGGTGTTTAAAGGGCGATAATTCATTTGTCGCTACCGGGACACCGTAGATAATAGCAGCTCAGCACATCGCTCATTTCACATTAAAAGCGTGGTATGCATGAGGTTACCCAGGAAGGACAGTCACTTAGATCTATGCTGGCCAGGATGGAGGACACAGTCTAATAGCCATGTTTATTTGATTTTTGGCGTGCTTGTTGGTTTACATGGTAATTATTTTTCGTTGATATACAAACTATTTCAATATTTGAAATGAAATCGAAATTTTAACAAATCAATGGGCACGGTCAACTGTATCCATGAGAAAAGTACTGCATAAGGTAACCCAGGTAAGTCACTTGGTTCTACAGTTTACAAGATAGAAGACGTTCATTCAGATTTGAGTAACCTGATGCTGATATTTCTATGCTTTTTGGTGTGTTTGGTGTTACACAAGGTAATTATTTTTCGTTAATATACAAACTCCTTAAACTTTCGATTTCATTTCAAATATTGAGCAAATCAATGGGCACGGTCAACTGTATCCATGCTCCATGGTTTTATAACACTAAGTCCGAAATGTGACATGGAACACAAATATGATACTCCTTTTGTTAATTTGTGTGTACTACAAATGCGGTCAATTGTATCCATGCTCCATGGTTTTATAACACTAAGTCCGAAATGTGACATGGAACACAAATATGATACTCCTTTTGTTAATTTGTGTGTACTACAAATGCGGAACATTTTTGTTGACCATTGCGCTCAGGTGTGTGCATCCTGTAACTTTATGCAAAGGTGCCCGACGCAGCGCCTGCGAATGACCCCAATCAATCAATAAAATGAACTTATCAGTTGGATCCAGATCATTGTTATATATTGTCACTACGGAACATTGATTTGGATTTAATACACCCGGTAAATTAAGGTTTGATGAAGAGATGCTAAATACTTTGGATTCCGATCAATTTCAAACTTAGTTATTTTCAGATCATACAATGAATTATTGGTACAGAATGTCGATTTCGATCCCTTTTGCTGTACGTTCACATTTATGTTATGTTCGGTAGCACGTACTATTTAATATTATTTAACTATTGGTGGATTTACCTTTGCTAACAGTTTGGATTCTGATGAGACTCCGAGTAACTTGGCATGTCATTGATCAGAATCCAAGCTGTTTGTCACTGAGATTATATTTTCGCAAAGAAATGGCAGAATAAAATAAAGTTTTAAAATTTCAGCAGATAATATAGCAGACGACAAAACAATGTACCAGACAAAATATTACTTAGCACGCTTTGAGTAAATAACGAGAAGGTAAACGGTTAGGGTCAATCAATTGCTAATTGGATTATGTGAAAACGAACTCACGGTATAACATCAAAGTGACAAGTAACCTTTCAGTAGAAAAATTATATCAGAATTATCACAATAAATCTGTATATCGGAGGCTAAAGTAAACGTGAAAATGATAATTGGCAATTAATTTAATAAACTATCTGTCTTTCAAAAATGTTGGTCAGTTCAAAAGCGTTGAATGATTCAGAATTTTGGGCTCGTGAAAGCAGGATCCACATCCCGAGCTGTATCTGTTAAATACCTGCTTAGTACGTTTGAAAGCACATATCCTGTGTGAAAAGAGCGCTATATAAATGTGGTATAATGATAATAAACTAGAGGTTGTTGTCACAAAAACGGATGTCTCCCCTCTAATAAAAACAATATGTAAAGGGAAATCACTAAAATGTTATGGACTTGATGATTGATGTTTCCCCTAATTATGCGCTTTCCACATCACATTTTTCAAGAAAATGATAACCGCTAACTCCAAAAATATTGATACCAGAGTTATGGCCCTTGTGCAGGACACTTTCATTATGCCCTTTCCATAAATGAAATGTCATTCCAATAGCATCAGTCGAACAGGAGTTATTGATCGGATAAAATAATGTAACTAAGGGCAACAACTCCAAAAGTAATGAAGCCAGGGTTATGACCCTTGCTTGTGTGGCGGCCGTAAAACGTCGCCCGTACTTCATTTTCAGTGTTGTTGAGATCATGAATTTCAGTACTTGTTCTGAAAATCGAATACGGCTTAAGCCGCGGCTAGGGGGCGTGAGCAGTGTTGCACTTTCAATTACTATTTATGAACAGACTCAAAACCGAGTCTGCAATTTTCTCTTTTTGTGTTGCAATTTTTGCTCTCGGGGGATTACCTCCCTCCTTGTATGAAGTTTCACTCCAATGGCATGTGCCATATAGGAGTTATCATCCGGCCGGTGCTAGGGGGCGTGAGCAGTGTTGCACTTTCAATTACTATTTATGTGCCATATAGGAGTTACACATCCGGCCGGTGCTAGGGGGGCGTGAGCAGTGTTGCACTTTCAATTACTATTTATGAACAGACTCAATAAAACGGAGTCTGCAATTTTCTCTTTTTGTGTTGCAATTTTTGCTCTCGGGGGATCACCTCCCTCCTTGTATGAAGTTTCACTCCAATGGCATGTGCCATATAGGAGTTATCATCCGGCCGGTGCTAGGGGGGCGTGAGCAGTGTTGCACTTTCAATTACTATTTATGTGCCATATAGGAGTTATCATCCGGCCGGTGCTAGGGGGGGCGTGAGCAGTGTTGCACTTTCAATTACTATTTATGAACAGACTCAATAAAACGGAGTCTGCAATTTTCTCTTTTTGTGTTGCAATTTTTGCTCTCGGGGGATCACCTCCCTCCTTGTATGAAGTTTCACTCCAATGGCATGTGCCATATAGGAGTTATCATCCAGACAAAAAATTGTGTTTTTTTACAATGGGCAATAAATCCAATATTAGTGAAGCCAGAGTTAAGGACCTTATGCATGACCCTTTCGTCATGATCTTTCCATATATGAAGTTTAAATCCAATGGCATGAGCCATATAGGAGTTGTGGTCCAGGCAAAAAAGCGTGCATTTTTTACAAAGGGCATTCCTTTATTAGTGAAGCCAGAGTTATGGACCGTGTGCAAGACACTTCCTCTCATTATGCTTTTTCCATATATCAAGTTTCAATCAACTGGCACTAGGCATATTGAAGTTATCGTCCGGACAAAAAGTGTGACGGACAGACAACTCTCACGAAAACAATGTCTCCCCCATATAAATATGGGGGGAGACATAATAGTAAGGTTTAAACAGTGATAATCTATATATATATATATATCATTTCAACAGCCTGTAAACAGCAATAAATGGTTTAAACAGGTTGAGATTACCTATACAATTGTAATGTAATATAGGTGCCGAATCGTCTAGGACCGAGTTGTCTAGAAATCATCAAAAGCAGATAAATTAGTCTAAATGAATGAATGAATGAATGGTGTTTTACGGCCCATCGACACTGATGGTCATATAGAGCCGAATAAATAATGTAAATAAAACTATATGATGAAATCAAATAAGGACAATCTCACTAGAATAAATTAGTCTAAAAACTAGAGATCCAAAGCAATTTTGGAAAGCAACAAGTCTGTAAGACACAGTGTTGCCCCCGTGTAGGTGCTTGCCTAGCTGCACGTAAAATTTCCAGGTCATTTGACCATGACCTTGGGCTTGCGGGCAGCATGGGCTGTGTGTGCAATGAAAGTATGGATGGTGTTAAATGTGTATATGCAATTCGATGGCAATACATACAGTGGTTAGGGAGATACAAAATGTGTATATGCAATTCGATGGCAATACATACAGTGGTTAGGGAGATACAAGACAATGAAAAAACTGACAAAAACTACACGTAACTGTGACAACCAATGGCAATACATACAGTGGTTAGGGAGATACAAGACAATGAAAAAACTGACAAAAACTACACGTAACTGTGACAACCAGGTAAAATTTCTAAGTCATTTGACCTCGACCTTGGGCGGGATGCCAAATGGTAGCACAGATGGTAATTGATGTGTATGTGAAGTTTCATTTGTATAAGCTTAGAGACTTGTGACACTTGAAAAACTGAAAACCAACTGCACCTAAAAGCGTGACAGACGGACGGACGGATATGTGCAAAACAAAATGCCCCTGACTATCGTCAACGAGGGCATAATAATAAAAACACTACAACACTAGCATCTTTAAACGATCTTCAAGACGGAAATACAGAAACTAGGAAATAAACAAAGCGATAACCGAAACGGAGATTTATTATGGCTGTAAATACCCAGGTAGGGACAATATAGTAAATGAACATATCAAAAACTCTGAACTATATGTTACCCATTTATGTTAAATTGTTCAGCATAAAACTTGACACAGGCATTATACTACATGGCTGGACAGACGGTATTATAAAACCAATTTATAACAAGAGTGCCAGTGGGCACAATATACGCCCGTCGAGGTTTTGGTCAACATACACTGGGGTTAACGTATTTGCTAAATTCAAATTCTAAGTCCAAGTTTCAAGGTTGTAAATAGGCGTACTAAACGCTTAAGATGAAGATGAAACTTGTGATGGTGAACAAATGGTTCAAGTTTAAAAGCTTTATCTGAAAGGATTGGTTAAAATTCCAAGCTAAAAAGCGTCATAATTATGTCCTCTTGCCTATAGGTGAAACTTGTGATGGTGAGCAAGTGTTCCAAGTTTAAAAGCTTAATCTAAAAGGGTTATGTAAATAAGTGGACTTTAACCAAAACTTCATAGTTAAAGGGGGCATAATTCTGTCAAAATGTTGGACAGAGTTATGTACTCTTGCCTACAGGTAAAGCTTGTGATGGTGAACAATTGTTCCAAGGTTAAAAGCTTTATCTCTAAGGATTCTGTAAATAGATGGACTTTAACAAAGCCTTAACCATAAATTCTAAGTTAAAAAGGAATGATTCTGTCAAAATGCTTGAAAGAGTTATGTACTCTTGTCTACAGATTAAGATTGTGATGGTGAACAAGTGTTCCAAGTTTAAAAGCTTATGTAAATAAATGGACTTTAACAAAGCCTTAACTAAAAATTCTAAGTTAAAAAGGGACATAATTCAATCAAAATGCTTGACAGAGTTATTTACTCTTGCCTACAGATGAAGGTTGTGACGATGAACAAGTGTTCCAAGTTTTATGTAAATAAGTGGACTTGTTCCACATAAATTGAGGTTAACATTTTTGCTTTTGTTCCACATAAATTGAGGTTAACATTTTTGCTTAACGCAAATTCTAAGTCCAATAAAGCGACCTTGACCTTGGATAAATGAGCCGGGACTTAGCTGGCTACTGTAGCATGTTTAGATAAACATTTTGGTCAAATTTGGGAAGGATCCACCAAGCGGAACTTGAGTTAGAGATGTTACAGACGGACCGGTTAACATTTTTGCTAAACGCAAATTCTAAGTCCAATTGTGTGACCATGAACTTGGATAAACTACTGTAGCATGTCTAGATAAACATTGTGGCTATATTTGAGAAGGATCTACCAAGCGGAACTTGAGTTAGAGATGTTACAGACGGACAGACAGCGCAATTCCATAATACGTCCCGTTTTTTCAAACGGGCATATAAAAATAAAGGCAACCCTAAAGCATCTGGAAAAACATCGTCCAATATCAATACGAGGTTGTTTTGGGAATCTCTTCACAAAAGACTCCACAACTACGCCGAAGAAACGGATCTTATTAACAACATTCAGGCAGGTTTCAGAAAACACTCAACTATCAATAATATATTTATTTTAAACGAGATGTCACAGTCACGTGACATATGCCCCCAAATATTGTACCATGTGACCTTGACATTTGAACCATGGACCAGGGAGTTGACACGTCTTTGTAAGGTGAACATTTGTGCCAGGTTCCTTTGAAATCCATTCACAGATAAACAAGTAATTGTACCCTGTGACCTTGACCTTTGACATATGGACCAGGGAGCTGAACACGACACATCGTCTTTGTCTGGTGAACATCTGTGCCAAGTTATATTGAAATCCATTTATAGATAAAAATGTTAGACCGGACACGAAATTTGTGACAAAGTAATTGTATTCTGTGACCTTGACGTTTGACCCATGGACCAGGGAGTTGAAAGCGACACATCGTCTCTGTCTTGTGAACATTTGTGCCAAATCATATTGAAATCCATTGATATATTAAGAAGTTACAGAGCGGACACGAAATTTGTGACAAAGTAATTGTACCCTGTGACCTATGGACCAGGGAGTTAAACGCGACACATCGTCTCTGTCTGGTGAACATTTGTGGCAAGTTATATTGAAATCCATTGATAGATAGTTACAGACCGGACACGAATTTGGGACGGATGGAAGGACAGACGGACAATGCGATTACTATATGCCCGCCTTTGGGGGCATAAAAATCTGATATAGTGCAAACAGGTCGACAGAAATGCTTCATTGATTTTAAACAGGCTTTCGACTCAGTGTGGCGAGATGGGCTTTGGATTAAACTTATCGACCACAATATTACTGGCAAATGTTTCTCAGTTATATACAATATGTACTAAAACAAAGGGATCTCGCAGCAATTCGAATGTTTAGGAGTAACAGAAGGTGAACATTTGTCACCTTTATTTTCCTTTCCATTTGTCTTAATGATCTGGCTAATAATATAGATGTAAACAGAGTAAAGAGTACACACGGAAGCAATTGTCGATCATTTAATATACCCAACACTTTTTACCTTCTTATATGCAGACGATACTATTATTTTTAGCAACGATGAAAATTACTTCCAGCTTGCACTACCTACTGTGACACTAAAGATAAATATCTCAAAAACGAAGATTATGGTGTTTTCAAAAGGTAATCACAAAGACAAAAGAAATTATAAAATAGTCGGCAATGAAACAGTTGATATAGTGCATGGCTACAAATATCTAGGACTGTTTTTCACAAAATCTGGATCATTCTTAAAAACGAAATCATATATTGCAGAACAAACAAATAAAGCACTTTATGCATTGCCACTACCCTGTGACCTACAGATTGACATATTTGAGAAAACTAAAACCAATTTTGCTTTATGGCTGCGAAGTATGGGGTTATGGTAACCTCGACATTTTGGAAAAAGTAGTTAAATTTTTCAAGTATATTTTCAATATGAATAAATCAACACCCTTTCATATTTAAGTAAAAAGTAAAATTATATCATACTGGGCAAAACTAATTGAAAACAGTTATTCAATGGGCAATCTTAAGTCATCAAGGCAAACGTGTTTTTTAATTTTGAACTTGTACTCGCAGAGGAAACTAAAATCTATATGGTTTGATAACATCAAAAATATATTACGTTTATTAGGATATACTGGAATTTGGTATTGCCAAAGTTTTTCAAGTAGGAAATGGTTGCTCAGATCAACATGACCAAACTTACGGCTATGTTTATCAAAAAATGGTATTCTGAAATACAAGCTACGTCAAACGCAAATTTTTATTAACTTGTAAAATCAAGTTCGGACTAACATTTAAACACTCCCCTACGATCTTTGTAAGTCCCACGTCGCTTTTCGAACAAGAATGAATGGTGTTTTACGGCCCATCGACACCGATGGTCATATAGAGCCGAATGAATAATTTAAAGTTCCCTCAGGGAATCCGCTTGAAATAACTTATTTCTGATTAAGATTAAATCAGGACATTCAATGAGAATGTGCCGAATGGTATAAGGCTCAAAACAAAATAAACATTCAGGTTGAACATCACCTTTCAGTAAAAATGTCAAATTCTTATTCTGGCCAATACGACCTCATCACGCCGAAATGGCAGGAAAGAACAAAAATGTTTACCTAAAATAGGTTTAAGAGCATGGCAGTAAGACGGTGGGTCAATTTTTGGGCAAGGCTATTTTGTACGAACTCTACCAGACTCAATAAAAGAGTAGCACTGTGGGCTGTTTCTAAATCAGATCATTGCAGAAAATGTTACTTTTTTGTTAAGAAATTGTAAGTGTTAGGTTTGCAATGCTTTTGTGATGTTTCTACTCCAATTTCTATGGTTCATATTGTTAGATCTGTTCGAGAAACCTTAATGGAAAAGTGTACGGAGGACTGATTGGCCCAGATAAATTCACAAGTAGGCTCGTCTGGCCGCGGCCGAAATAAGCTTAGAACAACCTGCACAATGATTTACGACCTAGTCACATGGCAGCATTTAGCAAATTTAGATGTGGCGTTGCACCCATTCGTTTAGAAACCCAGTCTTCTACATCGGATCCTCGAGATCCTTTGTCCTATAGGGAAATCGCTTGCTTCAGCTGTGTATAAAGTTTATTGTAGAATTATATTTAAGTCATAAGGGGCAGTAACTTCAAAGTTATCAGGGGGAGACACTTAAAAAACTCAGATGCACAACAACTCATGCTGGTGAACATTCCTGTGAAGTTTGACGACTCTAGCCCTACTGGTTTCTGAGATACATGCAGCACAAAGTTTCTCTAACTTCAAGTGAATATATCAGGGGCAGTAACTCAAGAATTATCAGGGGAGACAATTAAAATACCAGGTGCACAACAACTCATGCTGGTGAACATTCCTGTGAAATTTGGTGACTCTAGCCCAAGTGGTTTTAAAGATATGCAAGACACAAAGTTTCTCCAAATTTAAGTAATCAAATCAGGGGCAATAACTCCAATCAAAGGGAGACAATTCAAATATCCCAGGTGCACAACAACTCATGCTGGTCAACCTTCCTCTGAGGTTTGGTGACTCTAGCCCTAGTGGTTTCAGAGATATGCACGACACTAAGAAAAGTTTGTCTAATTATATGTAATCAGGGGCAGTAACTCCAAAGTTAAAAGGGGAGACAATTAAAAACATTCCTCTGAGGTTTGGTGACTCTAGCCCTAGTGGTTTCAGAGATATGCACGACACTAAGAAAAGTTTGTCTAATTATATGTAATCAGGGGCAGTAACTCCAAAGTTAAAAGGGGAGACAATTAAAAACATAGGTGCACATTGCTGGTGAACATTTCTGTGAAGTTTGGGGACTCTAGCACAACTGGTTTCAGAGATACGCGCGACACAAAGTTTGTATAAATTTAAGTATTCATATCGGGGGCAATAACTCAAGAATTTTCAGGAGACAATTCAAAAACCATAGATGCACAACAACTCATGCTGGTGAACATTTCTGTGAAGTTTGGGGACTCTAGTACTAGCGGTTTCAGAGATACGCGCAACAACGTTTTTCTAATTTTAAGTCATTAGGGGCAGTAACTCCTAAGTTATCAGGCGGAGACAATTCAAAAACACCAGGTGCACAACAACTCATGCTGGTGAACATTCCTGTGAAGTTTGGCGACTCTAGCCCAACTGGTTTCAGAGATACGCGCGGCACAAATTTGTGACGGACAGACAGACAACTCTGGCAAAAACAATATATCTCCTCATAAATGGGGGAGACATAATAAGCTTTGGGAGAGACTGAGAGCAACACATTTTCAGGTAAACTTATTTTAGCTGTAAAGTATTTGTACAATGAGGTGTCATCCTGCGTAAAAGCAAACAGTCGTAAAACTGAATGGTTCGATGTTAAATGTGGTTTGAGACGAGGATGTATTCTCGCCCCTGTTGTTCAACCTTTACATAAATGACCTGTGTTTGTACTTGAAATCGCTTGATATTGGTATTAATATAGGAAATGACAAGATATTTATTTTGTTGTATGCCGATGACAGTGCATTGCTATCAGAAAATGAGAACGATCTTCAAATTTTCTTGGACACCTTGAATAATTGGTGCAATGTGAACTAGAGGTTTTTGTCACAAAAACGGATGTCTCCCCTCTAATAAAAACAATATGTAAAGGGAAATCACTAAAAATGTTATGGTCTTGATGAATGATACTTCCCCTCATTGCGTTTTCCACACTACATTTTTCAAGAAGAAAATGATAACAGCTTATAACTCCAAAAATACTGATATCAGATTTATGGCCCTTGTGCATGACACTTACTTTCAACATGCTCTTTCCAAAAATAAAATGTCATTCCAATAGCATCAGTCGAACAGGAGTTATTGATCGGCCAAAAAATGTAACAAAGGGCAATAACTCCAAAAGTATTGAAGCCAGAATTATGGCCCTTGTTCACGACACTTTCTCTCATCATGCTCTTTCCATGCATGAAGTTTCAATACGATGGCAAGAGCCATGTAGGAGTTATCGTCCGGACAAGAAAGAATTAAACAAATGTACAAGGGGCAATAACTCTAAATTTATTGAAGCTCTAGTTATAGATCTTATGCATGACACTTTCTCTTATCATGATCGTTCCATGTATGAAGTTTCACTCCAATGGCATGTGACACATAGGAGTAATCATCCGGACAAAAAAATTGTGATTTTTTTACAAAGGGCAATAACTCCAATATTAGTGAAGCCAGAGTTATGGACCTTGTGCATGACACTTCCTCTCGTTATGATCTTTCCATATATGAAGTTTTAATCCAATGGCATGAGCCATATAGAAGTTATCGTCCAGACAAAAAATTGTGATTTATTTTTACAAAGGGCAATAACTCCTATATTAGTGAAGCCAGAGTTATGTACCTTGTGCATGACACTTCCTCTTATCATGCTCTTTCCATATATGAAGTTTCAATCAACTGGCATCAGGCATATTGAAGTTATTGTCCGGACAAAAAATTATGATATTTTTTACAAAGGGCAATAACTCCAATATTAGTGAAGCCAGAGTTATGGACCTTGTGCACGACACTTCCTCTCGTCCTGATCTTTCCATATATGAAGTTTCAATCCACTGGCATGAGCCATATAGGAGTTATCGTCCGGACAAAAAAGTGTGATTTTTTTTTACAAAGGGCAATAACTCCAATATTAGTGAAGCCAGAGTTATGGACCTTGTGCTCTTTCCATATATGAAGTTTCAATCAACTGGCATCAGGCATATTGAAGTTATCGTCCGGACAAAAAGTGTGACAGACAGACGGACAGACAGACAGACAGACAACTCTCACAAAAACAATATGTCTCCCCCATATAAATATGGAGGGAGACATAATGATATGAGTATAAATGTAAGTAAGTACTGAATCTACGGCAAGATCAGATTTCATTTTTAAATGTGGTGATAGCAAGGCTCTCTTGTAAGAACTCTACAAGACTCAATAAAAGAGTAGCACTGTGGGTTGTTTCTAAAACAGATAATTGCAGAAACCTTTGTAACCGTTACTTTTAAAGAAAATTTTAAGATAGTTAGTTTGCAATGCTTTTGTGATCTTTCTACTCAATCTTCTAAGGTTCATATTGTTAGATCTATTCGAGAAACCTTAATGGAGAAGTGTACGGAGGACTGGTCGACTCGGGTAAATTCACAAGTAGGCTCGTCTGGCCGCGGCCGAAATAAGCTTAGAACATACTGTAAATTTAAAAGTGTATGTCAGGCAGAGAGATACTGCACAATGATTTTACCACCTAGTCACAGGTCAGCTTTTAGCAAATTCAGATGTGGCGGTGCGCCCATTCGTTTAGAAACCGGCATATTTGAGGGTCTTCCAGTCAATCGTAGGCTTTGTCTTTTTTGCCATGCAGGTCTTGGAGAACGAGAGCCATGTTCTTTTAAATTTTACTTTGTATGATGACATAATAGATACATTTTTGATCATGCATCTGCTTTGCTCCAAGCTTCACTTCTTTTGAAGATTCTGAAAAGCTGGAGCCAATTTTCACTGAAACTGGATTGATAAGTTTCGGCAGTCTTGTCATGAAATTCTGCGGAGGCGGCGATTATTTTTAAGAAGATAATAGTGTAACAGAAAGCTAAGGTGCACAGTTGTAGTTTTTTTTCTATAAACCGTTAAGTATGTTTGTGTTGCCAAATCCTGCTTTAACTAGCAACATGTAGTCCTGGAGTAGTTAGCCCAGGACTTGCTTTTTCTGGACTGACGATATTTTAATTAACTATCTGTTTTTGTATCTTTTTATAAAATGTCGGTGTAGAAGTGTTTCATATAGTTTTCCCGTACTTTTAAATTATGACGTCATTTAAGTCGCTTGTTTACCTCTAGGCTCTAACGTTTCATTTTGGCAGACATCGTTATTATACCCCCTTTTGAAAAAATGGGGGTATATTGCTTTGCACATGTCGGTCGGTCGGTCTGTCGGTCGGTAGATCGATGGTTTCCGAACGATAACTAATAAACGACTTGGCCTAGAATCTTCAAACTTGCTGTGGTGGTTGGTCATGACCACTAGATGACCCCTATTGTTTTTGAGATCACTAGGTCAAAGGTCAAGGTCACCATGACCTAAAATGGTGAAATAGTTTCCGATCAATAACTGCTCAAGGGTTTGGCTTGGGATCTTCAAACTTGCTGTGGTGGTTGGTCATGACCACTAGATGACCCCTATTGATTTTGAGGTCACTAGGTCAAAGGTCAAGGTCACCATGACCTTAAATGGTTAAATGGTTTCCGATCAATAACTGCTCAAGGGTTTAGCTTAGAATCTTTAAACTTGCTGTGGTAGTTGGTCATGACCACTGGATGACCCCTACTGATTTTGAGGTCACTAGGTCAAAGGTCAAGGTCACCATGACCTGAACTGGTAAAATGGTTTCTGATCAATAACTGCTCAAGGGTTTGGCTTAGGATCTTCAAAATTGCTTAGGTGGTTGGTCATGACAACTAGATGAGCTCATTGTTTTTTAGGTCAAAGGTCACGTTCACCATGACCTTAAGTGGTGAAATGGTTTGCGATCAATAACTGCTCAAGGGTTTGGCTTAGGATATTCAAACTTGCTGTGGTAGTTGGTCATGACCAGTAGATAACCCCTATTATTTTTTAGGTCACTAAGTCAAAGGTTAAGGTCACCATGACCTTAACTGGTGAAATGGTTTGCGATTAATAACTGCTCAATGGTTTGTCTTAGGATCTTCAAACTTGCTGTGGTGGTTGGTCATGACAACTAGATGACCCCTATTGATTTTGAGGTCACTAGGTTAAAGATCAAGGTCATCATGACCTTAACTGATGAAATGGTTTCCA
This sequence comes from Azorinus chamasolen, assembly GCA_963576725.1. Lineage (NCBI taxonomy): Eukaryota > Metazoa > Mollusca > Bivalvia > Cardiida > Solecurtidae > Azorinus > Azorinus chamasolen. The sequence goes on from OY755236.1 coordinate 428,055, forward strand.
ATTAATAACTGCTCAATGGTTTGGTTCGGGATCTTCAAACTTGCTGTGGTAGTTGGTTGTGACCACTTGATGACCCCTAATGTTGTTAAGGTCACTAGGTCAAAGGTCAAGGTCACCATGACCTTAATATGTAAAATGTTTTCAGATCAATAAATGATCAGTGGTTTGGCTTAGGATATTCAAAGTTGCTGTGGTGTTTAGTCATGACCGCTAGATGACCTCTATAGTTGAGGTCACTAGATCAAAGGTCAGGGGGTCTTGGGGGGGGAGGGGGTATACATGTTTTACAAACATCTCTTGTTCATGTTGTGAAGTTGTCCGGAGGAGGAATTTTATTTACATTTTGACTTTGGTGATGGTGAAAGTGGGATAAGGATGAGGTTGGGTACCCGTAAACCAGGTTTTAAGTCCCCCAGTAGCTTATTTTGGTTACTGACCGTTCCAAGGCGGTACTCCTGCTTTCAGCCTATGGTCAATTTTGTTGTTCACATATGCTTAATGTTTTTCGTCTTGATATGCGTCCTGTTATGTTTTGTGGCATACCGTTTCTTGTTTGATGGTGTTTGGTACGGTGTCATTTCGTGTGTGGCTCTCCCCGTTCGACTATTTTTCCATATTTACTGACACGACGTGTGTGCCGTGTGGCGGCCGTAAAACGTCTCCCCGTACATACAATCGATAATGTTATTTCTCCCCTTTCAGAGGGTGTTACTTGCGTTATTTCACCATCACCCTATGCACCACATGGTAGATTCTGTTTATATGGATATATGGGGTCATCTGAATATTTGATTGTTTTACTTATTTAGTGTCGTAAGACACCAAAATATCTAGCTTTCTATATCAATTTTAATGGTTTATTACCTAATTAGTGTCGCAGTGCCATAGAGCTCTGCTTACTCACTCTGACTGCCTTTCCATCTATATTTTCTGCGCTATTTGACCTATTTATAGTAGCAGTAACAATACATTTTTATCAATTCATATATTTGGCACTATTTGACCTATATAGGATCGCAGTGTTAATGAGCCTAAACTTGCTCACCTCAATGCATCGATATAACCAATTTAAGATCGCAGAGCCTAAGAGCCGAACTCGCTCTTTCCATCTGGATACCCATGTATCGTTGAACACAGTATGGTGACCCTCTACTTATAACTAATTTTCATTTACATGTTTTATGGGAATTTAAGATATAGGCAATGCCTCTAGAGTCCCATATCTGTCTGTCACGCCAGTGGGTATCGAGCAACTTCTTGAAAGTGTCTGTATTTGGTGCATCAACGACTCTGCGGAAGTAGATTCCAGTGATTTATGACACGAATGCTGAAGAAGTTTTGTCGTAGCTTTAAGGATTTTTCTAGCTTTGGTTTGTATAACTTCAGACTTTGACCACGAGTAGATGAAGAGGTAGATATATTGAAGAATTGAGATACATCCAAACAGTATTTGCCTGTCAAAAGTTTATGTACTTCAATTAAATCTCCTCGTAACCGCCTTCTCTCAAGAGATAGATCTACATGTCTAATGATTTTAGCCGATCTTCGTATGTTTAATTTCTGGCACCATTTTAGTTGCACGATGTTGTATCTTTTCCAAGCATTCAATATCCTTTTTCAGGCAAGGGTACCATGACTGAACACAGTATTCTAGGTGAGGTCGTTCATATGAACTGTATGTTTATGAAACTATTTTTATCTATCGATATATGTTTGAAATTTCTTCTCAGCATCCATAGACATTGTGTTGCTTTTTAGCAGCGTTAGAACACTGGGTTAACAGTCATTTTTAACTGTAACACCGAGGTCTCGTTCCTTCTCAACCGTCTCTAAATCTGTCATTTAGCGTATATGTATGATTTGGGTTATTTGCACCGAAGTGAATAGTCTTGCATTTGTCAGTGTTTAACTCCAGAAGCCATGCATTAGACCACTCCTGAAGAGTGTTTAAGTCATCTTAAACTTTCTACAATATATTGGTTACCAAAACTACCTTAAAAAACATATAAAGCGCGTTTCATTGCAAATTCTAGTTCATGTACAACTACTAAAATGTCTATACTTTTGACTTCTTGTTTAACGAAGGTAAAGGAACATGTAACATTCTACTGTGATAAGACTTATGAAAATTCTGGAATAAATCCCTTCTGGTCTACTAAGAACTCTTCAGAAGTCTTAAACAAACTTAAGAGCAAAAGGTATCTTGTACCCACTGTAAGCACGTACGATTTTTCTACTCTGTACACAACTCTTCCTCATTTTAATTAAGGATAAGCTTACTAACTTAATCCAGAAAGTATTTGCCAGAGAAAAACATCATTCTTGGCATGTAATGCTGTAAAAGCTTTCTTTACTGACGAGCAAATGAAATATAACACCAATTCGACTTGCTCAGAATCACTAACCTTTCTTTTGGATAACATATTTGTACGTTATGGGAATGCTATATACCGTCAGGTAATTGGTATTCCTATGGGTACGAATTGTGCACCACTTGTCGCAGATTTGTTTTTGTACTGCTATGAGAGAGATTTCATGTTGCGTTTGATTCCTCAATCACAAGAAGATGTTATAAAAGCCTTCAATGAAACTTGTCGATGTTTGGATGATATTTTTATGGCGTTCAAACGCCATATACTAGTCGGTCTCTTTACGGCAACGAGTTCACTTGTCTAGTGAACATGCGCAAGACAAAATAGTTTTCTTCAAGTCTACACTAGTTGTAAAATGTTCATGTATTTGTTTACTCTTCATGTATTTAATAATAATTCGCGGTGTGAGATAATTACTACTAATCTACACAAAGATAAACTTTTTTTTAAAGTCTTGAATTTTAATAAACTCTAAGTACGTCGATGCTCCAGAGTGGGCCCTGTACTTTAATCGGAAGAAGAAGAAGAAGACGCGAACGAATATTTTTGCCGTAGTTTTCGCAACACATTGGCATTCTAAAGCAGAAGGAATATAGCCGAGGTTTCCGATTGCATTTTTATACCCATTCGTAACTGATTAGCATAATATTATAGACCTACATCTTCAGCCAATCAAACTGCCTTTTGCATCGCATTCGGTCATTTCCGTTTGACTCGTACTCAAAATTAGAAATAGGAAGTTTCATAAAGGACAAGGTCAAAGAAATCCCATATACACATTTATCACGCATCGAACAGCGTGTTTTGACTGGCACCCAACCTCAACACAAGTCTTAAGTCTTACAAGAAGTAAAACCGTAAAAACACGGGGTTCTATCGGCTTATCAAAGTAAGTATTATCCATAGAAGGTTTTCAACACATATTCAATCAAATTATATTCCAGTGTCAATAACAACTGTCTCTTCTATGTATCGTGTAACCGCCGAGTCTGCTCAAGACGTTTGTGTCGTGTAAAAGCGAAAGTAGGTAGCAATTTGTTGAAATGTCTTTCCCAGCTTACAACTCTACTTCTGACTGTAGTTCTGAATTTGAGTTTCATCAGGTTCCAAACAACTACCGTAATTGTATGTACATGTATAGATCTACTTAGTAATTAAAAATAAAAACAGTCTACCTTCAAATTTGTAAGCAGACTACATTTATTCAAAATAAACGAGTGCTGAACATGGAAAAATAAATGTTATGTGTAAGAATTAGTTGAACAAAAAATGTCGGATTATAGGTAGCCTTTGTATCATTTTGATGTTGTGCTTCAGTTTTTGCATCAGCTTAGGACATGAAAGCATTAATTGACCCTTTACTTCATGAATATTCATATATGAAATAATGACATCATGAATATAATTAAGATATTCTTTTGCCATAGTAGAAACTAGAAGCATGTCAATATATAAACAGCAGATCATGAGAGGGCTCCTTTTGTTTCAGTCTGTCATATTTTTATGCCCCCAATCAAGAATCAAAGGGGCGGGGGGGGGGCTGACTTTGTTGGCTTGGCTCAAACTTTAATGTTGGCAATAACGTTGTAGCCATTGCACATACATACTTCAAACCTGGTATGTCTATGCAACTTACAGAGGCGAACATTTTTAAAAAAAATTAATTTTTATTTATATAAAAAAAATTTTGGGGGGAGGGGGGGGGGGGCTTATTAAAAGCACGGTTATATTACAGTTAAATGTCACATTACGGGTCAAATTTATATTTGTCACAATCAGGGGCATAGTGTTTCACAAAAATGTGTTGTTATTAATACCGTTATCAATTCAAAGACGTTATTGTTATTAACGTGTACATCAATTCCCCCCCCCCCCCCCCAATATCATCCATATCAAACCTGAACGCCATTATGGCCATTCAGGCCTTTGATTAACTTGGATAACCCTTTCTCTGATGCTCTGATTCCTACAATTTATCCTAAAGAACTCAAGTTGAAAGAGCTAACCCATCCGACAATTATGCAGCGTTTCTTGATCTAGACCTTAAAATTGATAATGGAATGATTTCCTCTAAAATATATGACAAAAGAGATGATAATTGTTAATTTTCCTCATCTAGACGGGGATGTTCCCCGTGCTCCATCTTACGGGATTTATATATCTCAACTTATTCGTTTTGCTAGAGCTTGTTCATCTATTGACAATTTTAACAGTCGAAATCTTATTTTAACTGAAAAACTGCTTAAGCAAGGATATAGATACCATGAACTAAGAAAAACTTTCTCTAAATTTTACTGTCGAAATCTCTCGCTTATTGGCAAGTACCAATGTAATCTCAAGGCGCTTCTGCGACACGGTATTTCACATCCTGAATTTTATGGTGATGTGGTTTATAAACTTCGTAAAATTATTGGACATACCCATTGTCTCACTTTGTTCATCAAATATGTTAAAAAATCATTAACAAGAGAGTCGTCACGGGTGACAAATGCCCCCAAAGTGTTTGACACCGAAATGCATTTTGGCGGAAAAACAATACAATGTAATGCAGGTGTAACATGAAATTTTGATGCTGTTAAAAATGACACAGGAGTCATTTCTTAACATTAGAAACAGAACCTTTGACGATTATGATAGCTAAGAAAAGAGCCGAGGGTCAAAACTTAGTTACTTCTCAACGTTAAAAAAGGACCCTGGGTTGATTGTCAACGTTTAAGGTATAGGAGATATGCTCTGGACAAGCTTTTTGTATCTGTTAAGGTATAGGAGATGTGCTCCGGACTGTAAAATTGAAGTCAAAGGTCAAGGTCAGTGATCTGAAAATGGTACACGACTCTCCGCCATCCCAAGATGAACTCACAAACCAAATTTGGAATCCGTAGCTGGTAAGGTATAGGAGAAATGCTCCAGACAAGCTTTGTGTAAAATCTAGGTCAAAGGTCAAGGTCACAGTGATCTGAAAATGGTACGCGACACACCGCAATCCCAAGATAAACTCACACACCAAATTTGGAATCCGTAGCTGGTAAGGTATAGGAGATGTTCTCTGGACAACCTTTTTTGTAAAATCGAGGTCCAAGGTCAAGGTCACAGTGATCTTAAAATGGTACGCGACATTCCTCCATCCCAAGATGAACTCACACCAAATTTGGAATCCGTAGCTGGATATACTCCGGACAAGCTTATTGCAGCTGGTAAGGTGTAAGCTTTGTGTAAAATCGAGGTCAAAGGTCAAGGTCACAATGACCTGAAAATGATACGCGACACTCCGTCATCCCAAGATGAACTCGCATACCAAATTTTGGATCCGTATCTGGTAAGGTATAGGAGATATACTCCGGACAAGCTTTTTGTAGCTGGTAAGGTATAAGCTTTTTTTAAAATCGAGGTCAAGGTCACAGTGATCTGGAAATGGTACACGACACTCCGCCATCCCAAGATGAACTCACACACCAAATTTGGAATCTGTAGCTGGTAAGGTAAAGGAGATATGCTCCGGACAAGCTTTTTGTAAAATCAAGGTCAAGGTCACAGTGACATGAAAATGGTACGCGACACTCCCCCATCCCAAGATGAACTCACACACTAAATTTGGTATCCGTAGCTGATGTGACAAAGGAAATATGCTCCGGACAAAAGGTAACCCCCCCCACACACACACACACACACACACACCCACCCACACACGCACGGTGTGATCACTATATTAAAGGGCATAAAAAGGGATATGATCCTGTAGTATTACAACATACTGCATGTTTGGTTGTCAACCCTTTTACAGTTGGCAATCACGCTGGCCTCTTTGCATGTACGCCGACAAGAAAGGTTTAGTACTCTATGAAGGCGACCTCTTAAATCCGGAAATGGAAGGAGAACGTCGGATATCTGTACTATTTCGTTTTTGTCGTACCCTTTATTACTTTTCTACATTTACTCTGTTTGCAGCTCAATCATTGAGTACACTAGCGATAGGTGGATACAGTTTGTTCACTTAAATGTTTTCGTTATACATGCACTTTACCACTGTATTTGCCGTCGCGGTTGTTGTAGATTAGTCGGAGGGGATACGTTTATTTACACTGTCTTTTAGGGTGGGGATGGAATAAGTGTGAGGTTGGGCGCCCATAAACCGGTTTAAACCCCCCGTGACTTTTGTCACTGACCGTTCCAAGGCGGTACTTCCATCTTCCCCTTTCGTATGTTTGTTTTGTCTTTGCGTCTGTTGTTGTTTTTATAGTTATGTTCATTTGTTGTTTCCTTGTGTTGCTATTCGGGCGACTGTTTGTTCTGTATGTGGTGTTTCCTGCATGACTCATTTTTGTACTTTTTGTATGACAGAAATTTTCACAGACATTGAAAATCTTTGAATCATCTTCAAACATTTTAAAGTTAGAATGTAAGGATTCAGGAAGTTCGTTCACATACAGTATAAACAGTAATGGTCCAATAACTGACCCCTGGGGCACTCCGCTGAAGACTTCTCTCTAACTTATATATTAGCCTCTTGAGAGAAACAGAATCAAAAGCCTTTTTGTAGTCCAGGTAGATCATATCTGTACATTTTCCCTGGTCAAGTGCATGAGTGATGTATTCAAAAGTTTCCAATAGATTGGTTAAGCATGATTTACCACTAACTAAATTATGAATACAACAACGGGCAAATTTCAAACTTTAAAACTACATTCTATGACATCTGTACAATTCCACAAAATGGTAATTCTATATGTTTCAACCTTCATTGTGTTTAAAGCCACTTTAGACCTTTATTCTGCAAAATCGTTTCACCTACCTTCTGTTTCTATTAATAACTGTTTTCACAATGGCCCAAAAGTGGTACTTCGTTAAATAAATCAATTCAACATACTACTGTAGTTAATATGATTCAAAATACAGATTTTGCAAGGAAGACGTAGAATGTATCCAACCATTGATAAGTGCAATGCTAAGAGGTATGTGTGCTGCAAACATCTATCTTGTTATTCTACCATTAAATCTACAATTAATGGCAGAGTTTTTACCACCAAATTTACATCTAATATTAACTGTAAAATTTCTCATGTGATTTACGTTTTAACATGAAATGCACCACTTTGTGGTATACAATATGTAGGACAAACTGGACGCTCACTAAAAACGAGATTTCGTGAGCATATATATCATTGCCGTAAAAATAAATTCTGACTCGGGATAATCCTCCGTGAGCAAAAATTGCAACACGAAACGAGAAAATTGCAGACTAGGTTTTATTGAGTCTGTTCATGAACAGTAATTGAAAGTGAAACACTGCTCACGCCCCCTAGCACCGGCTGAAGCGGTATTCAATTTTCAGAACAAGAAGTACTGAACTTCATGATCTCGAAGGATCAGAAGGTATAACAACACTGAGAATGAAGTACGGTTTCTATACCAGCATTTTCGTAAATCGGGTCATTCATTTAAAGATTGAATTACATTTTTGTTGTGTTCATCGATGTATAAATCCAGACCTGATCACACACAACTTGCATGAATTCCGACGGAATTCATTTAAAAAGTTGTGTGTGATCAGGTCTGGATTTATACATCGATGAACACTAGTGTTCCGATAATCGGTTATAATCGATGATTAATCAAAAAAGTATTTTCGATTTACTATCAATAGTAATTTTGCCATAATCGATTACTGACTGTATAATCTGTACAGCAGCATCAGTAATTTTCGTAGGCGTTTTAATGGGAACATAACTGTATGAAGTAATTTACCTTTATAATAAACCTCTACCAAGCTGTATTCTGTGACCATTCATTAAAATCGTCTCTTCGAGATGATTCTAATGAATGGTCACAGCATACCGTTTGGTTGACACAAAAAATTAGTTAGGTATTAGCTTGTTACATCAAGCTTTACATGCACAGAATCTCTGAAAGTATTTTCGATTTATTATAGATTTTTAATCGATAACAAATGTTCTAATGATTTTGGTCCGATTCTCCATCCCTAGTTACCATAACCCCATACTTCGCAGCCATAAAGAAAAATTGGTTTTACAGTTTTCTCAAATAAGTCAATCTGCAGGTCATAAGGTAGTGCCAATTTTTAATCCGTCTAAGCAATGCATAAAGAGCTTTATTTGTTTGTTCTGCAATATTTGATTTTGTTTTTAAGAATGATCCAGATTTTGTGAAAAACAGTGCTAGATATTTGTATCCATGGACTATATCAACTGTTTCATTGCCTTTTGTTCTTTTGTCTTGGTGATTACCTTTTGAAAACACCATACTCTTCGTTTTTGAGATGTTTATCTTTAGTTTCCAAGTGTCACAGTAGGTTTTGAAAACGTCTAGTGCAAGCTGGAAGTCATTTTATCGTTGCTAAAAATAATAGTATCGTCTGCATATAACAAGTTTGATGTATATTATTAAATCATCAACAATTACTTCCGTGTGTACTCCATTTACTCTGTTTACATCTTAATAATTAGCCTGATCATTAAGATAAATGAAAAATAAAAAGGTGACAAGTATTCACCTTGTCTTACTCCTATTAAACATTCGAATTGCTGCGAGATAACTTCATTAGTTTTAATTTGTGACTTTGTTTTGGTACTTATTGTATGTAGCATACATTTTCCAGTAATATTGTGATCGATACGTTTAATCCAAAGCCCATCTCGCCAAACTGAGTCGAAAGCCTGTTTAAAATCAGCGAAGCAGCAGTAAAGTTTCTGTCGACCTGTTTGCACTATATCAATCAGATTTTTTAAAAATAAATATATACTGAGCCAAAAAAAACCTGACTGCATAGTTGGCCTATTTTCGTGGAAATTGGTGGGCATGTTATTTATTTTGAAGTAATTTATTTAAATTGGATGTGATTGGAGCATGTATGTGGATTTTTTAGCTTTCTTGCATACGTAACGTAGGATTTAGACGCCAGTTTATATGGTAGGGGTGTAACTGAAAACAATTGGTTTGAAATTCCTTTAGTATGACAATACAAAGTATTGAAACATTTAAACACCCTTGATGTATATAAGGCAACCGGAAATGACAGTTTAGGACCAAAATTATTGCGTATTGCAGCTCCATATATAGCTGATAGTTTAACCCACCTTTGTAATGTAAGCATACAAACTGGCACATTCCCTAGCAAGTGGAAAGAAGCAAAAGTCAAGCCTTTGCATAAAATGGCTCGCATGAAGACGTTAATAATTACATACCTATTTCCATTCTCCCAATTGTATCCAAACTTATTGAAAAACATGTCCATGACTCTTTAATGAAATTTCTTGAAATCCATAGTCTAGTTTGTATGAACCAATCTGGATTCAGGCCGAACCATTCCTGCGAGTCAGCGCTTATCAATATAGTTGAGAAATGGCTGAAGGCATTAAATGATGGGGAACTAGTAGGGGTTATTTTGATTGATTTTAGAAAAGCATTTGATCTTGTCGATCATAACATTCTTCTTAGTAAACTCAAAGCCTATCAACTCTGTAACTCTACAATAAATTGGTTCAAATCTTACCTAACTGATCGAAAGCAGATGGTGCAAGTTGCAAATGAAGTATCAGATTTTCAATCTGTTACTTGTGGAGTGCCTCAAGGCTCTATTCTTGGACCTTTACTGTTTTTACTGTTCATTAATGATTTGCCACTGCGCACTGACAATGTAATTACTGATATGTATGCCGATGACACCACTCTGTATGATATCAATAAGTCTCAGCAGGTCGTTGAAAGGAATTTATCAGAAGCTCTTAATAGGTTATCAATATGGTGCCGACAAAATGGAATGGTGATAAATTTCGACAAAACAAAATCAATGTTGATTACTACAAGGCAAAAGCGAGACCAACCGTAATTTAAATCACTTAATATAAAGATGAATAATGATAAAAACTTAAAAATGGTTTCGTGTGATAAAATCCTCGGAGTTCAAGCAGATAAAATTTTGACATGGGCAAAACACATTAAGTCTGTTACCTTAAACATGTCAAGAAACATTTGGCTATTATCACAAATAAGTAAATATCTATCTATTGATCACAGAATTGTCTTTTATAAGAGCTAAATTCAACCCCACATTGATTATTGCAACATTGTGTGGTCTAGCTGTTCTCAAACCTGTCTTGCTAAGATTGAAAGACTCCAAAAAAGAGCATGTAAGGTTATTGTTGATTATGAATATGATGATATATTGCAGTCCATGAATGATATTCATATTTTGACTATTTATGAAAGGATTTTCTTACGCAAAGCTCAAAATATGTACAAAATTTTAAAGAATACTTGTCCTCCGTACATTAAAGAACTCTTCCAAAGGAGAAATAAGGAGGATGAAACAGTTCTATCTTTAAGATCTACAACCTTAAATAATTATTTATTTTCTCAGCCTTGCTTTTGCTGGACCGACTATTTGGAACTGTCTTTCACAACATATTGGAATCTCTTCATCCCCGGAAGTATTTCATAAAAGGTGCATTCATTGGATGAAGAATGATAGCAATAACTAATTTTGTCATAGCACAGTTTTTCTTCCTTTTGTAAGAACTAGCTGCTTTTATAAACTCATGGTATATTTTTTGTTTGTTAATATATGCATTTGATTGTTTAGCATTTATATCCGTATCGTGTCCATATCGAATGTTACATGCAGGACATATGAAAATCATATTCACCGAGTGCAATCTTGCACGCATCCCTCAACTTACTACGATCAAAGAACATGTTAAACGCTACTGTGATAAAATATATGAAAATTCTGGTATTAATGTTTTTTGGTCCATAAAAAATTCAAATGATGTTTTAACAAAACTTGAAAATGAACAGTATAACATTTCTTTACTGAGCTCTTATGATTTCTCTACACTCTATACTACTCTACCTCACCATCTTATAAAGGATAAACTTATTAAATTAATAGAAAAAACCTTTGCCAGAGAAAACAAAATGTTCATTGCTTGTAATGTTCAACGTTCATTCTTTTCGAATTCAGAAGTTGAACATTACACAATGTGGACTTGCCTTGATGTTTGTAGATCTCTTACCTTACTTTTTATGCCCCCATAGACGATAGTCGGGGGCATATTGTTTTTGCCCTGTCTGTCTGTCTGTCTGTTTGTCTGTTTGTTTGTCAGCAACTTTAACATTGGTCATAACTTTTGAGCCAGTATAGCTAGAGACTTGATATTTGGCATACATATGTATCTCATGAAGCCGCACATTTTGAGGGGTGACGTGTCAAGGTCAAGGTCATCCTTCAAGGTCAGAGGTCAAATATATGGGTCAAATCGCCGACTTTAACATTGGCCATAACTTTTGGACCAGTAGAGATAGAGACTTGATATTTGGCATGCTTGTGTATCTCATGAGGCTGCACATTTTGAGGGGTGACATGTCAAGGTCAGAGGTCAAGGTCAGAGGTCAAATATATGAGGGGGCATAGTGTTTCACAAACACATCTTGTACATAATATATTTGTGCGTTATGGGGATACCATATATCGTCAAGTTGTTGGTATACCCATGGGTACAAATTGTGCCCCTCTTGTTGCAGATTTGTTTTTGTATTGCTACGAGAGGGATTTTATGCTTAGCTTAAAACCTGATACACAGACGGATATTGTTAATGCTTTTAATAAAACTTCAAGGTATTTAGACGATATTTTGAATTTAGATAATCCTTATTTTGATACTATGGTTTCTTCAATCTACCCAAAAGAACTGTCTTTAAACAAAGCTAATCAATCTGACATTAATGCTTCATTTTTAGATTTGAATCTTTCAATTACAAATGATAAAGTTTCGTCCAAAGTATACGATAAAAGAGAAGATTTTAATTTTAAAATTGTTAATTATCCTTTTCTAGATGGGGATGTGCCACGTTCTACATCTTATGGGGTTTATATTTCTCAACTTATTAGGTTTGCCCGAGCCTGTTCTTTGCTTGAAGATTTTAACAGACGTAATTTAGTTATAACTGATAAACTTCTTAAGCAAGGTTACAGGTATCATAAACTTCAGAAAACCTTTTCTAAATTTTATTATCGAAATTTACCTCTCATTAGTAAATATAATTGCAATCTACGGACGTTACTGCGACAAGGCATTTCTCAACCAGAATTTTATGGGGATGTTATCTACAAACTTAGGAAAATTCGGGGTCATATCCATTTTCATGATTTGTTTATAAAACGCATTAAAACATTTAAAAAGAAAGGTTATGATCCTATTATATTGCAACACACTGCATGTTTGGTTATCGAACCTTTTACAGTCGGTAGCTACGCTTCCCTCTTTGCTTGCGCGATGACAGGCCGAGGGTAGTACTCTATGATGGTATACTCTTAAACTTGGATACAGGAGGAGCTTACCAGGCTCATGTATTACTTTTTCCCTGTCGTGTCCTTAACGGCTTACCTGCAGGTGTTCTGACTTCAGCAAAGTCATTAAGTACATATTTGACGGATTGTCACAGTTATTATGCCATGTTTTACATGTTGTCCTGTGTTCACCGCCGTCTATATTGTGAGTAAGTCCAGCGGGGATACCTTTATTTACAATATTTGTAAAGCTAGGGTGACTTTGAGAGAAGTGTGAGGTTAGGACGTCCGTAAACCGGTTTAAACCCCCAGTGGTGTTTTTGCTGCTGACCGTGCCAAGGCGGTACTCTCTTTGTCACCCTTCCTTTTATTTGCCTTGCGTCTTTGTGCTTGTGGTTTGTTCATGTTGTGGAACGTTTGTCCCTGGTTCTTGTGTGTCTTTTGGTGTTTTCTTTGTTCATTTCGTGTGTGTGTGGCATGCTGTCTATCGGTGTTTTGGTGGTGGTTGCGTCTTGCATGTGGCTTTGCCTGCTTGACTTTACTACTTTTCCATTTGTATGCCTGGATTAAGACGTTGGTCAAATTATTCCATTTGAGTTTGTTGACAATATTTTAATCTAACGGTGTGGTTTCCCCATGCAAATCTCTTTTCAAACACTTATCTCAGCAAACTTCCATCAACACATTAGGACTTCTTCATTCCCGGAAGTATTTCATAAAGTTGTGTTTAGCATTTTTATCTGAGTTTTGTCCATATCGAATGTTACATGCAGGACTGTACTAAGTGCATATGAAAATATATTTACCAAGTACGGTCTTGCACGCATCCCTCCGACTTATATGCCTGGATGAAGACGTTGGTCAAACTCTTTCCATTTGAGTCTTTTTACAATTATTTCCCATGCAAATCTCTTTTCGAACACTTATCTCAGCTAACTGCCACCTCTCATTCAGATTAATGCTGGCATATTGTTGTTATTGGCAAGCGCGTTTGCGTGCTTTGCAAGCATGTGCGTGTGTATGGATAGCATGTGGGTTTTGTTTGTTTGTAATCTAAACATGTTTACAAATGTTATCAAATTTACTGTGAATTAACTTATCTATACCAAGCTGTTATTCATAACCATTCTGATATATAAAGTCGCATGCGTCTGGTGAAGCAGCTCTCTAATCGCATGTGTTAACATGGTCTTTGTTTTACTGCAGGTATAGTTAGGTTAATTCTACAGTAGATACGTTGTGCATTTTCTGTAAATATCTGTACATTATAATATGTTTGAGGGCCACAAGGGAGATTAGTTGCTTGCCTGTACAAATTGTGTTACCGTCTTGAAATAAAGTGTTTATTATTATTATTATTATTATATATTTTTCTGTATTTCCGTCTTTCATTTCATTTAAGGATTTGAAATAATTATGAAGATGGTTTAAAGATGCTAGTGCTTTTGTGGGGTGTGTATTATTTATTGCTTTGGATCTCTTGTTTCTAGACTTCGTAATTTATCTGCTTTTGCTGCTGTTCTGGAGATAATATCGATTTAAATAGATCCATAGTAATCGAGTCCGCAAGCCGGGCCGCAGTCGTACCGCAGTTACAGCGGTCAGAGTTTTAGAGTGTAAGCCATGCTGTCCGGTATCGTGTTGTTGTTGTTATCGCCATTATCGCTATCTATCGCTGTTAATCATCGAAAGAATAATAAAGAAAATCCAAGAAAATTGATGTGTTATTTTGATCATCAGCCTGCTAGGATATCGTATGAACATTTATGGTAGCAGAGCGAGGTTTAATTATGATGTAGAATTTGGATTTATGTGAAAATGAGCCAAGAACAGGACGTTGATAGGCAGGCCCAGCGAGCCAGGCTGAAGATCCTTGAATTAAAGCAAAGGAAAACGCGGACTAAGACGGCGTTTACCAAATCAAAAAATAAACTGTTGGATTCTGTATCGGCATCGGCAGAATCATTTGATAAAAATGTGACAGAAGAACTGAAAGCAAGGTTCGAACGAGCATACGAGGATGTGTTTCAATCGTTGGAAGTTTTGAGTTTAGAGTATAACGAGCAGAACGACGTAGACGGCGAAGAGAAGACTGCAAAGGAACAAGAGAAAATAGAAAGTGAATATGAAACAACACACGCTGTGTTGAGGAAAGTGATTGATGACACTATTAAAGCTCCAGCACCATCGGAAAAAGTGGAGTTAGGGAAAGACTTGTGGAAACAGTTAAAAAGAATTTCTATTCCGGTATATGACGGTGATAAGAAAAAGTATGAAAGCTGGAAAGCTGCATTTGTTGCATGCATTGATAAGTCTCCTGCAACCCCTGAATATAAACTATTACAATTACGCCAGTATTTGTCAGGGGAAGCACTGAAAACAATTGATAATCTCGGGCATTCACCAGCAGCATATGAAGCAGCGAAAGACAGGTTAGAGAGAAAGTTTGGAGGAGAACGTCGAAAAATTAATTTGCACCTTGAACAAATTTCAATTTTCCCTGAATTAAAAGATGGGAGTGCTAAAAATCTTGAAACATTTTCAGACCTGCTGGATATAACCGTGATCAATTTACAGGAAATGGAGAAAGACAGTGATTTAATGGATGGAACTTTGTATTATTTGCTGCAGAAAAAGATGACAAAAAGCATGCTAGCAAAATATCACAGGTGGGTTAGTGAAAATGATAAAGAAGAATCGGTTCAGGTACTGAGAGAATGGGTTGTGCAAGAATCAAAATACTTGACTATTGCTTCTGAAACCATACATGGTTTTGAGGATAAAATTTACACCTATCGAAGAGATGAAAAATCAAGGTACAAACCACAGCGTGGTCATGATCGTACAATGTTTGTAGGGGATGTGAAACAGGAGCAAAGCAATGGTTGTAAACTTTGCAGTGGAGCACATGGAATTTGGAAGTGTGAAAACTTCAAATCGTTAAAAATCCCAGCACGATGGGAAAAAGCAAAGGAATTAAAATTGTGTTTTAGGTGTTTGGGAAGTAGCCATACAGGAAGAGATTGTCGGAGGTCACAGCGGTGCAACCTTAACGGTTGTACCAGAGTTCACCACAGATTGCTCCACAAAAGTGAATTGAATCCACAAGCAGCACCATATGAGCCAAAAAATAGAACATTCACTAACATAACACCAAACATGTATGTTGCACTAAGGACAGTGCCTGTTCTCATTTGTGCGAATGGCCGTGAATTAAAAATTAACGCTTTGCTCGATGATGGTAGTACAAAAACATATATCAATGAGGACGTTGTAGAGGAGCTAGGCTTAAGAAACGGATCAAACGAGTTTGAAAATGTGAAAGTTACAACCTTAAATGGGAAAATGGAAACCATTCAGACAATGCAAGTGAAATTTCACATTAAAAGTGTAGATGGAAACACTGAATTGACTATGGAAGCAAATACAGCTCAGAGAGTAACAGGTAATCTCAAGCCAATAGACTGGAACAAATTGTCAAACAACTGGGCTCATCTGAGGGGTTTACCATTCGCATCAATAGGGAAAAAGCCAAAAGTGGATTTGTTAATAGGCCTTGACTATACAGAACTGCATAAGTCATTAGGGGAATTGAGTGGTGAGGAGGGGTCACCTAGTGCCAGATTAACCCCTCTTGGATGGACATGTGTGGGTCCACTCAATATTGGGATACATGACCAAATTGACAGTTACTTTACATTTCATTCAAGTACATATGATTCTATGAGCGAGGATGTTAGTGATGTTCTTCGAAAGTTTTGGGAAGTTGAAACTGTTGGACAAAATGTAAAACAACCTCTAACTGCTGATGAGCACAAAGTAATGGATTTTGTGGACAAAGGTCTAAAACACGATCAAGAGCATCATAGATATGAAGTGCCAATTCCATGGAAAGCTAACAGAAGTCATTTGAAAAGTAGTAATTTTGCAATGGCAAAGAGGAGGCTCGAATTTACAGAGAAAAAATTGCAAAAAAACCCAGAACTGAAAAAATCTTACAGTGAAACCATTGATAGGTATAAACAAAATGGGTATATATCGAAAGTCGCTGGAAATGAACTGGCTGAAGGGCCAAGATGGTATCTTCCACATTTTCCTGTCATTAGAATGGATAAAGCAACAACCAAAGTGAGACTAGTATTTGACGCGTCAGCAAAATATGAGAATATATCATTAAATGACGTCATATCTCAGGGACCAAAACTGCAGAATGAATTATATGATGTGCTGCTTAGATTTCGAAAACATGAAGTTGCTATTGTTTCAGATATCCAAGAAATGTACCTACAAATTGGATTATTCAAACCTGATAGGCGTTTTCACAGCTTCTTGTGGCGCGAGAACAATGACAACGAACCTGAGGTTTACGAGTTCAATCGAGTTGTTTTTGGTGTGAATGCATCACCATTTCTAGCTCAGTATGTGACGCAACAAAATGCTCGAAAATACCAGAGCACTTTTCCGCTGGCAGCAGAATCTATCATTAAATCAACTTATATGGATGATACAATGGACTCTGTAGATTCTGTCAAAACAGGAATTGCTTTGTATAGAGAACTATGTAGTTTGTGGGAAAAAGCTGGTATGAAACCAAGAAAATGGTTGTCAAACTCTGAAGAAGTGCTACGGCACATTCCACAAGAAGAAAGAGCTTTTCAAGTAGATATTGGAAGTGAAGAATTGCCTTCCTTAAAGGCTCTAGGGTTGAATTGGATCTCTGAAACAGACATGTTTACATACCAATATAATGAGCCAAATAGTGACATGAAATTGACAAAAAGAACAGTTCTGAAAACTATAGCAGCTATATTTGACCCACTTGGATTTGTAGTTCCGTTCACTGTGAGGGTAAAAGTTATACTACAAAAGATACGGTTGGCTGGACTCGACTGGGACGACGAACTTCCCAAGACTTTGGCAAATGAAGTTAAACAGTGTTTTGCAGAAATCAGAGATTTGGCACAAATTGCAGTACCTCGTTGCTTGAATGTGAAACAAAATAGTGAAATTCATACATTTGTAGATGCATCCAGTCAAGCATATGGTGCGGTAGTGTATGTTCGAAATGACCACGGTGATAATGTCAGCATCAATTTGGTAACATCTAAGAGTAAAGTGGCTCCGTTAAAAACAATAAGTATACCAAGACTCGAACTCATGGCGGCAGTGCTAGGTTTGACATTAACAAAGAATGTTTGTCAAGCGCTAGATTGCAACATAAGAGATGTTAAACTATGGTCAGATAGTATGAACGTATTGTATTGGATCAGAAATCAAAGTAAGCAGTTTAAACCCTTCGTAGCCAACAGGTTAGGAGAAATTCAGAGTCAGACGGATCCAGAGCAGTGGCGCTATATTTCAACCAAAGAAAACCCCGCAGATCTAACAACTCGAGGTGAAACTGTTTCCAAGCTGGCAGAAAACAGTTTATGGTGGAATGGTCCATTATTTCTGCAAAAGCCTGAGATCGAATGGCCGGAAAACAGATTTCAACCTGACGACAGTGCTAAGTGCGAATCAAAAGTAAAATGCTTTGAGGAGAATAGCTTCTTGACAATTGACCTGGCAGGCACAAACACAATAGACCCTAGTTTCAGGCTCTTGCCAGAGCGGTTTTCAAATTAGAGATATTACACAAGAGTGTGTGCTTGGACATATAGATTTATCGAAAATTGTCAATTGCCCAAAACTGAGAGAAATGTAAACAAAGAACTCAAAGTAAGTGAAATTCAAAATGTTGAAAACAAAGTAATCTGTAGTGTTCAATCAAATGTGTTCAAACAAGAGTATGATAGTCTGATGAAAAAGAGAAATATTTCAAGTACAAGCAAGTTACTGCAGTTAAACCCTATGCTTGATGAAGACGGAGTGATGAGGAGTAGTAGTCGGCTCAAGTATATCGAACATTTATCATATGAGTGTAAACACCCCATCATTCTGCCAAGGAAACATCCTGTCACAAAATTGATTATAAGATACTATCATGAAAAAGGACATCATAGTGGAACAAATCAAGTTCTGTCATCAATATCGACCAGATTTTGGATATTGTCCGCACGCGAAGCCATCAGAGAAGTGGAAAACGAATGTTCCACGTGCAAGCGAATGAAAGCAAAGACAGTGCATCAAATAATGGGACCATTACCGAGCTTTCGTGCTGGAATATCCATGAGGGCGTTCAGTGAATCTGCAGTAGACTTTGCTGGTCCTTTTCTGACCAAACAGGGTCGTGGCAAGCCGAGGAACAAACGTTACATGTGCCTTTTTACGTGTATGGCGTGCCGTGCAATACATCTTGAAATATCATACAGTTTAGACACTGATTCCTTTCTAAATGCTTTTTTTAGATTTGTAAACAGACGCGGTTTCCCAAAAATCATACTTTCGGACAATGGGACAAACTTTGTAGGAGCCGTGAAAGAACTGCGAGAATTACAGAGTCGATTAAATAAAGACAAAATTCAAAGAACTGCGGCAAATGCAGGTGTCGAATGGAAATTCATTCCACCCGGAACTCCTCATTTTGGAGGTGTACACGAGTCTATGATAAAGAGCGCGAAGAGAGCTTTGTACGCCATACTCGGAAATGCAGAAGTAAATGATGAGGAACTAATAACAGCTTTTTCAGGAGCTGAAAATCTTGTAAACAGTCGTCCACTTACTTATCAGAGTGCTAATCCAGGTGATGACACTGTCCTTACACCAAACCATTTTCTATTCGGACAAGTAGGAGGAGAATTTGCGCCAGAGAATGTAGACTCAGAAACGTATGATATACGAAAACGTTGGCGTAGAGTGCAAGAGTTAGTCAAACACTTTTGGGCGAGGTGGTTGAGAGAGTTTTTACCCACCTTGTCTTCCAGGAGAAAATGGCACAAAGAACAAAGGGACTTTCAAAAAGGCGATGTTGTGATGGTAATAGACCCAGAATCAGCACGGGGAAACTGGAATCTTGGACGAATCTATGACGTTCATCCAGGGATTGATGGCCGTGTCCGTGTTGCAACTGTGAAAATCCACGAAAAACTACAGAAACGGCCTACACATCGCTTGTGTCTTATAGAAAAAGCGCAGTTATAGAAATTGTGATTGAAGTGGTTAAAGTTTAGTGAAGAAAGAATACAGTCAGAAAGTGCTGAGCAGAGTTTGCAGAGTGGCGTTCTTGTACTTGTTTAGAAAACTATGAAATTGATGTTATTTCAGAGGTTCTGAAGGTTCTTGAACCGTCTCTTTTGATAATTAAATGTGTGTTTTTCTAAAGTTTAATTCAAAGGTTCCAAGTAATTGTGTATTTGGAAATCTACTGCGCCACTCTGGAAATCTGAATCGCGTGTGCAACAGATTGATATATATATTCTTTTATCGCGAGTGAAGGAAGAAATCAATTATAAACTGCCAGCCGTCAAATGAATCGCGTTTCACATGTATAAACTGCCTGACGTCGATACGAATCATAATCATATTATATATGAATATAGACTGCCAGACGTCCATATGTGAAAAATCATAAATGACAGACATTGCAGCTCACAGAAGTCAAACAGAAGAAGACTACCATTGTATATAGTATCTGCTAAGTGTATTAAGATTTAGTATAATGTGCTGGCTGCAATTGTTAAGAAATTTTGCTCGACTATCAAGTGCTCTCTTGTTAAAGATTAAGATTGGTGTTTGCTTTCTTAAAGAAAGTTTTTTTTTTTTTTTTTTTTTTTTTTTTTTTTTTTTTTTTTCTAAGGGCACACATTGAAAGACGAGTGAAATTTTCCAGTGCTTTTCTGTAAATTCATGTATACAGATCTTGAGAAAAGAGTTCTCAAGGTTTGTTTGGTTTGCCAGTCTAATAGGCAAAAATGGTAGTTGAGTTCTGCATTTAATCAACAGTTAAGACAATTTCAAGTATTAAAGTAAATATTAGATTATACTACATGAATGCTTCGTACAGGTCTTAAAGAGAGAGAGTATAACTTAACCTTTGGACATTGAAAATTGTTAAAAAAGAGCCAGATGATAAGATTAACAAACTTGTCGCTTATTCTGCGACTGTGTGTGCATAATAATGTACATGTATAATTATGGTGTTGATATTTACTTTGTGCACTCCCGTTAAAGGAGGGCATTAATTGTTAGCCTTGTTCGGTTTTAGATAGACAGCAAGTAGTGGGTTAGATTGTTTTGTATTAGAAGAATAGTGTTTTAACACCTGAGAATCAAGGTAGATCTTGACAGGAAACATTGCACTTGGGGATTTTCTCTTGAAAAGAGAGTCGATCCACTTGTGTTTAGAGATTACTTGTGTGAGATTGTGTGTAGATGATAAATATTAGTATGAAAATATTTGTTGATGACTCTGTTGATATTACATGTATTAAGTGTGGATAGATTGACATACAGTGAATCTGGATCCAAACAGAGAGCATATATCTAAAATGTTCTGTAATTTGCTAGTCATTTGGAATATTGAGATCATTGAATTTATGTGGTGAATGATAGAGAATTATGACAAAGGTTTGTTTTGCTAGAACAATGTTGATATATATATCTATCAATGCCAATACTAAATTTGACAGTGAAAAGTTACTCTTTAAATTTTGTAACTTGATAAAATTGCAATGGAACAAAAATTCTGGAAATGGGAGATGAAACCATGATTCATATTAGCAAGAGTTAGCTCCCTTTGACTATCAAAAATGTTTCTGATAGAGTAATACGTTGTATTGTTTAAATCGTAGAAATTTATATGTATTCGTGGTTTTTGCTTGACTGCTAAGATGCAGGCAAGAGAATGTGAAAGTATCTGGAATGTGGGTTCAAAGTAGCTCTTTGATCGCAGTAATTTGGTAGGAAAATTTCTTCCTGAAAGTTCATTTGAATCCTTTTAAAAAATTGGACAGTGTTCCAGAGACTTTCATACATTATCGTCAGTCAGGTAGTATTTTGATAAGTGTTAACAAGTCTAGTCTTATCAATGTGGGGAGAATGTTCTGGAGATAATATCGATTTAAATAGATCCATAGTAATCGAGTCCGCAAGCCGGGCCGCAGTCGTACCGCAGTTACAGCGGTCAGAGTTTTAGAGTGTAAGCCATGCTGTCCGGTATCGTGTTGTTGTTGTTATCGCCATTATCGCTATCTATCGCTGTTAATCATCGAAAGAATAATAAAGAAAATCCAAGAAAATTGATGTGTTATTTTGATCATCAGCCTGCTAGGATATCGTATGAACAGCTGCATTATAATTTTTCTGCGATCTATGATGTGTGTTTTTATACTGTTTGCTGACGACTTTCAATTTATTTTTAAAATACTGAGATTTATGTTTATTATAGGCTTTTCTGGTCCAGTGATACAAATTTCTCATGTCATGACAGCTTTTATTAAACTATGGTAATGTGTGTGCAAATGATGAGTTTTCATGCTTCTTAAATGTTTTTGAACCAGAACGTTTTTTTAGAGCTTTCCATGAACAAAACTGCAATTTTATCAACAAACCCGTCAATGTCCGTTTGATTTATTGTATTCTTTTCTTACAGAAAATCTAATTTACTTTCTAATTCAGAAACTTTTAATATATCTATGTTTTCTATAATCAAGTCAGATTTTTGCTGATCCCATAAATTTAGTTCTTCATCGTCTTTGCTGATCCCATAAATTTAGTTCTTCATCGTCATCATCTTCAGTATGTTCTAGGTTTATGGTACCATAAAAGTTGGTTTAATTACACGAATTATTGGAAAATGCACATCAGAAAGCAAGTGTGAAAGTTCATCGATATAAAAATCTACCGTATTTTCAAATATGTATGAAGTTGATATAAAAAATTCTACGTTTTTCTCAACCTATTCCCTCATATTGACGACTCTGTTAAAGTCACTTTGTGAAACCATTGTGATAAATAGAGCATTTGCTCCTATAGGAGCGAATTCTCTATTTATCACAATGGTTTCAAACCACAAAATTCTAAAAGTTTCCTTTTCTCTTGTTAATGCTCCTTTTCGGTAAATTTATTTAAAGAGGTTGTATCTAAAATTAGCCTATGACGTAATGGGTTAATAAGTATCGCGATACCTCCAGAACGGTATCATGTTAGTTTTTGCCTATTAAATAAGTGTGACGTAACCGTCAATTTCAATTTCACCAGTGTCATCTGTTTTTGTTTCCTGTAGTCCTATTATATCGAATTAATAATATAAGAAAGAAATTCTGGACACCGCAATTTTGATAAAATGCCGCAAAGGACAGAAATTTCAGTTCTTAAGTGTCGCGAGAGGTAGACGTATTCAGGTCGCAAACACTGTTAGGTTACGCATGCAGAGCCGTTTCCCAGTGTCCCAGCTGCCTGGTCCATATGTCAAAGGTCAATGTCACAGGGTATAGTTACCTGTTTATCTGTGAATGGGTTTTAAAGGAACCAGGCACAAATGTTCACCACACAAAGACGATGTGTCAACTCCCTGGTCCATGGGTCAAAGGTCACAGGGTACATTTTTGGGGGAGCATTTGTCACGTGACTGTGACATCTCTTGTTTATTTAGCATTGTCTTTTCATCAAATGTGCCGCATTGAGAGTATGAGCTAATATCTGATTACAGTGCTAGTTGAACTAACTGTTTTGGCACTATCTATAAACATCTTATGGTGACTCGTTCTATTTTGAGGTTTCCTATATATACTATCTATAAACATCGTATGGTGACTCGTTCTATTTTGAGGTTTCCTATATATACTATCTATAAACATCGTATGGTGACTCGTTCTATTTTGAGGTTTCCTATATATACTATCTATAAACATCTTATGGTGACTCGTTCTATTTTGAGGTTTCCTATATATACTATCCATAAACATCTTATGGTGACTCGTTCTATTTTGAGGTTTCCTATATATACTATCTATAAACATCTTATGGTGACTCGTTCTATTTTGAGGTTTCCTATATATACTATCTATAAACATCGTATGGTGACTCGTTCTATTTTGAGGTTTCCTATATATACTATCTATAAACATCGTATGGTGACTCGTTCTATTTTGAGGTTTCCTATATATACTATCTATAAACATCTTATGGTGACTCGTTCTATTTTGAGGTTTCCTATATATACTATCCATAAACATCTTATGGTGACTCGTTCTATTTTGAGGTTTCCTATATATACTATCTATAAACATCGTATGGTGGCTCGTTCTATTTTGAGGTTTCCTATATATACTATCTATAAACATCGTATGGTGACTCGTTCTATTTTGAGGTTTCCTATATATACTATCTATAAACATCTTATGGTGACTCGTTCTATTTTGAGGTTTCCTATATATACTATCTATAAACATCTTATGGTGACTCGTTCTATTTTGAGGTTTCCTATATATACTATCTATAAACATCGTATGGTGACTCGTTCTATTTTGAGGTTTCCTATATATACTATCTATAAACATCGTATGGTGACTCGTTCTATTTTGAGGTTTCCTATATATACTATCTATAAACATCTTATGGTGACTCGTTCTATTTTGAGGTTTCCTATATATACTATCCATAAACATCTTATGGTGACTCGTTCTATTTTGAGGTTTCCTATATATACTATCTATAAACATCTTATGGTGACTCGTTCTATTTTGAGGTTTCCTATATATACTATCTATAAACATCGTATGGTGACTCGTTCTATTTTGAGGTTTCCTATATATACTATCTATAAACATCGTATGGTGACTCGTTCTATTTTGAGGTTTCCTATATATACTATCCATAAACATCTTATGGTGACTCGTTCTATTTTGAGGTTTCCTATATATACTATCTATAAACATCTTATGGTGACTCGTTCTATTTTGAGGTTTCCTATATATACTATCTATAAACATCGTATGGTGGCTCGTTCTATTTTGAGGTTTCCTATATATACTATCTATAAACATCGTATGGTGACTCGTTCTATTTTGAGGTTTCCTATATATACTATCTATAAACATCGTATGGTGACTCGTTCTATTTTGAGGTTTCCTATATATACTATCTATAAACATCGTATGGTGACTCGTTCTATTTTGAGGTTTCCTATATATACTATCTATAAACATCGTATGGTGACCCGTTCTATTTTGAGGTTTCCTATATATACTATCTATAAACATCTTATGGTGACTCGTTCTATTTTGAGGTTTCCTATATATACTATCTATAAACATCGTATGGTGACTCGTTCTATTTTGAGGTTTCCTATATATACTATCTATAAACATCTTATGGTGACTCGTTCTATTTTGAGGTTTCCTATATATACTATCTATAAACATCTTATGGTGACTCGTTCTATTTTGAGGTTTCCTTTATATACTATCTATAAACATCGTATGGTGACTCGTTCTATTTTGAGGTTTCCTATATATACTATCTATAAACATCTTATGGTGACTCGTTCTATTTTGAGGTTTCCTATATATACTATCTATAAACATCTTATGGTGACTCGTTCTATTTTGAGGTTTCCTATATATACTATCTATAAACATCGTATGGTGACTCGTTCTATTTTGAGGTTTCCTATATATACTATCTATAAACATCGTATGGTGACCCGTTCTATTTTGAGGTTTCCTATATATACTATCTATAAACATCGTATGGTGACTCGTTCTATTTTGAGGTTTCCTATATATACTATCTATAAACATCTTATGGTGACTCGTTCTATTTTGAGGTTTCCTATATATACTATCTATAAACATCTTATGGTGACTCGTTCTATTTTGAGGTTTCCTATATATACTATCTATAAACATCTTATGGTGACTCGTTCTATTTTGAGGTTTCCTATTTTAATGCAGCGTAAAATCACCATTTAACTCTTTTGGCGCCAAATTTTAAAGTGTCGTCTACAATAATAATTTCATATTAAATATAATTCTAAACTAAATAATAAAGATATATTAGCAACACATTTGTTTTCAAAAACCTGTATGCTTTGGCTAAAAAACTACAGAAAACAGTGAAGTCCCAGGTCAGATGCCCCCTCCTTGAAGAAGCTGGATCTGACATGGGAGCTGTTTTCAATTGTGCCAACAGGCGAAATTGACACCGAAAGAGTTAACATTGACGATTTAGTATTGTGCATTAACAAACAGCCCTGTAGGAGATTCTCAGGTGGGTTTGTCCTGTTTGAAAAGTGTGAACAATACTTTTATACTTACCATAGCATATAAACAGTGTTGTGTTGACAAACCAGTCATGTGAATGTGTTTTCTGATATCTATCACTATGATGTTTTCATTTGTTATATGAGTACAGACTATGAACAAAGTAATACTTGAGGTAAAGAATTAAGTAATCCCAGAATGGAAAATTTCTATGAAAGTTTTTGTTCTTGGTATACACAGTTATAACGTCGTATTTTACTTTTAAAACCAGTCTACGCATTCGGTTTGTTTTAATCGATTAAAAGGTACATTATATGGCTAGTCTGTCCTGTCTGACTTGACATTACAGATACTGTTTATATTTCTGTTTGTTAAAACATTGCACAAATGCTGGGATAGATTAGTCTGTTGACTAACCGGGTAACCCTCTTTAAATAAAGTCATTCATTCATTTATGGCATGGTAAACTTGTGCATGCAGCTATTATAAAAACTATATCGGCTGATTACTCTTCATACAGTCAGTATGTCGCACTAAATGTTCATGAGGAGAAGCGTTTATATTTATGGTAGGTACATGTGTGTTTAAAAGCTGAAGAATCCGATATACATAATTCCAGAAGTAAACAGAGCAGACATTGGTCAGATGGCTCCTACAGAATCAGTCTTATCCGGGTCTACTCTTTTTTCAAAAGTCGGGAATGACCGCTCTGGTGAATAAGGGAAATGTATTAAAAAAGGAACTAATATCAAAAGGATATCTATTGACAGCTTATATAACGAATTACTTTAATTTGATAAAATCCCAATGTTGACTTCAACAAATATTTGAAGACGAAATATACTTAAATTTTAGTAAGTATAACACATTTAAGTAGGTCTAAGTATTTTCAGTTTTCAAAAGATGATACTCATTAAATAGTATTACGAAAAATAATTTATTTCAATGGATCAAATATCGGTTAAAATCCCTGGACGTCCTGAGATCGAAAAATGACACTTTGGTGTTAAAGTGCCCATTCATTTGAAATTAACTGGTCTAAAGAGTTTCAAGCGTAAGACTGTTAAATTACATGTTCTTTTTTAAATCGATGAAAACGAAAGTTGGTTTAACCCTTTCACTGCCAATGCCGGATCTGTGATTACCTATGCAAACAGTTTAGATCCAGATGAGACGCCGAGTAACTCGGCGTCTCATTAGGATCCAAACTGTTTGGTACTGTTACTATAGAAAATCAAAATAATTGAAAATTTGAAGCAGACGACAGCGTTTGGCAGCGCAAGGGTTGACTGTGAGAATGTTTATTTTTACATTTTCTCTCCTCTTCGGCGACGATTTTTTTTAGAGAAAGTGCTCATCCCACTTCGCCTTCCAAGATACATTGTTAGATATTGAGAGGCGCATGCGCGTAGTTTTTGCTATATTTATAGCGAATATTTATAAAGTACTCATATTTTTTTACCACTTGAACAAAAAGTACAGCGCGATATATTTTAGATTGTTATTGCTGTTTCTCAACAGAAATCGATCAAATAAAAAGCAAGACTGTTTAAATGGTATACTGAAGAGTACATTCAGCATATATTTATGTTTTAATGCAAAGGCGTTCAGGGACTTTAACCCATTTGTTCCCACGATCCCATACATGGGACGCAGGCAAACAGTATATAATGCGGCGTCTGATCAGAGTCTAAACTGTTTGCTGATAGGAATTTCAATATAAAACAAAACAAAATTGAAAATTTAGGCCAGTCACCCCTTAGATAAAAAATGGACTAATCCAATATATAAACATGGAAGAATCCACGAGGCGCAAATGGGTAAAGGAGTATGAATTTGCTTATCAGGACGTACTTTATAAGTGAATGGTTTCAAGAACAAGGAGACATCTTCCGAATGAAACTTGTGCAACTTTCAACATATGTTGATCGCAAATCACAAGAGAACCACTTCTCTGATTTATTTCTTGATTTACTTTGATAGTGCATTGTAATTTTATGTACAGGCTTTGTTATATGCGTTGCTAATTGCGGTTGTATTTCACATACTGCATGTCGTAAGCTGAGTGCAAGAGTGACGTAACTACATTCATAAGCATGTACAAACTGTCTAGACAGCTCCATTTCCTCATTTGACGATTTTTGCTGTCTCCGTAAAAGCCCATTGTTTAAACCATTGTGATAAACAGAGCATTTGCATTCAAGAAAGCCCCTGTCCCAGAGAGCTGTTCAAAAACAAATTTTAAAGAGTTTGATGAGTTGGGTGGCAGACAGTGCAGCTATTTGCTGCTAATCTGGGCTTACACTGTTTGCATTCAAAAAGGCCCCTGTCCCAGAGAGCTGTTCAAAAACAAATGTTACATATTATGATGAGTTGGGTGGCAGACAGTGCAGACCCTAACCGCTAATCTGGGACTACAATGTTTGCAATTCAAATGACCCAGAGAGCCGCTCGAAAACAAAGTCTATATATTATGAAGAGATGGGAGTCAAGCAATGCAGGCACTGGGTAATCCGGGCTTATAATGTTTGCATTCCTAGAGAATCTCTCAAGAGAACAAATTCTGTCAGATGAGATTCTAACAACACAGACCATATTGGCTGCTATAGAGATTCTAACAACACAGACCATATTGACTGCTATAGAGATTCTAACAACACAGACCATATTGGCTGATATAGAGATTCTAACAACACAGACCATATTGGCTGCTATAGAGATTCTAACAACACAGACCATATTGGCTGCTATAGGTACTCTAACAACACAGACCATATTGGCTGCTATATGTATACAGTAGAACCCATCTTAAGCGGTCACGAATGTAAGGTCTAATTATGGGTCTGTAAGACAGGTGGTAGCTTAAGGCAGGACAAAAGTAATGCAGAAAACTCCTATAGCATTACGTTTGTCCTGCATTAAGCAACCACTTGTTCTTTGAAGACTCCTATGTTCCATTAATGAATGACTGCTTAGGACAGGTTCTACTGTAATCTGTTTGCAATAATGCATTGTTTCCAAATGAGCCGATCAAGAACTAGTTTCTACTGATTTTGGCGAACGTCAGACAGTATAAACCATGACGGCTGATCTTGGTCTACATTAGTTACAATATCCCTTTTCTCAGACCGTTTGCTCATCTGTATTTTGCTCATTATACATAATTGAAATAAAAACACTATATACCAGTAAGCATTTTTTACGCCATCTATGACGTATAGAATGATGATGAAATCAGTAAAATACAGTAACGTACATCTGATCTGATAAAAGGGATCTAATAAAAGGGATCTAAAAGGATCTACTTCAATGCCTTACATGCATAAGATAGCTAAATGCAGGACGAAAGTAATACAGAAAGATCCTGCAGGAGCTTTCTGTATTACTTTCATCCTGCATTAAGCAACGATCTACTTTAAAAGACACTTATGTGTTTGCAGACAGTGTATTCTGTGTTTAACCCTTAATGTATGGGCATATAAGAACTTTGCAGTCAATGTAGACCCAGACCAAACTTTTTATAAGGGATCATTTTTATACAACTACAACATTTTTACTACAACTACAGTAAATCCTTTTTATAACGGCCACTAAATTACACCAAGTATTTTGTATTAAAGGCAGGTGGCTGCTTAAAGCAAGGTGAAAGTATCGGAGCGTTCTGTTTTACTTTCACCTTGCTTTGAGCAGCCACCTGTCCTAAATACCAACTAATTAACATATTTCAGTGGCCGTTATAGAGAGGTTTTACTGTATTACATTTTATTCTCGTTACATACAGGGTGTAAAAATGAGAAATTAACACAATACAAAATAATAATAATACCGTATGGAGTATATTACTTGGTTCCATGGGGAAGCACGAGGGTAACAAAATGCGTTTGCTAAAAGTAGGACATCTAGCAGAACTTCTTGTGTGTAATCGGATAGGCAAGTGAACGGATGATAGTCATAAATACGATCTAGCAATGACATGTTCATCATCAAGTAGTACTTATTACATGTACACAAGAATTTCCATATATACAAGTACAATAATAAAATTAACCTATGCTGCTGGGAGAAATTGCCGTCTGCTTAAATATATTGGTTACATAACCCATTGTATTTCCTTGAAATATTTTAGGGAATAGTTGCAGGTTTCTAACAGTGTGGATCCTGCTCGGACGACAAGTTGTTCGGCATCGTATCTGGATCCAGACCGTCAGTATGTACCTTTCGATCGCTATCAGCAGGATTAAGGCTAAAAATCAAAACATTCACCGCAACCACTTTCGGGTCTGGGAAATAATTATTTATCACAATAGTTTCAGGAAGTGGCTTTTACAGAGGCGTAGAAATGCGTATTTATGGAGGAAAGGGTTAAATCAGGATGATAGTTATGCAGAAAGCTCCTCATTGGTTGGGAAATGTTTAACCCTTTCTCTAATGTAAATGCTGTTTGGCACCTTTGCAAACAGAGTAGACCCAGATCAGACAGCTGCTGTAGGGGCCAATTTGACCTTTGCAAACAGAGAAGACCAAGATCAGACAGCTGCTGTAGGGGCAAATTTGACCTTTGCAAACAGAGTAGACCCAAATCAAACAACTACTATAGGGCCATTTGACCTTTGCAAACAGTAGATCCAGATCAAACAGCTACTGTAAGAGCCATTTGACCTTTGCAAACAGAGTAGACCCAGATCAGACAGCTGCTGTTGGAACCATGTGCCCTTTGAAAACAGACTAGATCCAGATCAAACAGCTACTGTAGGAACCATTTGGTCTTTGCAACCAGAGTAGATCCATATCAGACAGCCACTGTAGTACCATTTGACATTTGCAAACAGAGTAGACCCAAATCAGTCAGCTGCTGTAGGAACCATTTGGTCTTTGCAACCAGAGTAGATCCATATCAGACAGCTACTGTAGGAGCCATTTGACTTTGGCAAACAGAGTAGACCCAGATCAGACAGCTGCTGTAGGAACCATGTGGCCTTTGAAAACAGAGTAGATCCAGATCAGACAGCTACTGTAGGAACCATTTGGTCTTTGCGACCAGAATAGATCCATATCAGACAGCTACTGTCGGAGCTATTTGACATTGGCAAACAGATTAGACCCAGATCAGACAGCTGCTGTAGGGGCCATTTGACCTTTGCAAACAGAGTAGACCCAGATCAGACAGCTACTGAAGGAACCATTCGGTCTTTGCAAACAGAGTAGACCCAGATCAGACAGCTGCTGTAGGAACCATGTGGCCTTTGAAAACATAGAAGATCCAGATGAGACAGCTACTGTAGGAACCATTTGACCTTTGCAAACAAAGTAGATCCATATCAGACAGCTACTGTAGGAACAATTTGACCTTTGCAAACGGAGTAGACCCAGATCAGACAGCTGCTGTAGGAGCCGTATGACCTTTGTAAACAGAGTAGACCCAGATCAGACAGCTATTATAGGAACCATTTGACATTTGCAAACAGAGTAGATCCATATCAGACAGCTACTGTAGAAACCATTTGACCTTTGCAAACAGAGTAGATCCAGATCAGACAGCTACTGTAGCAGCCATTTGATCAGAAACTGCTGTTTACTTAGATATGATTTTACAGTTTTTTAAATAGCATTGACCAATATACAAATTCAGTAAGTAAGTAAGTAAGTATAGTCTGCAAAGGGTTGCGTTTATATGAGGGAATTGGTTATAGATCTGTAGCCGGATAGAGAGTGTGGTGAAACAGTTCAGTTATAGGTTTTACTGTGTGGCTTGGTAGCCCTGCGTTTGAGTCCCACTACCTTAATCCTATAATAAAAGTGATTTTAAAAAAAGAGCTGAAATTTTGTCAAATTCAAATTCACTTTATTTCTCTCAGTTCACAATACATGAGGATATATAGATATTAATTTATACAACAAGAGGCTCTGTCTAATTGATAAGAGCAGGACAGTAATAAATCAATACAGAAAAAAGAGGAAACGTATAATTTCCGAGTTTATCATGGAAAAGTCACGTCAAATATAAATAAGCGAGTCTTCTTTTGTGAATGACAAACAGTTTGGATTCTGATCCGACATCCCATTACGCGATGTTTGATCTGGATCTTAACTGTTTGCGAACGCCAATGCCGCCGTCCAAAGTGGAATGAAAAAATGTAACACCCCTCTAAACTGGATGTTCAAACTTAGCATCAATCATTTGTGTTAGTGTCTTAAAATTAAAAAGTAACACTCCTCTAAACCGGGTGTTCCAACATAGCCTCAATAGTTGTGTAAGTGTCCTAAAGTTAAACAGTAACACCCCTCTAAACTGGGTGTTTTATCTTAGCATCAATATTTGTGTTAGTCTCTTAAAGTTAAACAGTAACACCCCTCTAAACTTGGTGTTCCAACTTAGCATCAATATTTGTTAAAGTGTCTTAAAGTCAAACAGTAACACCCCTCTAAACTTGGCGTTTCAACACTAGCATCAATATTTGTGTACGTGTCTTAACCCTTTTACCGCCGAAGTCGCAGAAATGCACCACAACAAATAGTTCAGTCCCAGATCAGACGCCGCCTTTTCAAGACGGCGTCTGATCAGGGACTACACTTTTTGTCTCATTCTCTATTTCTATGTATGTGCTTTATTCTTTTGAAATTTGTATTTATTGATCTCATTTGCTTACTGTACCGAATGATTTAACAAAATTTGGATTGCAGACGACACTTAGAAATTTGGCGCCGAAAGGGTTAAAGTTAAACAGTAACACCCCTCTAAACTGGATGTTCCAACTTAGCATCAATATTTGTGTTAGTCTCTTAAAGTTAAACAGTAACACCCCTCTAAACCGGATGTTCCAACTTAGCATCAATATTTGTGTTAGTCTCTTAAAGTTAAACAGTAACAGCCCTCAAAATCGGATGTTCTAACTTAGCATCACTACTTGTCTGTAAGACAGGTGGCAGCGTAACCTATTACCTCATAGGCTATTTTAGACCCAACATCTTTGCATGAATCTACCAAAAAGGAGCATTAACTACAGCTACTGTAGGAGCCTTTGACCTTTGCAAACAGAGTAGATCTAGATCAGACACCTACTGTAGGAGCCGTTTGACCTTTGCAAACACTGTTGACCCAGATACTGAAGGAGCCATTTGACATTTGCAAACAGAGTAGATCCAAATCAGACACCTACTGTAGGAACCATTTGACCTTTATAAACAGTAGATCCAGATCAGAAGCTGTTGTAGGAACCATTTGACCTTTTCAAACAGAATAGATCCAGATCAGACAGCTACTGTAGGAGCCATATGACCTTTGTAAACAGAGTAGATCCAGATCAGATAGCTGTTGTAGGAACAATTTTGTCTTTGCAAACAGAGTAAATCTAGACCAGACAACTGCTGTAGGAGCCATTTGACCTTTGTAAACAGAGTAGATCCACATCAGACAGCTACTGTAGGAACCATTTGACCTTTGCAAACAGAGTAGATCCAGATCAGACAGGTACTGTAGGGGTCATTTGACCTTTGCAACCAGAGTAGATCCAGATTAGACAGCTACTGTAGGAGCCATTTGACCTTTGCAAACAGAGTAGACCCAGACCAGACAACTACTGAAGGGCCATTTGACCTTTGCAAACAGAGTAGACCCAGACCAGACAACTACTGTAGGGGCCATTTGACCTTTGCAAATAGAGTAGATCCAAACAGACAACTACTGTAGGGGCCATTTGGCCTTTGCAAACAGAGTAGATCCAGATCAGACATGTACTGTAGGGGTCATTTGACCTTTGCAAACAGAGTAGATCCAAACAGACAACAACTGTAGGGGCCATTTGACCTTTGCAAACAGAGTAGATCCAAACAGACAACTACTGTAGGGGCCATTTGACCTTTGCAAACAGTAGATCCAGACCAGACAACTACTGTATGGGCCATTTGACCTTTGAAAACAGAGTAGATCCAAACAGACAACTACTGTAGGGGCCATTTGACCTTTGCAAACAGAGTAGATCCAGATCAGACAGGTACTGTAGGGGCCATTTGACCTTTGCAAACAGAGTAGATCCAGATCAGACAGCTACTGTAGCAGCCATTTGATCAGGAACTGCTGTTTACTCAGATATGATTTTACAATTTGTTAAATGGCATTGACCAATATACAAATTCAGTTTAGTAATTATAGTCTGCAAAGGGTTGCAATTATATGAGGGACTTGGTTATAGATCTGTAGCCGGATAGAGAGTGTGGTGAAACAGTTCAGTTATAGGTTTTACTGTGTGGCTTGGTAGCTCAGTCGGTAGAGTGTTGGCATGGTAAGCCAGAGGCCCAGCGTTCGAGTGCCACTACCTTAATCTTATAATAATAATAATTTAAAAAAGGAGCTAAAATGTGTCCAAAGTGGAGTAAAAAAATGAAAATGAAAATAAATAAAATCAAGTAATAAAATGATTGGAATGCTTAAAAACATTTGTGCAGGTTTTTCATACATCATTGAAGAAAATAACACTCGGTATGCTATCCTGTCATACAATAGTAATATGCAAATAAAAAATCTAAAAACGAGTCTAAGAAAAGTTACTCAAAATTTGACTTGCAAAGACTCTACCTAGAAAATGGTAGTTTGCTCTCAAAGCAAGATCGAATAAGAAATTGGGAATCAGTTCCTAAGGAGATATAACATCAGAATATTTTAACACAGTTGAGTTAGTTTTACAAGGAGTACAAGTGTTGAGGTGCAGTGGTTATGGGTTAAATATTAATATTAACAGTGCAGTGTTAACGAGACAGGCAAGGAGATGTATTCTAATATTCTGACAGTACCATCCATCAAAGACAGAAAATATGTAGTCCAAATCCTATAGGTAGAGTCTGGATACAAGACAAAATGTAGTTAGTAATTATGTTTGAAATTCAGTTTTAATGGAAACATCTCAAAAACTTCAAAAAAACTTCAAAAAACTTCAAACATTATCTTCAAATTCATCAGTGTAAATTCTACAATTAAACTCCAAACACTGACTTCTTCGCCCCCAGTATAGAAAGGTCAACTCATTACTTGATGTTTTATATGGATCCAAATTGTTTGCGACTCGACTTTGACTCGAACGCAGGGCCTCTGGCTTACCATGCCAACACTACCGACTGAGCTACCAAGTCACACAGTAAACCCTATGACTGAACTGTTTCACCACAATCTCTATCCGGCTACAGATCTATAACCACTTCCCTCATATAAATGCATTTTCACACAATTGCAAACAGTAGACCCAGATCAGGCGGTTCCTATATGAGCCGTCAGATCAGAGTCTACTATATTTGAGCCGTCAGACCAGAGTCTACTATATTTGCTTTGAAAATGACACAGGTCTTATTTTGTCAAAGAAAATAAATTCCTTGAAAAGTTTACATCATAAAATATCCATGATGACATAATTTATTACCCGAGTATTGAAACGGGTAATAGGAATATTTAGGAAATCAAAGTAAAATATTTTCATATTTTTCTGACACTGTAAAATCATACCTATATTACGCCATATATATATAAGCAGACATACCCTGATCAGACGGCTCATACAGCAAATGTCTAGTCTGGGTCTACTGTTTGCAAACGCGTAGAAAACAGGCAAAGGGTTAAATATATCTGACAAACTAATTCTTGCTGGTACTCATTAGAATCACAGCAACCGTAAAATCTGGGTCTAATCTGTTCGCAAATGTGTAGAAACCAGGCATATTTATGGAGTAAAGGGTTAAATTTCTCTGACAAACTCTTTCTTGCTGGTACTCATTAGAATCACAGCAACCGTCTAGTCTGGGTCTACTCTGTTTGCAAATGTTTAGAAACCAGGCATATTTATGGAGTAAAGGGTTACATTTCTATGACAAACTAATTCTTACTCGTACTCATTTGAATCACAGCAACCGTCTAGTCTGGGTCTACTCTGTTTTAAATGTGTAGAAACCAGGCATATTTATGCAGTAAAGGCTTCAATTTCTCTGACAAACTCTTTCTTGCTGGTACTCATCAGATTCGTCTCAAGCCAATTCTAGTGAGTTCCAAAAAGATAGGAATTGGACAAAAATATAAATAATACATTTTCGTGTATTAACTCTTTTCTCCAGAGAAAAGGAAAATGTTAGAAGTGTGTATCCAACACTTGAGTACCCTTTCCGCCATAAATACGCATTTTAACGCCTCTGTAATAACCACTTCTTGAAACAATCGTGATAAATAGAGCATTTACTCCTATAGAATGAAATGCCCCATTTATCACAATGGTTTCAAACTACAAAATTCTATGATTCTACTTTTCTCAAGTAAATGTTCCTTTTGGGTAGATTCATTCAAAGAGGTTGGGTTTAAACAAATTAGATTTTTAAAGTAAAATCTGTTTTAGTT
Organism: Azorinus chamasolen; assembly: GCA_963576725.1. NCBI lineage: Eukaryota > Metazoa > Mollusca > Bivalvia > Cardiida > Solecurtidae > Azorinus > Azorinus chamasolen. The sequence continues at coordinate 464,241 of OY755236.1, forward strand.
AAAGATACATATTTGCAATATAATCTGCTTTCAGCTTTATCTACTACTAAACGAAAATGAAATATGTCATATCGCATAAAATACTGCACGGTACTCTGCCCCATACTGCAAATATGCAGTTTAGCCATAAATCCCAATGTTTCATAGCTGTAAAATAAATTAACGGGGATTAAAAAGGGACCGTCCTTTACCGTTTTTTACTTTAAAATCTAATTTTAGTAGCAAAATACCTTACTGCTATAGAATCTGTTGCAGAAGAAGTTTTATCTTGGTCTTAACACGCGGATTTCTGTAGGTCAAGATATGGTGAAAACTGACACCAAAGACTGGCCAGATGACCCCCTGGGCAGTCACCAAAGGACGCAAGGACAACGTATTGTCCTGGGACGCCTCAACAGAAGGTAGATAAAAGTCAGAAGAAGTAGAACTATTCCTCCAAGTAGCTACACTGAGAATATCGTCCAAGGGGACATGATTGGCAAATGTCCACCAGATAGAAACAGCCCTCCGTTCATGAAGACAGATCTGGAGGAAATCAAGATCTCGGTCAGAGATATCTAAAAGCCTTTCTGGAGCCTGAGTGAATTGGGATGTTAAAGTATGCGGGCAAGAGGTCAAAAGACATGTCCCACTGATAAGGTCTAATAGCCAGCCTGATTGACCTAGAGGGTTGCCTTCAACGAAGGCTTCTGGGCTCCAATACTGCAGAGTACATAGAGCAGGAGCAGGAGTGACCACAGGGATCAAAGCTGTCGAGATGGTTGAATTGACGACAGGCTGTCTATGCCTCTCAGACAGAGTCTGGCCTTATGCCGAGAATGTAATAAAATATTAAAAAGTATTAAAAGTATTAGGAGTATTATATAATAAAAATAAAAAAAAAACATAAATAAAAATAGAATAAATATAAAACAATATTAAAATGTACCTATTACCAGTGTCTAGACCTAGACCTAGAAGGGGAAGAGGGGGGTAAACTAACGGGAGCTGAAGGAACAGAGCCGTTAGAATTACACACAGAAACAGATAATCTGTTGTGTGCTGTCAAATGGCATACGTAGGACATTTAAGTCAGTTTAGACATAATACCAGTAAGAAATGACTCGCCACCAGAGTTCCTCGGACCAGAGGATTGCCTTCAATGAAGGACAATGGGCTCCTGCAGAGTAGACTGAGCAGGAATAACTGTAGCTGTACGGACAGCAGGAGCCATGGGAGCCATAGTTGGTGTTCAAACTGGAGTGGCCACGGGGTCAAAGCAGTTCAGAAGGTTGAACTGACAACAGACTGTCTATGCCTCTCAGAGAGAGTCTGGACTGATACAGAGTGTCTAGAGTGAGAGCTATATGGGGAAAATAAATAGAAAATAGAAATAAAAAAAATAGATAAAAGTAAAAATAAAATAAGATTAAAACGTACCCGTTACCAGGGTCTAGAGCCAGACATAGAAGGGAAAGAGGGGGTTAAACTAACGGGAGCTAGAGAAGCCGAGCCTTTAGAATTTACCCGCAGAAGCAGGTTATCCGTTGTGCTCTGGAAGGACATTTTCTGTCCTCGGACCAGAGGGTTGCTTTTAGCGAAGGCCTCTGGGCTCCAATACTGCACGGAGCAGGTGTAACTGTAGCTGTAGGGACATCAGGGACCACGGGAGCCATAGGTGGTAACCAGGGGGGGGGGGGGGGAGGGTCAAGGCAGTCGAGAAGATCGAACTGACAACTGGCGGCCTATGCCTCTCAGAGTCTGGCCTGATGCCGAGAGTGTCTAGAGCTACATGTAGAGCTATACGGGGGAAAATAAAAACAAAGTTTAAAAACAAAGAATAGAATAAAATTAAAATCAGATTAAAACGTTCCTGTCCCCATTATCTAGAGCTAGACCTAGAAGTGGAAGGGGGGGGGGTTAAACTAATGGGAGCTTAAGGAGCAGATCCCTTAGGATTACCCGCAGAAACAGATAATCTGTTGTGTGCTGTCAAATGGCATAGGACATGTTTAGTCCTTTGAGACATAACGCTGGCAAGAACTGGCTCGCCACCAGAGTTCCTCGGGCCAGAGGGTTTCCTTAAATGAAGGAATCTGGGCTCCAATACTGCAGAGTATACATAGCAGGAATAATTGTAGGATCTGTAGGGACAGCAGGGGCTATGGGAGTCATAGTTGGTGTTCAAACTGGAGTGACCACGGAGGTTAAAGCTGTAGGATCTGTAGGGACAGCAGGGACCTATGGGAGTCATAGCTGGTGTTAAAATTGGAGTGACCACGGAGGTTAAAGCAGTCAAGAAGGTTGAACAGGCTGCCTATGCCAGATTGATTCTTTCAAAATGGAAATTCAGCCATCCATCATGCTGGCCATCGCACCTTATCAGTGGGACGTGTCTTTAGACCTCTCGCAAGCATACTTAACAGAAGACTGTTTCTACCAGGTGGGCATTTGTCAATCATGCCCCCTTGGATGATATAATCAGTGTATCTACTTGGAAGAATAACTCAATCTGTGTAGCTTCATAGGGCAATTATGAAATTTCTTAATAGGCATTCAATCACTTTTGAGCGAAAACATCTATGAATCATTGGGATGGGTTATGGCTAAACTGCGTATTCGCAGTATGATATTGGACACTATGTGATATTATATATGCTATAAAGATATAGCTAATAGCAGATTTTTTATCTAGTGAAGTATTATACTATTAAAATGTAGTAGCAGATTGCTCCATTATCCCTTTACCTAATGCATATTCAAGAAACGGTGACAAGAGCAGACCTTGATAAGATAGCTCCTAAAGGATCCATCTGATCTGGGTCTACACTGTGTGCAAAGGTGTGTAAAGGTGTTTCTATTGATTGATTGATTGAGTTAGGTTTTATGGCACTGCAACAACTTTAAGGGCATATGGCACAAACACAGTAGAAAAGTTTCTGGATCCATATCTCATTTACATCGAGATAAAAATATGGGATAAGGATCCAGAAACTTAACACCTGCTGGAGAATCAGAGATTCTATTGTATATTTCAAATTTAATCCATTTCAGCAAATTGACGTCTTTTGATGCAAATACTCTTTATAACATGGATTCTAGCAGTATTATATTGATTGATTGATTGATTGATTGAGTTGGGTTTTATGGCGCAGAGATAGGAGAAAAGTTTCCGGATCCATATATCATTTACATCGAGATAAAAAAATATGGGATACGGATCCAGAAACTCATTTCCGCAAATGCACGCCTTTTGAGTCACTTTTTGAAACCATTATGATAAAGTATTTGCTCCATAGGAGTATATACTCTTTATAACAATGGTTTCAACACTACACAGATCTAAATTTTACTTTTCTTTAGTAAATGTCCCTCTTCGGCAAGATTTATTCCAAAGAGGATGAATATAAAAATACCCTTTGAGGAAATGAGTTAAAAAACTATCTATATTTATCTTTTTCAAAAGCCCATCTCATCAATACTATCGGAATATTGAATTTTGACCATTTACTCAAAAATTCACCTTTGCACACGTTCTGTATTGGATAACTATTTGTGAGTTCATGAGTTATTTTACAATTTATATGCATGATGTCATTATTTATTTCATGAATATTTATGGAGTAAAGGGTTTAACTACTAAAGATCATAACAAAATTTTACAAAATTCATCAGCTGTTAATTTTATATAAATATATATATTTCCACTGATGAAACATGCTCTTGATTCAATTCTCAAGACCTTTTCCCTGTTCTATATTCATTCTAACTTTAACCCTTTTCCTGTTCTGTTTGTAGGCCAAACTTCAATACCTACTGAATATTCATTAACAAAATAGTTATAAAGAAATATGAAAGGTGGAACATTGTAGACATTTTAGAAAGTAAAGAAACAGATCTATCAAGTTTTATTAGCAAACAGAACAGACCCTGCCCTCTAGGGGCCGTCTGATCTGGGTCTACTTTGTTTGAAAATGCGTAAAAACACGTTTATATGAGGGAAAGGGTTAATACCTACTGAATTATCATGGACAAACTACTTATAATGAAATATGAAAGGTGGAACATTGTAGCCAATTTAGAAACTAAAGAAACAGATCTATCAAATTCTATTAGCAAACAGGACAGACACCGATGAGACGACTCATATAAGAACCATCTGATCAGGGTCTACTTTGTTTGTACGTGCATGAAAAAGTGTTTATATGAGGGAAAGGGTTTACACGTCAACTAATCAAAATACAGCAAAACCTTGCGAATTCAAACTTTTAGTGAAGCAAGTGGTTGCTAAATGCAGGGTGAAAGTCATTTAGAAGCTCACAGGAGCTTTCTGTATGATTTTAATCCTGCATTAAGTTTCACCCTGTCTTAACCCTTTACTCCATGAATAGTCATGGAAGAAATAATAACACCATGGATATAAATTTCATTTGTTCTGATAACAGCACATGGGCACAGGAATGTTTGGCCATGACAGAAACATCATAGGCAAATAGAGCAGACCCTGATCAGACAACTCCTACAGTAGCCATCTAATCTGGGTCTACTCTGTTTGTACAAAGGCGTTGAAAGGCTTATGCAGTAAAGGATTAAATACTATCACTAAGTTTTATGATTGCACGATCTAAGACATCTGATACCATGTCACACGCTGTAGGATCAGATACTTAACACATTCCCTCATAGGCTATTTTAGTTCCTATCTCTGAGTATATTTACCAAAGAGATCATGAAAAGATTGTTTTTAGAATTGTGTTGTGATAAACAGTGCATCTACTGCAATGGAGCAAATGCTCTATTTATCACAATGGTTTCAGAATGTTAAGTTTACAGAGGCGTCAAAAGTCACCAGTCCCATTTAGCAAACAAGACAGACACTGATGAGACGGCTCCTGTAAGAACCATCTGATCCGGGTCTAATGCATGAAAGAGTGTTTATATGAGGGAAAAGGTTAAACATTTGAATTCCAACTTTTAGTGAAGCAAATGGTTCCATCCTCATTGAACAGTACAGTCTATTCAGTATGAACACGTACACATTTCTCAGCATCTTTATAAACAGTTCTGATCTGGGTCCGAGTCCCATTTTTATTAATGTCAAACAGTGCTGATCTGGGTCCGAGTCCCATCTTTATTAATGTCAAACAATGCTGATCTGGGTCCGAGTCCCATCTTTATCAATGTCAAATAGTGCTGATCTGGGTCCGAGTCCCATCTTTATTAATGTCAAACAGTGCAGAACTGGGTCCGAGTCCCATCTTTATTGATGTCAATTAGTGCTGATCTGGGTCCAAGTCCCATCTTTTTTTATTGTCAAACAATGCTGATCTGGGTCCGAGTCCCATCTTTATATCAGTGGTAAATACGCTATTCCTACCCATTTACCCGTTTTTCTACGCGTAAGAAACGGGCAGTGAACGGTTAACGAACGCTTACGCGATAAACGGTTTACACGCGCATAACGCGTAAAGAAACGATCATATCAGAGAAGTTGCACAAACTTTCCGTTTCATGCGGAGATTTTGGATCTTATCGATGATAGCCGTTTTCAAAAAAAATCCGAATGAAACGGCTTAGCCAAAATAAGAATCGATTCGTCACTCAACGAACGTTTAGCGGTTCAGTCCCGGCTAGTGTCGATGATTTGCTCATTTAGGGAACGATAAGTTCTTAAATTTTGTTTGTTCACGTTTAGGAAACGCGTTAAGAAACCCCGTTTGACGAAACGGCTATGAAACAAGTAGGTAACGCGTAAGAAACGCGTTAAGTGGGTAGGGATATCGTATTAACCACTGTAATGTCAAACAATGCTGATCTGGGTCCGAGTCACATTTTTATCAATGTCAAACAGTGCTGATCTGTGTCCGAGTCCCCTCTTTATTGATGTTATACAGTGCTGATCTGGGTCCGAGTCCCATCTTTATTACTGTCAAACAGTGCTGATCTGGGTCCGAGTCCCATCTTCATTTATGTCGAACAGTGCTGATCTGGGTCCGAGTCCCATCCTTATCAATGTCAAACAGTACTGATCTAGGTCTGAGTCCCATCTTTATTAATGTCAAACAGTGCTGATCTGGGTCCGAATCCCTTCTTTATTAATGTCAAACAATGCTGATCTGGGTCCGAGTCCCATTTTTATTAATGTCTAACAGTGATGATCTGGGTTCGAGTCCCATTTTTATTAATGTCAATCAACGCTGATCTGGGTTCGAGTCCCAACTTTTTAATGTCAATCAGTGCTGATCTGGGTACGTGTCCCATCTTTATTAATGTCAAACAGTGCTGATCTTGGTGTGAGTCTGCCAAATAACTCAATTTCCATATCCAAGGGGTCATTGCTCATACTGTATCTGTGTTTTCCTGTAAAAAAAGATGCGTACTCAAAATACTAAAATTGTCATTTCTCACATACCTTCCTTTATCTCCGGGTTAGAACAACGGGTTAAGATTTCCTTATCTGTAACACGTGTAAGATCACTTTAGAACGTATGACGTCATATATGACGTCACACCATGGAAACCTATGTTTACATGTCATTTAAACGCCGAAAATACACTTTCTTGATATGTGAGAAAAAGAATCTGATGCTCGTTGTCTTTTAAGATCACATGCTCCTAAACTCACCAAGAAAGGCTCGTTTAGGAACATTTGATCTTAAAAGACAACTCGCAACAGATCCTCTATTTCTCCACCAGATTCTATGTTGAGACAACTCTTTAGAATTTAATACATGCATCATATCTGGAGCTGTTACCATTATGGTTCTGGTGACAGGTCAGGATGTGTATTATCAACTGTAAACTCAACTGGAAAGGCATTTGTTGTTCTGCACTATTTGTGTTAACCCGTTACTAAATAGCTATGTCTTGTAACGTCTTTACAAATGGTAGGTGCAGTCCAATCAGGGTCTTCGCTGTCTGCATATGAAATTGTATACATGTAGATCTAATTATATAGTTTTCGCCACAGTTAAAACTCCTTGTGTACCATTATTTAATTTCAGCTAATCAAATTTCAACCAATGAATATTCATGATGTCATTACTTCTTAATGACTATTCACGGAGAAGAAGGTGTGTATTGCAAATAATAGACATATAATTTCTCTACCATTTTCTCGGTATCGTCTATCTTTAGAGAGGTCACAATAACCTGTTGTTTGCTGTATCTAAAGTAATGATATGCCAAAAAGTCTCCTATACTTAGCCCTTAACGCCATAAATATGCTTTTCTACGCCTCTGTAAGCTCCACTTTATGAAACCGTTGTGATAAATAGAGCATTTGCTCCTATATTTATCACAATGGTTTCAATCTACAAAATTCACAAATTTTCCTTTTCTCTAGTTAATGCTCCTTTTCGGTAGATTTCTTCAAAGTGGTTGGATCTAAAACTAGCCTATGGTGTAAATGGGTTAACCATTGCAATGGGAGACACCAGTCACTAATGTTTGGTTTGGTTTTATAGGGTTTTACATCACTTTAACAGTATTTCAGTCATGCCACGACGTCCAGCTAATTACAAGTTGAGGAAAACCCAAGAGGAACTTCTGTACATGGAACAAATTGCAATGTTTCATACAGGAAAGAACACCTTTTACATGACTCAAGGAGTTAAAAGTTAATAAAACAGTCCTTTTCAATCTTGATCAATTTGTACAACAATAAATTTACCTTAACAGAGATTAAATTGACTGACTGAATCATCTTATTTCAAATCCACCTAAGAATCCCCATTGCCTTGGAAGATCATGGCAGTTACATCTCTGGTGACGAAATGCCTGAAAAAGAACAATAAATAATAAGTGTTCTTGGTAAACCGGGCCTGAGGTAATAAAATAAAATATGACAAATCAGATGCTTGAGAATGAATGCAATGACTTAAGCATAACGTTTAATAACCGTTTTATAACTGAGCCATTCCTCAGTCATACAAGAGTAGATACAGATCCTGATGATACATGTAGGACAAGTACAGTCTCATGTGATACATGTAGGACAAGTACAGTCTCATGTGGTTACAGATGTTAGCAGAGGTCATCACAGCTTCTCCCGCTTTTCATTCATTTGCAAACAGAGTAGACCCAGATTAGAGAACTCTGAATACAGGAGCAAATGCTCTATTTGTCAAAATGTTTTTTAAAAAATTGACTTTTGCACGGGCGTCAAAAAGTGTCAATATGAGGGAATGGGTTAATACCCTAAGTACCCAAACTATTCAAAATGCGTCAATATGGGGAAATGGGTTAAATACCCTAATTACCCAACCTTTTCAAAAGGCGTCAATATGAGGGAAAAGGGTTAAATATCCTAACTTTCCAAACTGTTCAAACACCTAATCTCCTCTCTCCACTAATTTGAAGAGATGAATAATTCACTTCAGCCCAGTTTTTATAACTTAAAATTAGACTGACATTGTAACAGTAAAAACCCTGAAAAACGAACTCCAAAGAGAAGTTTGATCTAGGTCTGCACTATTTGCTTGTCCGAATAGTTAAGGTAATTAGATATGGAATACAATATTTACATCATGATTGCTACAGTTAATGATTTACCTTTTGTATCTTATGGAGCTGCTGCATTCACTTGCAATTTCAAAGCCCTCCGTGATGGACACTTGTGGGAGGGTTGGTGGATTGAGCGAGTACTTCAATCACTGTTAGCGGCTCCATAACATCAGATTGTTGGAATATGGTATCATGACATTGACCACTTTAGTTAATCCTCAGACTGAATGCTGAACTTACAGTATGGAATGATTGGTCCAGCAGTGTTCAACAGTAGGAGCCATTAAGTGTGAAAGGATCAGAGTTGCTAAAGGATTTTGAAAGACAAGCAGTGCAGAGCGTGATTAGAGGGATCCTCCAGGAACCTTCTGATCTGGATCTGAACTATTTGCAAATGACAGTCAACTCATTTCCCGAATTTAAAGGGTTAAATATTGAATAACAGACTGGTGCTAATCAGACTTCTCTGCCAATGAGGGCCGAGAAACCAAACAGGGTTACCCTGTATATGGAATCCAGGCCTCAAAGGATAAGATGTACTAGAGGATCTTGAATAACAAACAGTGCAGATCCTAATCAGACAGCTCCTACAGAAGTCCTCTGATCAAAGTCTACATGTTTGCATTATGCAAATTAACTCGTTCTCGACAGTCAAGGGGAAAAACCCCTCTTAGCCACCTCTTATGACCATGCAAGGGTATGGTAGGGGACTCAACTCTCATGTCCACTCAAGTAATCCTAGAAACCACGTTGAGCTACAAACGACTGTAATTATTTAAATATTAACTCAGTCCCTCTTATGCTATTTTTGGACCCAACCTCTTTGAATAAATCGACCAAAAAGGAGCATTTACTTGATAAAAAGAAAACTGTAAATTGTGTTATTTTGAAACCATTGTGATAAACAGAGCAAATGCTCTATTTCTCACCATGAATTCAACAAATGAATTTTGAAAAGAATCAAAAGGCACCAGTAGGAGGGAATGGGTTTCCCGTTATCCCGCTGTTTAAATATAATTCCCGATTCACCCATTTGTGTCCACGATCCGATATATGGGATTTAGGCAAATAGTGTAGACGCTGATCAGACGCCGCTTAATGCGGCGTCTGATCAGAGTCTACACTGTTTGCTGATATGAATTTCAATATAAAACAAAACGAGAATGAAAATTTAGACCAGGCATCCCTTAAATAAAAAATGGACAAATCAAACGTATAAACATGGAATAATCTACTGGACGCAAATGGGTTTAATTTGGATCTAGTATAGTTTAGGCTACTTCGGATTTAATAAATCTTATGAGAAATTATCAACGGATTGTGAAACAGCGCCGATCTTGATGAGAAGCCAACATGCTTGGCATCTAACCTAGACCCGAGCTTTTTGCAAATGCAGGATACATGTAGGTCACTTATACAATAAACCCCATCTAAACCGGAATTCTAGTATAGAAGCATTTAGATACCTTTAAGCAGGTGGCTGTTTAATGCATGATGAAAGTCATGCAGAAAGCTCCGAGAGGAGTTTTCTGAATGACTTTTACCCCACCTTAAGCTCCCACCTGTCTCCCGGGTTTACTGTAGTGGGATAGGGGTTAGACCAATTTTGACATGTTAACCCTTTACCTAATGAATATTTATGGAAGAGATAATTTTATGAATAATAATTAGCTACATGTATATGCTTACAATAGCACATGGACACATTTCGGCCACGACAGAAACTGAAGATTTCCCACAAGAAAATAGAAAATCCTGATCAGACAGCTCCTGTTGGAGCCATCTGATATTGGTTTACTCTGGGAAGGTTTTGAGTAACCCTTTCCCTGTTCTATGTTTATTCTAAATTTCAATACATACTGAATATTCACGGACAAAATAGTTAAAATGAAATAAGCAAGATGAAAAATTGTACCTATTTTAGAAAGTTAAGAAACGGATCTTTCAATTTCCATTAGCAAACAGAGCAGACCCTATAGGAGCCATCTGATCTGGGTCTACTCTTTATGCAAATGCGTGAAAATACGGAATGGATTAAAGGGTGTTTCTATCAGGTATAAAGGGTTAAAAGACCGAAGCCAGCAATATGATTCTACAAACACCTGTCAACAGAAGCTCAACTAGATTTAAAGCAATGGAAGTTTGTCACCAAAGTTTCTAAGCTTTGTCTTCAAACTGTTTGTCCACATCCCTGTAAACCCTTAAACATTTACAAAATAATCTTGAAACCGACAGGTATTCTATTCCAACATGGAACATACAACCCTTGAAATTTGCCTGGGCCTGAAGTAAATTCTTAGCAACTGTCAAGTGACATGAAGAAGACAATTCTCCATCATTGGCCTCCGTGATTTCATGGTAAATACACAAATGCTTGGTGTAGCATATATTGACATCGAAATAATGTACCCGTAAAAATACCTTTTTTTTAAATAAAAAACAGACAGCTGAATTTTGAAAATGTCAAAGCTGCCAATGGCTCAAATAAATAGAAACAATTATAGTGGGCAAAAAAAGGAATTTAGAATATGTATATTAAGTTAAGTATAAGTTATAAGTGACAATGTTATGATCATGTTAGTCAGTATTAACCGTGTATGTTAAACAAGTGCTGTGTTAAAAGGAATATACATATCCTAATATCCTTTAATATTCAGCCCACATGATAAAAGGGGGGACACTGTCTATATTTTGAAAAATAGTTTCAGCCAGCAAAATTCATTTAAAACAAAATAATGTAAATTTGCAGCCACAGTAACTTTGAGCATCAATGTCATGATGATAAGCATCATCACCCTGTTAACAGAAAGAAATCTGTTTCTTCAAATTAATTATTTAGAAAAATGGAAAAGAAAATCACCAATGCGTTCTTATCCCTACCAAGATATCATGGAGACCTTTGTTGGCCAGTTGTTTTATTCAGGAAACTTGTCATTGGCTGAAAGCTCAATTTAAACCCTTGAAAGTTTGGTGAATTGCATACCCCATGATGGAAAAAGGACACCGACAGATTTCAATATTATTGCATAACTAATTAAGATTGTAGGAAATCTGATGCATATTTCTATGTCAAAGTACAGATTGAAAGAAAACAGTTTACCAACATGAGAGAAATTAATAACCCATAAGTTAATCGCTAGAGATTTGTCAGGCTTCTATAGCTTTACCCCTAATTGATCTATTGTTGTCTGGGCTTGCAGAATTGTGCTTTTGACATCTGCCCCTGGACCTGTCAAATTTAGTGTTCATATTTAAACCAATTACAGTCATACACAACTCAATGTGGTTCTGAGGCTTACCGGAATAAACACAAGCGTTCAAGACCACCGTCAAACTATCACAAGATCAAAAGAGGTGACTAAGAGTGGTTTAACCCATTGAATGTGGAGGATGAATTAACCAGCATTTGCAAACAGTGTAGACTAAGACAGAGGTCAACTAGAGGAGCTCTCTGATCAGGGTATACACTGCTTGTTATTCAAGATTCTCCAGCACACCAAATCATTTGAGGCTAGAATTCCGTACAAAGGATAACCCTCTTTCGTTTCTCGGTCCATTTGGACAGACAAGCCTAAGTAGCATCAATCTGTTATTCAATAGTCCACCCTTTGAATACAGGAATAGCGTTAACTGGCATAACAAACAGAATAGACCCAGATCAGAGGGCTCCTACAGAACCCTTCTGATCAAGGGCTGCATCGTGTGTCATTCAAATTCCCCTAGCAAATGACTAATCTTTTCATACCTCATAGACCCCATTTATAACACTTTATTCAATAAATACGCATTTCTACATCTTTGCAACAGAGTGGACCCAGATCAGACGGCTCCATTAGGAGCCATCTGATCAGGGTCTGTTGTTTGCTATGATAATTCAGCATTCAAAGAGTTAGCCTTAACTAAAGTGGACAATGTGTATATGCGTGTATGCATGTGTGAATACCGGTACAGACTAGCTGCATCATCGCGCTCCTCGGCTGAAATGTCTGTTTCGTAATCAGTATAGGCCAGCTCTCAAAGCTCTCCTTGACCAACATTGCTATGGTTCTTTCATTAGTAAGGACCTGCTGCATCACAGCTCTCTTTGACATTTCCAAGGTCGGTCATCTTTGTCTTCTGTTTGTTGCTGGCACCTAAAAGAAAATTGAATGCAGTTACAGCTTATTGCCCAATACATGCACAGTAATAATACTCCTGTAAACCGGAATTCTAAAAGAGGAGAATATTTTTAGGCAGTTGGATTCATAATGCAGGAGTTTTCTGCATATCTTTCTCCCTGCATTAAGCTGCAACCTGTCTCCAAAACCGACAATTATACTAAAGTGAATGTCCAGTTTAGAGGGTTTTTACTGTAAATAAAAGATGATATATTAATTAGAAACAGTTTGGATCCAGATAGAAAAGCATGTGACTTAATTTATTGTAAGAGTTCAAACTGTTTTAACCAGGCAATACATTTTGCAAACCGAATAGCTAGCGAAAGACAATTTTATTTACACACACAAGCTAAATTGTCTGGCATATGGATACTGTGGCAAATTCAGACATTCGTTATTTGATTTTCATAGTTTAATCTTTTTGTTCAAAAACAGATTTTTTCTGCCAAAATCATTTTGAAGTGGGGTTTTCTTCAATTTCATTTTTCCTAATAATTGCCAGTAAGATAGGGCGTGGCTGAGAAATACAGAAAATATTTGATATTTACTATAGCTTTACCTTTTACTGTATAGATAAAGGAGTCATCTGATAAGGGTCTGCTCTGTTCACTTTTGGAATCGTTTAGTTATGATTCTAGATTCTGCCTTGGCCATATAATCCCTTGTTCATATAGATATGGTTCTACAGATTCTGAAATGGCAAAAACATCTCTTGTTAATTAACAATTATCAAAATTAAGCTTATTAATATTTAAGGCCGTAAATTGGAGTATAAATGTTGATGAGGCACATGCCTAAAAGATTTAACCCATTTCCCCATAGGCTATTTTTAGATCCAACCTCTTTGAATAAATCGACCAAAAAGGAGCATTAACTAGAGAAAAGGAATCTCTTAGAGTTTTGTAGTTCTGAAACAAGTGTGATAAATAGAGAAAATAGGAGCAAATGCTCTAGTTATCACAATGGTTTCAAGTGACTTTTACAGAGATGTAGAACGGCATATCTATGGAGGAAATGGTTAAAAAATAGTCCTCTTAGATCTAGTTAACACTTTCTCTGTTCTGTTTATCTCGAACTTCAATACCTAATAAATATTCATGGAGAAAATATTTGTAATGAAATATGGAAGGGGGCCCATTGTAGCCATTTTAGAAAGTAAACAAAACCTAAGTCAAATTTCATTGGAAAACAGAGCAGATCGAGAGCACACCGTGGTCAGACTGTCTCATCTGTGTCTATTCTGTTTGCAAATGTGTGGAAAGGTTTATGTAACGGAAAGGGTTAACTGTCATTTCTTCTCATGTTTTCTTCCGTTTCAATGAAAAGGTAATTATTACGCATTTTCACGCATTTGCAAACAGTAGACCCAGATTAGACGGCTGCTATAAGACTGCTGTTTGCTGATGGAATTTGATATATCTGCTGCTTTAGTTTCTAAAATGACTGTGTTACACTTTCAATATTTCTATTTTGCTCATAAATATTGAGTAGATATTCAAAATTTGACTAAATACAGAACAGGTTAAGGGTTAAAAATGGATCATGAGTCAGTTGAATGAATGAATGAATGAGTGAATGAATGAATGAATGAATGGGTGGTGTTTTACTAGTCCCATCGGTACTGATGGTCATTTAGAGCCGGTATGAACACTTGTACGACAGACCCCCAGCAAAGCTATTGAAAAAGTGTCCTGATAACGGTTTTAAGTGGACACTTTTGTACGCACGTGATTCTTGTGGTTAAAACCTATCTACCTAGGATTTGAATTGGGTGAACCAAGGGGAAAACATTTTGTACTCATTTGTGAAATATTCATTTTTATTCATTTTTAATCAAAATTAAAAGTCTACAACGTACTGTCGTACAAGTAAGAATGAATGAATGAATGGGCGGTGTTTTACTAGTCCCATCGACACTGATGGTCATTTAGAGCCGGTATGAACACACAACATTAATCTACAAACAGCCAAACCTAATCTATAAATTTGGCACAAATATTACACTGGTAAATGGTAAACAAAAACACGCGCAAAAATCATCCATTATACAGTAAATCATGTCTACATTACAATTAGGTCTTATTCTGGGTGTTGAAGGCAGGTGATTGTTTATGCAGAATGAAAGTTATACGAAAGCTTCTACAGGAGTTCTACATCAAGCAACCGCCGTTCTTATCAATATATGGCAAATATAAGATATACAGTAAAACCCCTCTAATGCGACCACTTAATGAATCAACATGGTCGTCTTCATTAGCAGGTGGTTGCTTAATGCAGGACAAAAGTAATGCAGAAAGCTCCTCTAGGAGCAAACTGATTTTAACATTCAGAGCAAGAGGCAATGGTGCGTACTCAAATACTAAAATCGTCATTCTGTACCAAACCCTATGTTGGGACGAGTCTCAGTCTAAAGAGCCGTCATAACATAGGGTATGGCGGAGAAATAAAAGAAGCTATTCTTTAAAATGTTTTAATTCACGCATCTGGACGGCTGTACTAAAAAATAAAGCAAAAACAAACTATTACACTTACTCAAATGGCACGTAGTGGCGTTTCTCCTGTATTGACCTATGTCCGTTTCCTATATTTTTGTTCTTCAGGTCTATTTGTAACACATGTGATATGAACGGCGAATAATAAGTTTTGAATTCGCGTAATGCTTATCACGTGATCTCGCCGTGTTCAATGCGATATAGAAAGACCACAGGTCACGAAACTTCACACCTTCTCACGAATTTGGCCCAGTCTTAATCAGTATACTGATTGTTAGAGAATGGAATTGATCTTCAACCCTAGCGACAATTCTTCTAGTTCGGGATAGGTACATGTATGTTGTATACACATAACCGTGCGATGGGTAAGTGCTCCTTTGTTAACCCTTTTCCTGTTCTAGGTTTATTCAAAATATCAAAATATTTTTTTTTATATATAACTTATAATGAAATATGGAAAGTGGAACATTGAAGCTATTTTGGAAAGTAAATAAACAGATCGTTCAAATCCCATTAGCAAACAGAGCAGACCCTGATCAAACGGCTCCTATAGGAGCCACCTGAGTTGACTCTACTCTGTTTGCAAATGCATGAAACACATTTATACGAAGTAAAGGGTTAATCATTCCTTACCCCTTTGCATTAAAGAGAATAGTGCCTGCTCCAATCTGGATGTGGTACAATATTGACCGGTTCAGATTTGAAAAGCTTTTGAGAAACTATTGACAGAGTGTCAAACAGCTTGGATCCCCAGCGTCTCATCTGGGTCCTAGATGTTTGCAAATGCTAATCAGGTCTTGGTTAACAGGCTAAGGGCTAACAAATCTTTCCAGTAACTAATCCTTTAGGGACAAAATCAACACTGGTGTGTAGTGAAGTGGTAATGTACATGTTTTGAGTGCACAAAATGTACACCGAACCGCCTAAAGGTTATCCACGTGTTTGGCCTAGCAGCCTAAAGGTTTATCCACGTGTTGGGCCTAACAGCCTAAAGGTTTATCCACGTGTTGGTCCAAGAAGCATGAATGTTTTATCCACGGTGCTCTATTTATCAGAATAGATTCAAAAAGTGACTTTTACAGAGGCGTCCAGAGGCGTCAATACGGGGAATGGTTACTGTTGTTATAATTTGACGGTATATATCTTATGGTCTCAACGCATTGCATATAGTAAAGATGGAGATTACACAACACCTCTATGATGAGATCTCCGGTCAAGTGTGAGCCAGTATTGAAAGATAAATAACACCTTTCTATAGATTCTGATGGATGTTAAACAGTGCAGACCCCATAGGCTGATCTGAGTCTTTACTGTTTTCAATGCAATTATACCCATTTCCACGAGAACAAATTTCCACCGAGTTACATAAGTGTCAAACACTGCAGACACTGGCAGGTAGTCTGATAGGTTTTAAACACTGCAGACACTGGCAGGTAGTCTGATAGGTGTCAAACACTACAGACACTGGCATATAGTATGGGTTTACAATATTTGACTTCAGCGGCAATTCGTTTATTGATCATAGGGTCTTAAAAAGCAGGTGATTGTTTAATGCAGGACCAAAGTAATGCAGAAAATTCCTATAGAGCTTTCTGCATTAAGCTATGTTGAACCGCAAATTTCACGCCACCCATTTTTCACACGTGTGATATTTGCGGCCCCATTTTTCACATAATTGTGAAAATTGCGTTTTGCTCCTATACCCCACCCCCTTCTAAGCCTGACGCATTTTTCACGTATGTGAAAAATTCGTCGAGAAGATGTGCTCAAATATTCACTTCAAAACACGCGACGCATTTTTCACTCTTGATAATATATTGAAGTTGACCAATTTCTTTGGTCATTTCGGTTATAGATCAAGGTCGCAGGAATCGAAATGACAGATTTGTAGTACAACTCAGAAGTTGATTTGGGTGCTTGCTCAACATACTTATTTGATTAAAATATAATTATGGGTCACGTGGGTAAAACGTATTTGGAGTTCCTTGTTAATACTTCAGTGTCCACATATTTGATATGCATTTGATGTCCCCGTGTTGCGGCACATATTGTCGCCGCTGTACATATTTTCGCCGGCGACCATCTCTGCTGAAACAGATGGAACATATTGTCGCCGGCGTTAATATGTCCCGAAGTGTTCGGCACATATTACTGCTGAACTGCACAAATTGTCGCCGGCGACAATATGTGACGAAGGTTATGGTGCTTTTGAGGGTAATTTTGGCGACAATATGTCAAACGACTTTAACGACGAACAAGTTGACGACAGAGAACATACACATGGATGAAACAACAGGCAAACAGCCGGACGGATATGTAATCCTGTCAAAGCAGTTGACACAATACACAGCTTTTGATTATCATTGGCGCTATTACACTGTTGTGTCGTAAACCACCGAATACTATAATTTGGATTTCCCGACAAACGAGTCAAACGACAATATGACAATGGCGTAACCCTTGAGCATATATTGTCGCCGATGCCGACAACTTCCGTACATACTGTCGCCGGCGACAATATGTGCCACTTGTTTCGGCATATATTGTTGCTGGCCACGATATATACACCGTCGACAACATGTACTGCAACACCCGGGATATCGAATATCTGGGATATTTTGTCCCGATTGGCTGATTGTCTGTCGCTCTGGTCATAAATCTAGAACCGTTTGCATAGTGGGTGTGTACATTTCTTACGACCTTTTTTACAGTACGTACCGTGCATCATGCGTATATCTATCGTGCGTTAATCGTATATCATGTGTATATCTTTCGTGCGAATATGTTATATATCTCACGGTTAATATAATGGGTACAATTTCCATTTAATGGGATATTTGATTAATACTTTATGTAATATATGTATTACATGCATCTAATGATAGAAAGAGTTGTTCTTTACTTAAGGTAATGATAATGCAAGGAATCGTTCATAGCGTATCGTATAGTGTACGTATATGTATAGTACGTAAATAGTATATCATACGTGATAATATCGTATATCGTGACAACAAATATGCTCACATATGTTATATCGGACTTGACACGCCATCTTTCGGCAATAATTTGAGAGCGGAGGAAAAATTCTTTCTCCGACTCTGCACTATGTTTCCAGATCACAACTTGGGTTTTAAAAGAGATCAACACAGACATGTAAACCGAAAGTAGAAGTTTATTTTAGAATGTTCAGCAATTTAGGAAAACCATTGAAGAAAAATGCCCGCATTGATTGTTCTGAAAATCCTTATATCCTTTCGACTCATGTAGCATAATAAAACGTATTGGCGATGTTGGCGTTCCATAACTTGGATCTATATGAAGCAAATTGTTTGAATAGTTAGGGTTATAATGACTCTATGCCAGTCTGTAAAGTGGGCCAGTATGATGGCCGTAGGTATATAAATGATCAGCTGCCAAAATCGGCTCAGACACGGGTTTTTTCGGCCCAAAAATAACGCACGCTACCTATGCTACCTCTACTCGTGTGATGACTGTTATGGTGCACCATACATTTGCAGCATCAAACCAATCGCATTATTCATTAGATCTGATGGCAATAGACACGACGCGCAAAACCATGACACCAAAATGTTTAAAAATGGGCCAAAAATTGGCTTCGTTTTTTTCGCACAGTGAGTCATGACCGTTTTGACCTTCTATAAATATACGCGTACTGTCTATCCGGTTGTGCTTATCTGGCACCGAAACAATAACACAAGCAACGTTGTTTAAAGTTGTCACCCTCGCGTACTGCCAGTTAATTGGCTTAAGTCTGACAGTACAATTAGAGTTTACTGAAAGTAATTTGACACATCACTGAGAGTGAACAGACAGTAACCTGACAATCCAATGATGGAAAATATCATACTTATTACATTGTTTTGTTTTATTATCATTTTTTATAATAATGATAATAATGATAATAATAATAATAATAATAATAAAAATAAAAGTAAAAATAAAAATAAAAATAATAATAATAATAATAATAATAATAATAATTTATTTCGCCACATCACATCATTTCAAAACAAGAGGGCCAGAATGGCCCTGAAGCGCTCACCAGACAATCAGAGGAGAAGATTTTCAAAATGTTCACTATATGTTTCTTTTGAAAGCTGGCTACTCCTAGGACAGGGCCAATTTTGACCACAGGGGCATAATTTATATAGCATGTGTAGAGGACCTGAACATGAAGCTATGTGCCAAATATGAAAGGTATGAACCTTCCAGTTTCAGAGAAGATTTTCATTGTTTTTACTATATATTTCTATTGAAAACTTACCACCCCTCAGGTGGGGCCAATTTTAACCACAGGGGCATACTTTTAAACAAGACCATACAAAGTTCTGACTAAAGGCGATCAACTGTTCTTCTGAACGGATATGTGTACCCTAGCATTCCAAACTGATTTTTTGCATTTGAATATTATTATAAATTATTACATAATAATTTCATATTCACAAGTTTAACTTAATAGTTTCAAGTAATACAATTTCATGTTAAAAACTATTTCATAATTTATTTAAAACCTTTAATTTGGCATGCTGGAGTCTTTAAATGATTTACCCTTCTTCTCAACTGCAGGGCAGGTTATAATAATATCATAATGCCAATCACTATTATTAATTAACCCTTCCCTCATATAAACGTGTTTTCACACATTAGAAAACAGAGTAGACCCAGATCAGATGCCTCCTATAGGAGCCATCTGATCATGGCCTGCTCTGTTTGTTAATGGAATTTGATAATCTGTTCCTTAAGATTCTAAACTGGCTACAATGTTTCACCTACTATATTTCATTATAATTATTTTGTAGATGAATATTCAGTAGGTTGTGAAATTTGAAAAAAAAATGGCTACAATGTTCCACCTTCCATACTTCATTTTTACTATTTTGTTCATGAATATGCAGTAGACATTCAAATTAATAATAAACATAGAACAGGCAAAGGGTAAAGACAGAGCTCCAGCACCAGCTACAGGTGCACTGGTCATCTCTCTCTACTGCTTGACTGGATGTCCTATTTATGAGTAATAAGAAGATGCTTAAAAAGGCAGTCAGCTATAAGTTTGCTAGAAAACTGTCCACCCTGGGGTGTAGCCAATTTTGACCACAGGAGCATAATTTATATAACTTTTGTAGAGGACCTAAACAGGATTCTATGTGCCAAATATAAAAGCTGAGAACCTTCCTGTTTCAGAGGAGATGATATTCAAAGTTTTCACTATATGTTACTATAGAAAACAATGCACTCCTGGGGCGGGGCCAATTTTGACCCCAGGGACATAATTTATATAACTTTTGTAGAGGACCTACAGATGATGCTTTGTGCCAAAAGATGAAAGCTGAGACCCCTGTTGATTCAGAGGAGAAGAATTTTAAAGATTCAAATTGTTGACGACGGACGGCGAACGACGGACGACGCACGACGACGGACGACGGACTTCAGGCAATCACTAAAGCTCACCCTGAGCACTTTGTGCTCTGGTGAGCTAAAAATATAATCCTCATTAATTCATTAGTAAGACATATTACTAAAAGCTATTCTACCGTAGACTGTCAGTTTACTCTAATTTAACCTTGTTATCATTTCAGTATACTCTCAGTTTATTCTCAGTGCCCTGTCATATTTTATATATGTATATTTACAGAACATTCTTATCATCTACGTCGGTTTTAATTTCGGTAATTGGATAATTCCTGAAATCATAATTTCTGTTACCATATACTAAAGTACAGTCGACACTCATTAGCTTGAATTCTTTGCGAACATCAATATTAGTTCGACTTTAAAGAACTCTGAGATAAATGATCTTTCCACACACAATGCACGGGTACCGCATTACTTTTTAAAATTTCTTTTTGGTCAAATGCACATGCTTCATTTGCATTGTTGAAAATGAAAACCGAATCCCAAGCAGTTTATATACAGACCAGACGCCGAGTCGCTCTGTATCTGGTCTGGATCAGAATTGCTTGCAATTCAAATAACAGCTCAATTTGCAGTGACTTTCGTGGATTTCGGCATAAGCAGAAGTTCGACAGACCCAAGTTCGAGATAACGAGGGTCGACTCAGAGGATATTACTGTCATCAATATAATTCAGGGACAAAGCTACCCTATACGATACTAATTCAATGTCCTGATGTCTGTTTAAGATCTCTCGTATCAACAATAGCAAAACCATCTATTGACATATATGTGAAAAATGCGTTGGTATTAGTAGGTCTTCAAAAAATGGGGTTAAAGTGCTAACGCATTTTTCACAGCAGGGTTTTGTGAAAAATGGGGCCCCATTTTTCACATAAGTGAAAAATTGAGCCGCAAATTTCACGCGTGTGAAAAATGCGTCAACTCATTTTTCACACGTGTGAAAAATGGGTAGCGTGAAATTTGCGGTTCAACAAAGCTACCTACTGTATTACAGGCTCATCAATATACCTTTTTCATGGCCGCTTAAACAGGTTCTACTTTAATACACATGAGAACTGTTTTAGATATTTGTGGTCTGATTTTTAAGGTTCTGGACTTCTTGGCTGCCTCTTCAGTGTTTACAGTTCCGCCGAGGATACCTACTACACGGCTCTGTACAACATCGACACGGTTGTCTCCCCTCCCTTCACCCACCGATTTACATGTCTGGTGGGTGTTCACAGATTTTAGTTTTAAGTTAAACCATCGATTTAATTCCTTGCGCGATAGAGACACCACTTGACATCTTCGCCGAGTAGACCCTAAAGAGACAGCTCATGAAAGAGCCGTCTGATCAGAGTGTGTACATTTGCTTATAGAATATCATAGATCTCATTCTATATTATTTTGTATAGTTGTATACAGTAAAACCCATCTAGGCAGGAATTCTGGTAGAAAAGAATTAACACTTCTCTTGCTGTTCACGTCAATATACCTACCTGTAAATAGCGATGAGCCTGATGAGACAGCTCCTGCAGACACTGTCTCATCAGGATCTGCACTATTTACAGGTAGGTATATTGACGTAAACAGCAAGAGAAGTGTTAATTGCGGTATCTGTCTGAATTGCAGGAGCTGTCTAATCAGGGTCTGCATTATTGCAAGTTGATTTTGCAACCAGTGCATTCCAAAGCTGTGATTGCACAGAGGCATGTTTGTATGAAGTGAAGATATATGTAATTATACGACAGGACATGGGTAAAGGAGAAATGTATATTAAAATTCAGACATCAAAAGGCGTCGATGGGGGAATGGGATGATTACTAACAGTAACCATAGGGACTGTCAAACAATTGAATTCAAGAAGTAAACATTAGTTGTTTCTCCTGCATGACTTTTCTGCAAACAGAGGTCAAACTAACCGAAAGCTTTTCCCACCTGATAACCTCTTTCGCTGCCAATGTCACGTCCGTGATTATCTATGCAAAATGTTTGGAATCCAGATGAGACGCCAAGTAACTTGGCGTCTCACCACGCCCAAACTGTTTAATACAGAGAATGTTTTTAAAGAAAACAAATAAGAAACATCGAAAATGAAAATTTCATTTTCAAAGTTTGCAGGCGACAGAATTTGACAGTGAAAGAGTTTAACACTCAACTTATGCTTTTAAAGGAAATTGAAGAAATTTAAAGCAGACGACAATGTTTGCAGACGAAACATATTTGGAGAAAAAAGAGTTAAAAATATGTTGTCTTTCTTTATAGTATCCGTTGATTGTTAGTGTCATCAGTATCCTAGCCTCTCCAGAAACCAACTCATTCGGCACCTGATCTGGATCCACGCTGTTTGAAAATAATAGTGATCTCATTATATAACAAGCAAGGTTTTACGCAAGCGTAAATTGGCTGCGTAACTTGTATTTAAGCAGGATAGAAGAAAAGAGGAAGCAATATTGTTTAGAACTTTCAAATAACAGATACATTGGGAAAACATGACTGTTATGTATGAATTAGTACATGTAGCAGAAACGGGGGAATGTTTTAATGAGCCATGAAGCATAATACCCGTGTTTGACACCAATAATACACATTACGTCACAGATCGATGTTATTCATTTGCTGAAACACACTGACGTAGAAACCATTATCACATTAAGTGATGTTCACAAGGCATACAAACTCCCATACTTACAGTCTACATGAAATTATTCCAATAGGTCGACTCAATGCCCATTTACTTTTTAACTTATATTGGTTTTAAACAAAAAGCACGTATACTAAGGGTGCTAAGAAAATATGAAAGAAAAAAAATAATTCAGCTTCTACCGAGATTCGAACCCACGACCTCACGTTTCCTAGTCCATCGTTATAACCTATGACCACGCTGACAGCTTTAATTGGGAATGTGATTTTAATCAGTTATACCTAATTCACAAGCATTTTCACTGAAACTGGATAATGGCAGAAAAGAAAGAAATAACCTCGACAAAAATGTGCTGAGAAAAATATATGAATGAAAATAAATAAAATAAATGAATAGATATAAATAAAAACTTGTCTCACAGTAAACCATATTTATTAAAACGATTGGCTTTTATAGAAACACAGGACCGCAGAAACGCATGGTCAAAATTCAAAGCCGTCTAAGTTTGGGCTGCGACAATAACGGGAAAAGAAACAATTTATGTCACACATTTGGTTTGTTTCAAGGTCAAATGTTTGTTACCAGCTGTGCTGTAGTTAAGACGCCGCTACGAAGGCGTCAAACAAGAGACGTAAATTAAACCAGTTTAAGAAAACTCCTTTATTTATCCATCAAACCCCAGGCATTCTAAAGAGTGATCAAAGCATATATGGCGAGTTTAGTGCAATAGAAGCTGTCTTACATCGGCCATCAAAAAGGTCTAACTATGAGTCTGTTAAGCAGGCGATAACTTAATGCAACTCAAAAGTAATACAGAAAAATCCTGTAGCATTATGTTTGTCCTGCATTAAGCGATCGCCTGTTTTTAGGACTCGTATGGTCACTAAATGAATGGCTGCTTAGGACAGGCTTTACTGTACTTGAATGCTCACCTTTGTATGTTCATCTGCCTAGCGAAACCTTAACTTATTCATAGATGGTTAAACCCAAACTAACAAGAAGGCAACCAACACTTACACTATAGTAAATGACATCTACACTGGACGTTCAAACTAGTCTCAGTGTCGGTCACCTCTATACTGACCATTCAAACTAGTCTCAGTGTCGGTCACCTCTACACCGGAAGTTCAAACTAGTCTCAGTATCGGTCACCTCTACACTGGACGTTCAAAATGGTCTCAGTGTCGGTCACCTCTACACTGGACTTTCAAACTAGTCTCTACGTCGGCGGCCTCTACACTGGACGTTCAATCTTATCTCAATGTCGGTCACCTCTACATCGGACGTTCAAACTAGTCTCAATGTTAGTCACCTCTACACTGGGCATTCAAACTAGTCTCAATGTCGGTCACCTCTACACTGGACATTCAAACTAGTCCCAGTACCAGTAACCTCTACCCTGGCCGTTCAAACTAGTCTCAATGTCGGTCACCCTACACAGGACGGTCGAACTAGTCTCAATGTAAGTCACCCAATCATAGGCCATTCCAACTAGTCTCAATGTCGGTCACTTCTACACCGGACGTTTAAACTAGTCTCAATGTCGATCACCTCTTCACCGGATGTATAAAATAATCTTAATGTCAGTTACATGTACATCTACACTGGACGTTCAAACAAGTCTCAATGTCAGCCTTTAACACCCATATTACATACGATAAACTCGTTCATATTGAAATTTGGAGTTGGTTCAGTTTACATGCTGGAAAAGACGTACAGTAGAACTCCGCTAATGCGACCACATAAAAGAGGTATAATTCTGGGTGCTAGATGCAGGTAGTAGCTTAATGCAGGACAAAAGTAATGAAGGAGCTTTCTGCATTACTTTTGCCATGCATTAAGCAACGACCTACTTATAAAGACACCCATGATTATTCATTAAGTGGTCGCATTAGAGGGGTTCTACTGTATATGCTGGTGAAGTTCGTTGGTATTCTTTGGTGTAGCAAATAGTGCAGACCCTGATAACATGGCTCCTCTTATCTAGGTCAACGCCCGAGCTCCTACAGGAGCCTACTGATCTGGGTCTACACCCGTGTATGAGGTCATGGTAGTTTATGGGCTAAGACTGCTGGCATCTTGTCATCTAGAAAGTTCCCAAAGGAATTAAATTCTCACAATCCGGTTTAGAGGGTTTTACTGTGTTTATTTCGAAGTAATTACATGCAACAATCTAGTACATGAGAGTGTTAAAAAGCAAAAGGAGTATTAACCCTTTCCTTCTTATAAACAGTAGTCCGACAGTGGTGGTAAAGTTTCGCGAGATCATTTTTCCGTAACTTTCGAGGCAAAGGCCGCGAAATCCCCAACAGTGAGGAAAACTGTTTCATTTGGGAAATTTAGGGCAATTAATATAGAATCATTCAAAAGAGATCTCATAAACTCGGAACCCATCGAATCGAGTATGCAGACGACAGATGTTGATGAGCTGGTTAAGTCATATACACAAACACTGGCGGCACTTGCCAATAAACATGCACCACTGTGTACAAAAACCATAACGCTCAGACCATCATGCCCATGGTATACCCAGGAACTGCATGATGCTAAACATGTAATGTGCAAGTTGGAACGGAACTGGAAAAAGTCCAGACTCACGATAGACCATCAGCTATACAAAATTCTGACACTTACGTATAAAGCCATGCACAATGAATCCGCCAAGTACATTGTCGACATGCTTGACGTGTATCGGCCCCGCAGAGAACTAAGGTCAGCAAGTAGTTCCTTGTCGTTGGTTGTACCAAAAAGTCGTAAGGTAAAATACGGTGAGAGAAGTTTCATGCATGCAGCTCCAAAACTCTGGAATGCTCTGCCATCAGGCATTAGAGATGCAAGCTCACTGGCATGTTTCAAAAGATCTCTGAAAACACATTTCTTCAACATATACTACTAGGACAGTTTAGGAAAAGTAGCTTATAGTCATCATTTCTCATACATTACGATTCCTTTGCCATTGTAGCCCTTGGGATATGCTGTAGGAATCAATCTCTCATTGACCGAGTAGATAATCATGTGGTTCCTACCGGTTGGTGATTTCATATTTATTGTATATCATATTTATTGTATATATATTGCTTATAATTCACCGACTTGGTAATTAATCATGTGGTTACTACCAGTTAGTGATTTTATACTTATTGTATATTTATTGCATATCTTTCATTGACTGGGTAGATAATCATGTGGTTCCTACCGGTTAGTGATTTTATATTTATTGTATATATATTGCATACATTTCATTGACTGGATGGACGATCATGCCGTTCCTTTCGGTTTATGATTTCATATCTATTGTATATCTTTTGTATATCCTTCACTGACCGTCCGACTAGTGATTTTTATATTTATTGTATATCTATTGTAAATATTTCATTGTCTGGATAGATAATCATGCGGTTCGTTCCGATTATTGATTTCATCCATGTACAGCGCTTTTGAACGCACATATCCTGTGTGAAAAGAGCGCTATATAAATGTGGTATAATAATAATAATAATAAACACGTTATCACGCACTTATAGTGTAGACCCAGATCAGACGGCTCCTATAGGCGCCATCTGATCATGATCTGCTCTATGTGCTAATTAAATCGGACAGATGTGTTCCTTTACTTTCTAAAATGGCTACAATGTTCCAACACCCATAGTTTATTATAACTAGTTTGTCGATGCATATTCAGTAGGTATTGACATTTGGAATAAACATAGAACAGGGAAAATGTTAATTTCGGTTGTCACTGTGCATTGGTTTTAGCAATACCTAATGTTTATACATTTGAACTTATTAATTTGAATCAACAAATTAAGGAATCAAGAATATACAAAGGTAACCAAGCCCTTTTCTGGTGTCTCCAAGGGTCCATTAAAAGGAGCCATTCTCAATGAAAAAGAGGTAAGATATTCCCAAATTGGGGAAAAAGTCCCAGTAGAGACCAGATTTTGATTAAAATGCAAAATTACAACACACTATAAAATGGGATCGAAACTGCTTTCCAAATTATTGAATTTAAGAGGCGAAAAAGTCTCATTTATTAAAATGATTTTCCTCAAAACTGCCAGAAAAGGGCATGGTAGTATCATACAATGTATTTAGAGTAAATTTCTACAGACGACCCAGTCTATGGCGACGATATACTGAGACAAACATAAGGTGTTAAAGAGCAAGTCGGGATATTAACCCTTCGCTTGCTATTCATGTCAATAAACCTACCTGTGAACAGTGAAGACCCAGATGAGACAGTTCCTGCAGGATCTGTCTCATCAGAGTCTGCACTATTTACAAGTTGCTTGTGCAACCAGTGCACTTCACAGCAGTGATTGCACAGCAAAA
Source organism: Azorinus chamasolen (assembly GCA_963576725.1). Taxonomy (NCBI): domain Eukaryota; kingdom Metazoa; phylum Mollusca; class Bivalvia; order Cardiida; family Solecurtidae; genus Azorinus; species Azorinus chamasolen. The sequence continues at coordinate 491,767 of OY755236.1, forward strand.
TACGTATACACAATGAAGATATATGTAATTATACAACAGGGCATGGGTAAAGAAGGAGAAATGTATTTTAAAATTCAGCAAGAGAAGGGTTAACTCTTCCGCTGCCAATGTCGCATCTCTGATAACTTCTGCACACAGTTTAGATCAATACGAGACGTCTCATCAGGATCCAAATTGTTTGTTACTGTGATTGTTTCATGAATTTGAAGAAAAATAAAAACGGAAAGTTGTAGCAAACGACAACGGTTGCAGACGACAAAAATGAATGCAAGAGGATGTAGAAAACCTCAGTTTGGGTTGTAGCTCTGCACAGCTTTGACTGTATAAGTAAAAGGAAATGTATATACATGTCAACTGAGGTTGATATGATGGCGCTACATAAGCAATATTGACAAAATAAAGAACCAATAATGTATCGTAAAACCTCTCTAAACCGGATTTCTAATAGAGAAGAATTTAGATAATTTTAGGCAGGGGGCTGCTTAATGTAGGGTGAAAGTCGGTCGTGCAGAAAACTCTCCTAACAGAAAGCTTCTAGAGGAGCTTTCTCTGTGACTTTCATCCTGCATTTAATTGCCATCTGTCAACAAAACCGATACTGATGCTAAATTGAACGTCCGGTGTTAGAGGGTTTTACTGTACTAAGTTTTACTGTAACCACAGTTTCTTGGCTGCCTACAATATATTTGAGATGTAACAGTAGTGACTACTTACCATTTAGATCAACCTAATTGATAGTTATACAGTTGAACTGCGATATCTCGAACTCGGATAACTCGAACTTCGGATAACTCGAACAAAAAGTTCAGTCCTTCCAACTTATAATACAGACTTGCTCTAAAATATCTAGAAACGCATGTGATAGCTTAATACAGTTCTAGAGTAATGCTGAAAGCTCCTACAGGAGCTTTCAGCATTACTTTAGACCTGTATTAAGCTGTGAACTCGAAAAGTTGTTAGAAAGCGGATAAATCGAACTTCTGTTATCTCGAACTAATTTGTATAGTCCCTTGAAGTTCGATATATCGAAGTTAAACTGTACAATAATTAACAACTTCATGAATATTCATTATATGATTCGACGTGTAACGTCCAATGAAAACATTAAATGTTGGTACATAATGGCGGAAAGAAAAACATCAGATCTGATTGTTACTCCATACGCAAACACAGCAGACCCTGGGTAGACTGTTCGGGGTACGGACAAAACCCCACCAGGACGTAACCCCACTAAGACGTAACCCCACAGGACAAAACTCCATAGGACACAAACCCACTGCCAAATGTGTCAAGGCGGACAAAACCCCACATGTTAATATAATTGGGTTATAAATCAATTTTTAGATAATTTGAAGAAAAAGCACTCAATCAGAATATAAATTCAAAACAAGATCTTTACATTTTCAAATTTAAAGTTACAATCTGCAAATAAAAATAGAAGTTAAAGCATATTTAAAATTAGGTCAAAATTATGAATAAATAAAGAATGCATTCATAGTTAAATGAGCTTTAGTTTACTTTTAATTTTACTAATCTATATTAAGTGTACCAATGCAAACATGGTTGAACCAGATCATAAAATTGTGAAAATGATTTGGGTCTACCCTGTTTGTAAGTTAAGAAATGGAATCAGTTATGGAATTGTGGTTATATTATAATAGTTTATATGCAATATGTGCTAATATTACATTATCCACATCTATTGAATCTATATTAAGTGTACCAATGCAAACATGGTTGAGCCTGATCATAAAATTGTGAAAATGATTTGGGTCTACCCTGTTTGTTAGTTAAGAAAAGGAATTGGTTAATTGTGGTTATACCATGTATGCCTTTTTTGTATAGAATGTGGTTCACCTAATAAATATTCATTATTTGTCAGTGAGCAAATAGATTAGAACCTGATCAGATGGCTTTGTTTTAGTATCTGTATGATCTGGATCTATTCTGTTTGTAAAAAAGATATAAAAATTTCCTCCTTGTGATAATACAACTTATGCTTTTAGTGAAAATCAGGTTATTACCGTATTACCATATGCTTAACAACATAGTTATTTATTACTGTGATTCCCATTGAAATTAAATATTTATACTTATTTCTTTTCTTGTATGTTTTATTCTCCCTTTCTATTGCTATGAAGTGCCATTTGTATATATAAATCTTTAATTAAGTACATAATTTTTATCAAAGTAGGGTTTTGTCCATGTGGGGTATTGTCCTGCTGGGGTTTGGTCCTAGTGGGGAATTGTCCTGTGGGGTTACGTCCTAGTGGGGTTACGTCCAAGTGGGGTTTTGCCCTACACCCAGACTGTTCCTAGAGGAGTCCTCTGATCTGGGTCTACTCTGTTTGCAAAGGCATCATACTGTGTCTCTTAGATAAACGTATTTACAATAAAACATGTCTGTAAGGACTACACAATGGATTGTAAAATAACAAGTGGATCTAAAGTGATAAATATCGGGTTGTAATACAAAAACTGGGATTTAATGTAATAAACATGGGGTTGTAAAACAAAAAGTGGGGTATCAATGTTATAAAACATGGATTTGTAAAACAGCAATAAGTGATATATTGTATATTGATGTCCAATGACGCAGAAAGAAATATGTTTATACTAAACAAATAAATACAGGGGGAAATGAACACAGAAAGCTCTTCAGGGGAGCTTGCTGCACAACTTTCTTCCTGCATTAAGGTTACACATATCACCTGAATTAATTCTTTACTCCATGAATATTTATGCGAAATATAATGACATCATAAAGATTAGATGGCAACTTAATATAAAAGTAACACGCATTCATGCACGCATAGTTTAACACGTAGATTAAGATACTCACTAGTCTGGATCTACACTTTGTGCATGTGTCTGAAACTGGCCTGGCATGTGGCTGGTAATTTCTTACTGGGAAAAAAGGACAATTTCAGAAATTTGTATACTTTCAATCATTCGCATCAGTAGAGCATATGCTCCCTTTGAAAAAATGCTCTATAGACTATATATTCAAACGGTTCCAAAATGTGACATTTACATATACGTAGAAAAGCCTCAATATTAGAAATATTATAAGACTGATTACGTATTGCACGGCCCCACAGGGACCCTGCATACTGATATGGTTTGTCAAGTGTGCTCTGGGATGTGCGTTTCTGCGGTCTAGAAATGTGTAGAAAAAATGACAGTTCGTGGCTATGTTGTCGTAATAACTATGGTTTACTGTGAAACAAGATTTTATTTACATACAGTAAAACCTCTCTAAACTGGAATTCTAGTAGATAAGAATTTAGATACGTTTAGGCAGGTGGCTGCTAAATGCAGGATGAAAGTCATGCAGAAAGCTCCTAGAGGGGCTTTCTGCATGACTTTCATCCTGCATTAAACTGCCACCTGTCTCCAAGACCGATATTTATACCAAATTAAACGTCCGGTTTAGAGAGGTTTGACTGTATGTTCATTTATTTTATTTATTTTGATTCATATATTTTTCTCAGCATATTTATGTCGGGGTCATTTCTTTCTTTTCTGCCATGTACCCATTTCAGTGAAAATGCTAGTGAATTAGGTATAACTGATTAAAATCACATTTCAAGCATAGCTGTCAGCGTGGTCCAGGGGTTATAACGATGGACTAGGAACGTCCGAGGTCGTGTGTTCGATCCTCGGTTGAATCTTAATTAGTTATTTCTCTCATACTTTCTAAGCACCCTTAGTATTCGTGATTTTGGTTTAAAAGCAATTTGTATATAAAAATATTAGTCTTTTGTTTGCATTTTGGCTTTGGTAAAGTTATTTAGCTGGGATCTTTTACTCGTGGTTTTGTTGACCGTTTTGCATATTTCTCCATTGTGCATGAATTTGCTTCAATTTAAATGTATATCTTATACTAGCCTGTTCTTAATTTGGGGACAATATAACTGAAAAGGTTAATGGGAATTGAGTCAATAATTTCATGTAGACTGTAAGTATGGGAGTTTGTATGCCTTGTGACCATCACTTAATGCGATAATGGTTTCTATGTTAGTGTGTTTCAGCAATTGAAAAACATTGATCTGTGACGTAATGTGTATTATTAGTGCCATACACAGGTATTATGCATCATGGGTATTAAAACATTCCCCCGTTTCTGCTATTAATCTATACATTGCAGTCATGTTTCCCAATGTATATGTTTATTAAAAGTACTAAACAATATTGCTCCCTCTTTTTCTTCTATCCTGCTTAAACACATGTTACGCAGACATTTTACGCTTGTGTAAAACCTTGCTTGTTTGTATTTGAATGTTTTGATGCGAATGACTGTGGGTGTGTAACATTTTTAAAGTATTTTACACTTCTCATTATTGATATCTAGGTCAGGATCAAATATTGGTCATGTCAGATATGAAACTTAGTCATTATGTCAAATCATCACAGAATAAGGTTTCTTACACGCAAAAGACCACTTCTTACCTTTTCATATGCCCTTACATTAATAGTTTCACGTGGTCTACTCTAATCATCTTGTTAGAGCCATAGTGGCTCTTGTTTACATTTGTAATGCTCCAGATAAAACGATGTAAACCACTTACGGTCAAAACTCGATATTACGAACTCGCTTAAGTCGAATTTACCTTATTTCGAAGTTAAAACATAACAGAGCCACGTTTAAACTCAAATAAGAGTAAGTTTGACATAAACGAGTACGAATCATTGAAATTTAGCTGAAAAAATGCGGGTTAGCTATAAGCGATGTCGAAGTATCGACATTTCACTGCATTTCTTAAAGTTTTTGCTTCCTGCTTCAACCAAACCACATGTTTTGATCACTCAATGGAATGATTGCTTCAACATGATTTCATTAAGTAGCCATATCACAGGGGTTTGCATATTTATAAAAATATATATATCTGCATTTGTACAATTGATATAAGCATGTTACATGAATATGCATGTATTCACAGACTCAGTTCTATTTGTACTACGATGCAAAACTCACTATATCCTAGTTCAGTGACAAAGTGAATGCAAAAACAGTGAAATCTTTCCATGAATAACTCCTAACTTTATCATCAGTCATGCCCCCCCCCCCCCCCCCAATAACAAATTCTGCTCCAAGTTTTATTCATGAGTCATGCTTATATACAAGCACATGTTAATTGCCATGTTGTTAATTAGTTTATATTTTGTTTTCCCTATACAGTATAATCTGCCTTATCCCACATCCTTCAATACCAACTGTGGATGACGGATAAAGCAGTGTGTCAGTTAGAGTAGATATCGCTTAAGTCAACTAAACAGTATTCCTTTAGTTGAGTTCAGATAATCTGCATTCGCTTAAGTCGAACTTACTCTTATTTCAAAGTTAACACGTGGCATAGCCACATTTATCCTGTCACGTGCCTATTTTCCTGATGGATAACAAGGTGCCTGATAAACTTTTTGTTGTTATGTCAGTTGGTCACATAACCTGTAGCCGAAACTACTTTTTTACCGAGACGCTTACATGTATTTCGTGAATACACAAATTTACGCCTACCGAGTACTGAATAAAAAAGTTTAACAAAGCGAATTTATTGATTTCAATCGATACCCAATTAAACTAAATAGATCTAATTCTTTCACTTCATTCTCCCAAACTTATATTCTTAGGTCTAGACTAGATCTAGTAGATCTAGATCTAGACTAGATCTAGTTGTTTGTCGCGAAATTACCGTGTTTAGATAAATCCACATCAAGAATCATAAATCGTCTAGATATCGTCAAGTGACAGGTTCTTTTTCTCACATAACCAACCGGGGCAACGGTTTTGTTTTGAGCATTTGTAAAGCAATGTGACTTTTTGGAATTCCATGACGTAATAACGCCTTAATAGTGACGTCATCAACAGTCTAGAGCCAGTAGAGTCGGGTAACCGGTATACGTTGCGGTGCATTTTGTGGTACATTCGGTACAAAATAATAATAATTATATCTATATTTCGCTGTCGTGACAAGGATAAATAGAATATTTGGTTCCTAGCTTTGAATGAGAAATGTTATCTGGCTCGGCTTCTGAATATATCAGGTTTGCCTTCGGCTCACCTGATATATTCATCCGCCTTGCCAGATAACATTTCTCATTCAAAGCTAGGAACCAAATATTCTCTATTTTCACTTGCAAAAAAGGGTAAGTTCGACTTCAGCGTCTTCAAGTTATCGAGGTTCAACTGTATGATATTCAACATTTTGGACCGAACATCATTATCGAATAAAGCAGATTTGTTATTAACAAGGTGTCGGATAAGCCAGGTTATACTGTACATGTATATATTGTGCTAATGATCACTAGACTTGCCAAATATTGTGTTCCTTTATTATGATAGTTATGTTATGTTTGAGGAAAATAGAACACAACTCCATATAATATATTTACAGATCATGTATCATATCGTATGTACGTACTACAAACAATTCTATAATCATTATAACTCCTAGTGCCGAATTTCAACTAGTCTAAGTAACATCCCAATTGCCACCATAGGTTTTGCATAGTTTTGAAACAATGTATTTCAACATTATTCATTGTATACTTGGTTAAAAACAGTATTTTGTACATCATCTCAAATTCAGATATTCAGTACCCCAAATACAAATATGTAAGCCACTTATTTGTTATTACCCCAAGCTTAAACCCACCCACATGTTTTCACCACTCTATAAAATCGCTGCTTTAACATGATTGCATTGACAAGTCGTGACCGAGTGGTTACGGTCACTGTGACTAACAATCACTCACATCCTCACCGCTCTGAGTTCGTGCCCGGTCTGGGCCAGTCCGAAATTTTCAAGTGGGAAAGCCTTCCAGCTGGCTTGCGGACGGTCGGTGGTTCTACCCAATTGCTGATTTGTACATGAAAAAAGTATATAAAGGGCATCTGGGGTGTTCCCCCACCAGTTATTAGCTAGACGTCGCGATAGGAATCAATCAATCATTGACCAGTCACATCATGGAGTTTTCATACTACCTGTTGGTCCGGTCCATGACTCAAAAAGTATATTACATAGTCAATAGCTACAAACATGAAACCTCTCATGTGTTTTAGGCCGTGCACAATTCCTTTGCTGCACTCTTGCAGCAATTACGTACTTGTATTAACTGGTATCGCGAATTATTAGTAGAAATTTGGCTACACAGTAAACTCATTATACAGGGTTATACTGAGCGTATTTAGATATTTAAGAGTCGGTCAAAGGGGGATAACTCGAATAAAATTTTGTAGATGTGTTTTGTACCTTGGGACTCACCGACTCCTCTTAGAAAAACGAAAACAATACTCAATACTAGACAACAATTTAATGTGTTAAATTGAATAGAAGCACTTGGAAGATCAGTGTGTATTGTGATCCCATAATGACTCTTAGTGTGCTATGTCAACATTAAAACTGCACGACTGCAATATCAACACATCAAATCATAGCAAGCAACCAAAAAACACAAATCTACCATTTCTTAATAATAACATTTAAAAGTTTAACCTGTCTATACACGTCGATCTTCCAAAGCTGAATGACTAGATACCCGCCTACCTGTAGCACGAAAGCACGTGCACCACTATGCCCCATATCGGAGTACTTGCTCGACACCAAGGAAAGTAATTTTCTGCTTATTCACATACGTTCAAACGTAGAAAATTTCATTTCCTTGGGACTCACCGACTCCTCTTAGAAAAACGAAAACAATACTCAATACTAGACAACAATTTAATGTGTTAAATTGAATAGAAGCACTTGGAAGATCAGTGAACTAAAAAGAACGGGAAATGGTAGATTTCTATTTTCTATAGCTACTAATAAAATTCAATAAATGACTCAAACATAACACAATTTGCCATCTGTTCGTACCCGAGCAACTATTTCATCAAAATGCATCAAATTAAAGTCCAAGAGATATAGAGGATCTGTTGCGAGTTGTCTTTTAAGATCACATGTTCCTAAACGAGCCTTAGAAAATGTCATTAAGCGAGCCTTGGCGAGCTTAATAACATTTTCTTGGTGAGTTTAGGAATATGTGATCTTAAAAGACAACGAGCATCAGATTCTTTTTCTCACATATAAAAAAGTGTATTTTTGCCGTTTAAATGACATGTAAACATAGGTTTCCATGGCTTGACGTCATATATGACGTCATACGTTCCAAAGTGATCTTACACGTGTTACAGATAAGGAAATCTTAACCTGTTGTTCTAACTCGGAGATAAGGGAAGGTATGTGAGAAAATGATACTTGTAATCTAAGTCTCAAAGCATCCTCCACATATCCGTCCTTAGCACTGTCACTTAACCATCGCCCATGACGCTTAAACATTCTGTCTTTGACGCCGCTATTGGCGGCTGCCGTCGCGCCCCCTGATCTCAAAGAATGCAAACAGTACTTGGAAACATCCTTCACATGTGGACGTATCGCCTCGATGAATTGATCTCTGAGATTTGTATAGGACATGTTAACACAAGATTTCCTTACTTTGTAACCCGATTTCGTTTTGCTCAAATTACAAAACAAAAAGTCACTGTCGGATAGAGATGCCCAGGATATAAACTTTTGGATATTCACTACAGGGCAAAGCTGAGTGCCAGTTTTTGCAATCACTATCCACGCACCGTCTCTATATTTATCCGTTTTACTGCCTTCTATAAACAAACACATATGGTCTGACTCAAAAAGCATATCCGAAATTTGAATATTTAATAATTCTGAACTTCTAAGAAAAGCTGCATAAGCCAACAAACAAGCACAAATAATTCTCTGGGATTTAAGATTGTTATTTTCATATAACTTATTATAAATCGCAGACAACAAGTCTATGCTCATAGGTTCTTTTTTACTTTTTGGCTTACTTAAAATTCTTTTAGTAGATTCAAGTGTATTAACCACCAATGTCGAATCGGTTGGTGAAAGAAGCCCATAAAGTTCATGAAACCATTTAATTGCATAAAAAGCAGTAATAACTGGACTTGGTGTATTGGCAGTTTGAATTAATGACGATAAATACAAAGCCACCACAATGGGTTTGGCAGGCAAGATGTCCCCCGTCCCCAAACCATTACACATACCCCACTTTTTCCACCGAATGAAAGCCAGTTCATACTTCTTGCTCGTATTTGCGGCTCTGGATCTGTGCAATAGTTCCGGGAGTTGGTCCACCCTGCCCGCCAACACCTCTGGTAGTCCATCAACCTCGTCTTTGTGTAACTACATAAATAAATTTGTAAACAAAAATCTGCATTAGTGACATATTGTGCGACATAAAACCAATATACATTCAATATTGTACACATTATGGGGAAAACCCATTATCAAAGATACCTTCTTGTAACCGCTTTTACATAACTCGTATACAATAAATTAAAATTTACGAAAAAACTCATTTCCGGAGATACCTCCTCAGACAGCATACGCTATTTACTCGTAAAACGAGTTAACTCCCTTTGCATGTAATCAATACGCTGGCCGAAGCGTCTAAGTCAGCGAATCCGCTTTGAGTTGCGTCCCTTCAACCATACGGTTTCTTTATCGCATAAATAATGCTCATACAATAGAACCTCGATATCTATCTTGATACAATAGGGATTTTCTACCATGTCTTAAACGTTTAACACTAGAACAATAAAGCCGTTCTGTAAACTTAAGACAACTATTTGAACACATGAATGCTGTGTGTGAACTATGCAAATCGAATCCATTCTCAGTCAAACGAAATTTTAAGAGCTAGCATATCAAATTTGAGATCGGCGTTTCCGAATAGGCCTTTACCATTCCTACATTTCACATAGAATCTTGACTCTCTAGGCAGAACAGTGAAACCTCGAACTGCCGATACAAACAGTCCATCCGGACAAATCAACGGCCAAAAGGCCGACGATTTCCAACATGGGATAATTAATAACCCCCCGGCTTTATCATCACAAATCTTGCGAATAACTCTGGATAATATTGATATAGGCGGTACAAACAGACCAATTTCATGAGACCAGCTTTGTGTAAAAGCATCTACTCCCAAACAGCCACTATTCCAAAATCGTGAGAAAAATTTCGGCAATTTAGCATTATAATCAGAAGCAAACCAGTCTATAGTTTGTACGCCATATCTAAGCTGTATAAGCTCAAGCAGTTCATACGAAATGCCCCAGTCATCACGATCTGTGATTTTAGACAAATAATCTGCCTTTTCATTGTAAGTTCGAGGGATCCACTCAATTTCAAGTTCAATAGAATACAAAAAACAAATTCTAAAAATCTGCATTGCAATGTCCTGTAATTCTTTTTTCATCGAACCCTTTTTGACAATAGATTTTTTCAAAATGTGACATATTGAACAAATGACTGAATACTGCTGTTAACTCTCGCCAAGTTGACGACTTAGCACTCTCCTCGTTTGACCAGATACCATGAGCAACCCCATTAACAGAGCTTACTTCGTAACCCCCATAACCGGTAGAACTCGCGTCAGAGTATACCACTTTTGAACATTTAAATGACTGATGAATACTCTTTGAATTCAACAAATCAATGTTGGAATCCCAAAAGTTGATCTGATCTAAACTTTCGTGTGATAAAGATATGTAACTTTCCCATGACAAAGCGAGTAAAACATCCATACTCAGACAGCGAGTCATGATCTGGGTCACGTGACCGACGACAACACCCATTGAGATAATCTGACCTACCATACTCGCCACGCTTTTAACATGAATTCGCCTGTGTACTTTTAACCCATTGCGTATTTCGTTAATAGTATTTTTAACTTTGGTAAGCCTGTGTTCTGAAATACTTAACGTGCCTTCCAATGAATTTAATGTAGCTCCCAAAAAATCTAGTAACTGGACCGGGATCCAAACGCATTTCTCTGTTTTAGGAACAAACCCTGACCTACAAAGATCGTTCTTAACTTCACCTCCCAAAACGTGTGTTTTATCATAAGTACTTCCACAGCCAAACCCATCGTCTATGTACATCAACACTAACTTCCCCTCACTCCTCCATTTTGCTATTAAAGGCCTAGTTATTTTTGTGAACACGTAACAAGCACTGGATAGGCCAAACGGCAAAACAAGAAATTTGTAATATTTTGTCAAACCGTTCTTGTCTGTCCACGCAAACCCCAAATATTCTGTATGTGGCTAAAAAATTTCAATGAAATGATAAGCGCTAGTTATATCAAATTTTACCATGAAATATCCCTTTTTCACATAAGAAAGTGCAATCTTTAAATCATCATACTTTATAGATTGTTTCCAAAGCTGCTTGTTTACTTGTCTAAGATCTAAAATGAGGCGCTTCTTTCCACTGCTATTGACAGACACAGTTAAAGGGTTTACTACCTTAGGGGGCACAGAGCATTCTTGAACTAACGACCTATCTAACAAATCATTAACTGCTTCAAGAACAAAATCTCTTTCTTGTAAGGCAGACCTGTTATTTTTGTCAACAGAAAAACGTGGCATTGAATAAAAAGGGATTTTGTACCCATTTTCTATAATGTCCAATACAAAACTGTTTGCCCCTATTTCCCGCCAAAAGTTAATGTTTTTCTTAAGTCTACCCTTGACAATAATACTTTTCTGCCCCTGTTCGTACTCAAAAATGTCATGAGTAAAACGACACAAATCATACTCATCTTTTAAAAAAGCATCATTTCCGGCTGTAGGACTGGTTGCCTGGGGGTCTGTTGACAAGGGGACAATCCCGCCGGAAGTGCCCGGACTCGCCGCAAGCGAAGCACACGCCAGGGGCGGCAACGACGCCGGAGCTGTTGACAGGGGTCCACGTTGGGGGACGAAAAAGGTTTCCTCTGCTGCCGAGCGAACTCTGGTGTGTCTGGCTCCCGTAGAAAGTCCCTGTCCTATCAGGGCGAGAATAGTGGTCATCAGCAAAAGGGGCTGAGCGCTTACCCCTTCTCTGAATGCTCTGGGACTTCTTGCGCTTAAGCGCCCTGCTTTCCGCTCTTGTAATTCGAGACTCATCGTCGCTGTCGCTGGCAATTGGGTTACTTTCATATAGGCGAACAGTCTCCCAGCCCCCTTCCGAAGTATCGGCTATGCGAATAAGTTTATTACGTTTTCGGAGCCTGTCACTGACGTCATTTAAAAGTTCAACGGCGTATCCTGACTTACTGTGATTTAACGCCCACAGCGCCTGCTTCACGGTCTCCTCTAGCTCTCCGTTGAAATCAAACTGCAAGCGGTTGCCCTTGAAACGCCACGTGGTCTGGGTCTCGGATTTTAACCTCCGCACTTCCGACGATACGTTCAAGCAGTTGCCATGTACCTCGTCCTTTAAATTCTGCACCTCTGTGCGCTGGTTCTTAACCTCATTCAATAGCTCTGACAATTGACTCTGAATGTTAAGAGTACCCGGAGTGTCCAGACTGTTTCCTAATACGGGTGGAGAAACCTCATCCATTACAATTTTCAATGTTTAACCTGTCTATACACGTCGATCTTCCAAAGCTGAATGACTAGATACCCGCCTACCTGTAGCACGAAGACTTCGTGCACCACTATGCCCCCTATCGGAGTACTTGCTCGACACCAAGGAGAGTAATTTTCTGCTTATTCACATACGTTCAAACGTAGAAAATTTCATTTCCCTGTTCTCCGTTAATCCGAATTTCAATACCTGTACATGTATACGGTAGTTAGAAAGTAAAGAAACTCATCCATCAAATTTCATTAGCAAACAGAGCAGACTCTCATCAGACGGATCCTATAGGATCTGGTTCTACTCTGCAAATGCATGAAAAGGCGTTTATATGAAGAAAAGGGTTCAGCATTTGGGCATTTAACCCATTCCCTCATATTGACGACTCTGTAAAAGTCACTTTGTGAAACCATTGTGATAAACAGAGAATTTGCTCTTATAGGAGCAAATGCTCTATTTATCACAATGGTTTCAAATTACAAAATTCTAAACATTTCCTTTTCTCTATTTAATGCTCCTGTTCGGTAGGTTTATTCAAAGAGGTTGTATCTCAAAATAGCCTATGATGGAATGGGTTAAGCAAGAGTTTGTCCCATTCACTATTTTAGCATAGCTGCACTAAGGTCATGCAGACTGTTGAAGTGAAATCAACCAAAAAGGACCCTGATCAGGGTTAGGGAAACCACAAGGAGCGGGTGGGGGAAATATGTAGATTCTGGCCTGGTCCCTATAAAACTCAGAGTACGAAATCATGCCCAAGTTCAAGATTGGTGTTTTGATATGTTCGAAATCTGACCAATCTGATCAATGCTTGAGTATGATTTTAGGCTACATGTATATATTCACCAAGTCATGTAAGCTATAGTCAAAATATGACTGGGAAAATGTTTGAGAACGAAATCTTACTCACTAAAACAGTGTTATAGGCACCAGGCCAAGTATGACTGTATATCATACAAATACAAATCACTTTTCATATATTTTAATAAAAACTTTGAACAACTTTTCACATATTTTGTGAAAAAAAAATGGTTTACAAAAAACGAGTGGAACCTGAAAATAATAGCAAACAAAAGTAACTGTCAATACTTAAAATACGTCTATTGAAACTACAAAATAAAAGATCAGCTGAAGTTAACAAAATGTGACTACTCCTGAATCTAAGACATAATCTAAAGTCAAAACTTTGCTTCTATATTTGAAATGAATGAACCATTTCTAGCTACAACATTGCTGCTTGCTGTATGTAAACTTGATCTACCAAAAGATGATCCTTGCATACAAGGTAAATGACATAAATCAACATCCTTGTCACCAACTTCTTTAAAGAGGACACCCGTAATATTGTTTAGCATAAACATCCAAACAGCCAAGCACCTTACAAGGCTAAATTCCTATAAAACCACTAGCACAAATGAAAAGGTTCCTTGCACCCCAAGGCAATTTACAACGCATGGCAATTCCAACCCAACTCAGATCAAGGCTGCCACCTATATGCAATGCAACTTAACTGAAATTTATTGTCCGTGGTAGAATAGAATGAGTTCTATTACATATAAGCAAACCATGACGTCCCTGACCAAACTGTTCCTTCAGGAGCTGTTTGATCTGACAGTCACATAGTATACATAGTGACGTCCCTGACCAAACTGTTCCTTCAGGAGCTGTTTGATCTGGATGTGCTTAGCTCCTGTTTGATCTGGATGTGCGCTATTTTTCCAAGTTTGTCTGTCCAATTACTTAGGGTAATTATGCTATTTATACCCCCAGTTGATTAAACTTTGGAACCTATCTTTAACCAAATTGGCAATTTGTAACTAATGTGTTGATATAAAATCAATGATTCATCATGATGCAATGAAACTCTATCTTACAAGTGAACAGGATGGTTACAATGGAACACACACATGAAAATGAGTATGACTGAGAAGACATGGAGGAAAAACGTCTAATAATGAAGCATGAAACAAGAATTAACGGTTTATGAAAAATGGCAACAAACAATAACATCAACAATTTTAACCCTTTACACCGTAGATATGCAAAACCATGTTTTTATTGGTAACTATTTGGAGATTATCAGAGGTCCAGATAAGATGCGTAAATTAAAAACATTTTCAATAATAACTCCTTTATTTCTCCAAACCCTATGTTGTGACCTATCTTTAGAACTATCTCGTAGAGACAATTCTAAAGAGTGGTCACAATATAGGGTTTTGTGGAGACATGACGATTTAAGTATTTGAGTATGCATCTTTATCTGTTTCTCTGGATATGCCTTTGAAAACAGTAGACCCAGATCAGACAACTCTTGTATGAGCTATATGATTAGGATTTGCTGTTCGATTTGTAAACGCTATAGGTCTGAATCTACAGTTTCTCCCATGGCCAAAAATTCCCTTTTATGTGCCATGCATGGTGTAAAGGGTTAACAACAGGGAACAACTGGAAAATTTACTATCTGACACACTAACAGAGCTTGTCTTGCTTAGCTGCATTACTACTATCTGACACACTTGTGCTAGTGTCTGTAGCTATCTCCCCTCCAACCTGATCTACTGCCACTTCCCCTCCAACCTGATATTCCATTTCCCCTCCAACCTGATCAGCTGCACTGGTCTCAAGTGCTTCAACTTTAATATTCACAGTTTCTTCCTCCTCATTATTTGTCTCAATTTTAATTTGTTTCACAGCAACAGTGGCTTCTGTAGCAAGCCTGACACCAGCAGTCTCGCTGTCACCAGCTGCTACCTCTCCAAATTCGGAGTTGTTCCCTGAAAAAACTGCAGTATCTCCTGAATTACAGTCTGCCTCAATCACTGTCTGCAGAGACTCTGCATTGGATGTTTCTGACTTTGTATCTTGTGCTGATTCCAGCGGAGAGTCTACACGACTGCCAGACGACACAGAGGAAGAGCTTTTAGTAGTCCATGAGTCATCAGTGTCAAAGTTGGCTGCTGGGGTAACACTGGCAAAACAAAGATAACATGAGCAAAATTGCACAATTAACATAATATATGAGTGGGTCAATTTCAGTTACTGAAGGTTTTTGTACCTCCTGAAAGTAAACGGTTATCTTGAACTTTTTATTTGGTTTGAAAGTCTGATGACTCGATGGTAGTTGTCACATATCATTTTAGTTTTAGGGGTTTCTGTTAGAATATTTGAAAGTCGGATGACTTGGACATAAAATCAGTCGCTGCACATGCCATCTGATCTGGTTCTACTCTCTTTGCATAGGGGATAGTTTCAGTTTGAGGCAATTTAAGAACCAGCATTAATTGGAATGATGTGTGTTTGTTTAAGTAGCAAACATGTAAAGGTAATAATAGACCAAGCACAAATAGAACACTTAGCAGGCTAGGTGAAGGAACTACCTGTTCTTTCTTACACAGTCGGACGGGGAGAAAGCAGAATCTACTCAAATAGGTTTTAATTGAGCATTCGAGTCGGCTATCTCCCTTTCCTTTATCTAACTGACCCCAAACAACTTGAATTAAATCATGGTGTAAATCAAGATTTACAGGTCCATAAAAAACATGGTTACGTTTTAACTATAGAAACAGCAATCAAAACAGCTACATATTTCTTCAATGACATTATAAATATACTATGGTAGAGAGTCACTTACATATAATCCTCTGCTCTGAACACACCAATTTCCATGGGCTCATCAGTACTCTTGATGACTGGTACCTGGGAGATACTCTCCAGGGAAGGAGGAGGAGGGGAGGACACAGGTACTGGTTGCAACAGCACAGGAGGGCTGGGTGTGTCGTGTATTGTACGGTTGAAGTAGTCCAACTGTAGTAAACTTTCTGCCGTTACACGGGATGTATTCTGACCACTCATAAAGCCCTCAAATAGCTGCTGCAGGGAGTGGTCCTGAAAGGTACAACCATCTGAACCCTTTACTCCATGAACATTTATGTAAGAAAACGATGACATCATGAATATTTATCAGATGTTTTTTTAAAATAACATCAACGCAATAAAGTTTGCTATGGCAGAAACTGTAGTAACAGGTTTATAGCATCCCATAAGAAACCACAGCAGACCCTCATCAGACAGCTTCTACAAGAGCCATCTGATCTAGGTCTACTTAGTTTGCAAAAGCACACAAACGCTTAATTATGGAGTAAAGGGTTAATCTTAGCACTCTATCAAAGACTTAAAATAAATTTTGTAAATACAATTGTTACTGTGACTATTTAAAACAAGAGCTGTCACAGGGCAGCGCGCTTTACTATTCTCAGTAATGCTTGATAGTGGACTAAAATGGCTCTTTGAAATCTTTAATGCAAAGAAAAACCTATTAAATTAAAAAGGGCATTAATTCTGTAAATATGCTTGACAGATTTTATACTGTTGCCTAAAAATGAAGCTTCTGTTGTTAAACAAATTACTAAGTTTCAAAGCTTTAGCCCAAAGGATTAGGTAAATAAGTGGACTTTAATAAAAACCTTAACCAAGGTGTGACGCTGATGCCGACACTAGGGAGAGTAGGAAAGCTCCACTATTCTTCAAATAGTCGAGCTAAAAATGACAATTGCAACAGACGACAAAGGCAGCAGATGACTAAATTTGGCAGCGAAAGAGTTAACCCTTTCCCTGTTCTATGTTTATTTCAAATTCAAATATCTACTGAATATTCATGGACAAAATAGTTATAATGATATATGGAAAGGGGAACATTGGAGCTATTTTAGAAAGTAAAGAAACAGACCTTTCAAATTCCACTTGCAAACGGAGTAGACTCTAATCAGACGGCTCCTATAGGAGACTTCTGATCTGGGTCTACTCTGTTTGCAAATGCTTGAAAACAGGTTTATATGAGGGAAATGGTTAAGCAGTGATCTTATCTGCAATCTTTTTTAGCAGGGTCCTACCGCTTTACACTAAATATTGACAAAAGACATAAATTCTCACTTACAATTAGCCGTGCACTTGGATTTCTGGGGCCTGGGAGCTTCCCATCTGGAACATGTAACTGCAAAAGAAACATGGGGAATTCTCAAACATTTCAATTTTAAAATATTGTTTAGATTGTAACAAGAGTGTTCAATAGAACACAAATGCCATGTGCTAAAAGCATGACAAAAACGCATCATATACAATGAAGAAGTAAACTCTCAGTGTACAGAGGTGTCACATCATCATTTATTAAATGATACAGAAACCGGTTTTGAGCATAAATCAGATTTCTCTGTCATAAAAGTCTAGTACAAGAAAGATTTTTCTTTTGTATACTTTGTCTATCTGATCTTAATCTAACTCTCCAAACTACAGAAGAACCTGTCTGAAGGGACCTTATACTGATTGGACACAGTCAAAATTGTAAAAAAGAAAGGTGTAGAAATACGTATTTATGGACTAAAGTTTGATTTGGTATTTATCAGGGTTTACGTCGCTATAACAGTATTTCAGTCATATCATAATGTCCAGCTAATAACAGGTGGAGGATGACCCCAAAGGTTCTTCTGTGCACTGAACAAACTAAAAATATCACTAAAAGTGATGGAATACTCCCGCTCAGCTGCCTTGATCGCAAATCAAACTTTCACAAGGTTTTTCTATTATTTGACCTAGTTTTTGACCCATGACCCACTGTCAAAGTCATCCTAGATCTTATCAAGACAATCATTCTGACAAAGTTTTAAGAAGATTGGACAAAAAAATGTGACACAAGGTGGTTCAAACCGTTTTTGTACTGTTTGACCTACTGACCTAGTTTTTGACCCTACGTGACCCCACATTCACACTCATCTGACATTCTATCAAAACAATAATTCTGATAAAGTTTCATGAAGATCCGGCTACAAATGTGACCTCTAGAGTGTTCACACGGTTTTTCTAATGTCTGGCCTAGTGACCTAGTTTTTGACCCCACATGACCCACATTCGAACTCGTCCGAGATTTTATTAAGACAATCATTCTAACAAAGTTTCATGAAAATTGGGCAAAAAATTTAAGCTCTAGAGTGTTCACAAGGTGTTCCTACTGTTTAACCTAGTGGCCTAGTTTTTGACCTCACGTGACCCACTTTCAAACTTGTCTCAAATTTTATCAAGATCATTCTGACCAAGTTTCATAAAGATTGGACTAACTTTTCTGCATTAATTTTGACCTGTATTAAGCTTCAACCTGACTAACAGACCAATAATCTTTTTGATGGTTGCTTAAGACAGGTTCTACTGTATATGTGATCTATGAAAACAGTATGAAGCCAAATGAGACTGCAGCTGAGAAGTACATTTGTAAAGGAGTGGCAACCTCTCATCAAGACCCAAATGTTTGACACTATGGCACTGTATATTACAAGAAATAAAGAACACACTTTGAGCAGTAATCTAAAAACTTACAAGGTAACCATTTACCTTTTGATGCCTTTGCAAAAACATTAGACACAGATCAGATAGCCTGTACAGGAGCCGTATGATCAGGGTCTGCTCAATTTGCATGTGGAATTATCAGATAGCCTGTACAGGAGCCATATGATCAGGGTCTGCTCAACTTGCCTTTGGAATTATCACACAGCCTGTACAGGAGACGCATGATCAGGGTCAGCTCAGTTTGCCTATGGAATTACATAGATCTTATACAGACCAAGATCAGATAGCCTGTAGCAGGAGCCGTATGATCAGGGTCCGCTCAGTTTGCCTATGGAATTACATAGATCTTATACAGACCAAGATCAGATAGCCTGTAACAGGTGCCGTATGATCAGGGTCCGCTCAGTTTGCCTATGGAATTACATAGATCTTATACAGATCAAGATCAGATGCAGTATGATCAGGGTCCGCTCAGTTTGCCTATGGAATTACATAGATCTTATCCTACAGATTCTAACAAAGTCAAAAACTCCTGACCTCATAAATTTCATGAAGCAATACCAATCCTCTATCTAGGAACATCTGAAGCTCACTACCAACACAATTGCATATTCAAGTATTTTACAAACATTAAAACATAATTTACCATGAATAGTAATAAGGCTAGATTGTACACATCAACAGAAGCACCAAGACTGTCTGGGGAAGAGTACTGCAGCTCAGCACTCTGGAATACAAGCCCTTTGTCTGTAACGTATCGCTTCGCAACTCGTTCTTTCTACAAAGACACAGAAATCTTCAGTCAACATATTTTAATGCTTTCCTTCATATTAACACATTTTCACGCATTTGCAAACAGTGTAGATCCAGATCAGACAGCTTCTATTGGCGTTATCTGATCAGGGTCTGCTCCAGATCAGACAGCTTCTATTGGCGTTATCTGATCAGGGTCTGCTCCATTTGCTTTTGATCTGATTCTACTGTTTTTATCACAGCAAAAAAAATCATGGAAATGTTTTCTATGATAAAATTTCAACTAATAAATATTCACAATGTCATTTTTTCCCCTTACATATTAAACAGGGAAAGGGTTAAGCTATTTGCAATAAATTTCAAGCATCACTCAATTTTACACAGCTGTTGATGAGAGGATTATTCAGAAAATCCTGGTAAGGTATTTTCTATACTTTCTAGGCCAAACCGTATCTTGTTGGTACTTAATAAAAACACCATTCCGAGGTGATTTTAATAAGTACAGTAAAACCTCTCTAAACCGTACATTCAATTTAGTATAAATATCGATCTTGGAGACAGGTGGCAGCTTAATGCAGGGTGAAAGTAATGATGCAGAAAGCTGCTCTAGGAGCATTAAGCTGCCACCTGCCTTTTATTAACTAAATTCTTCTCATATAGAATTCCGATTTAGAGCAGTTTTACTGTACTAACAAGTAGGGCTGACTATTGGGGCCATATTTGACTATTTCAATACTATTGCTATTGCTGAAAGTACTATTGTGATACTATTGCTATTGCTGGAAACTATTGCAATACTATTGCAATAGTTATTGCCAAGATTTGAAAACTTGTAAATGTAAATTTGCACAGTGTAAGATATAACTTTGCTGTAAATACTTACTAAAAAATGTTTGTGGAAATGATTCAAAATTAATTGGGCTTTGCCACTTGTGTTTTACCGCTTTTGTTTTTTAACAAACTCGATCTCCCCGATGGTCGACGCCATCTTGAAAACACAATGCCAATTATATGAAAGAACTATCGAAACTATCGATAGTCAGAGCAACTATTGCAATAGTCTATCGTCAATTGGAAATAACTATCGATAGTGTAATTGGGATAGAGAACTTTCACGATAGTTCGATAGTTTGATGTATTGTTACACCACTACTAACAAGACAGGGTTTAGCTGGAGGAAGTAAGAGATTTGGATTCATCAAAACTTCCTGTACATATATGCAGGATCCCATGTTTGACCGACAAGTGTGACATTGACCTTTAAGGTAGGAACTTAGGTCTTGCATATGACAGGTTGTCTTCATGTAACCTCTGAACCCATTTCCTCATATTGACACCTTTTGACGCTTAATATGTAAAAGTCACCTTTTGAAATCATTGTGATAAATAGAGCATTTGCTCCATAGGAGCAAATGCTCTATTTATCACAATGGTTTCAATACTACACAATTCTAAAAGTTTCCGTTACTCTACTAAATGCTCTTTTTCTGTAGATTAATTTCAAAGAGGCTGGGTCTAAAAATAGCTATGAGGGAATGGGTTAAGCATGACATAGTAACAACCCGAATCAAAAATACTATGCACCCAACGCTCATATATGTGGACAGAATACGATTTTAATATGTCTCCAAAGTCCCTTCTGAACTATAAACATGCTTTAAATTAAAATTGACCAATCACAGCTAAATCTAAATTTTCTGACAAATCAGAAAAAAACCTTGTTCTTACCAGTGGTTTTGAAAAGTCTGGGTTCATAAGGTAGATCACATTATCCTTGCTGCAGAATACACTAACTGGATTTATCTCCCCGTGAACAAAGCCACGCTTGTTCATTGCTGCTACCTGTTGGACTAGCTGCCTTGACACATTCTGGAGCTCACTGGGAGAGAACTTGGCACATGCTATACATTTCTCTAATGGTTCGCTGCTCTCCCAGGCACTCTGAACGTAACCCTGTCGCTCATTCTAAAAAGCACAAGGTAAATATTAGAGATTTTCCTGGCAAAAATTAGAAAGGAAATTTAACTCTTTGCACGCTAGCTGCGAAATGTGATTACCTATGCAAACAGTTTGGATCCAGATGAGACGCTACGGCGTGTCATCAGGATCCAAACTGTTTGTCACCTTGACCACATTTTTGCAAAAAAATAAGAGAAAGTTTATCTTAAGAATTGAAGCAGACGACAATTGTTGCAGACGAAAAATTACTTAACATGCAAAGAGTTCATTACTAGTAATTAATCCCTTCAAAATATCCTCCAATTCAGATTGTGAAAGCAATCAATGCCAAATTGACAAAAATACTCAAAGTTCAAAGGGAGACTATTCTGCAATGCCTGGCGCTAAACATATGAAAATTTGCTCTTTCACATCTACAATTCATAGTTATTAGTAACTTACTATGCATGCTAAACATAAGTTCAATACTTTTCAAATTGAAGGAGTTTGCAACACCAACTACCCATCTTACATGCCCAAATGACAAAAAGAATTCTACAACAACTGCTGCTAAACACATGAAAATCACGTCTTGCACATCTACTATTCATGGTAATTATGTATGGCAAGAATAAATTCAAACTGAAGAAGTTAGCAATACCCATATTTCATCCAAAAATGACATGAAATGCTAAAAAAAAAAAAGTTCAAAGGGAGATAATTCTGCACTGCCAGGCACTAAACAAGTGATAACTGTCTCATGCACATCTTCTATTCTTGGTTATTTTGTTACCAAATATAAACCAGAATTGTTTTTGATACAAAAACTGATGTCTCCCCAACACCCACCATGCGGACAAAATTTTCCATGTATAAATTTAGTCCCATAACTCTGCAGAAAATATCGAACCGGATCAGAAATAAGATATGCACAACTAGGCATTGCGCTGATCAATCCTATGCAGCCTCATGAGAATCTACCAAGGATTTTGGAGAAACAGCACTGTAAACAATTTCCATGTAAAACAAGAGATGTCAGTCACGTGACAAATGCCCCCCAAAATTGTACCCTGTGACCTTGACCTTTGACCCATGGACCAGGGAGTTGACACATCGTCTTTGTGTGGTGAACATTTGTGCCAGGTTTCTTTGAAATCCATTCACAGATAAACAAGTAATTGTACCCTGTGACCTTGACCTTTGACATATGGACTAGGGAGCTGAACGCGACACATCGTCTTTGTCTGGTGAACATCTGTGCCAACTTATATTGAAATCCATTGATAGATAAAGATGTTACAGACCGGACACAAAATTTGTGACAAAGTAATTGTACCCTGTGACCTTGACCTTTGACCCATGGACCAGGGAGTTGAAAGCGACACATCATCTTTGTGTGGTGAACATTTGTGCCAAATCATATTGAAATCCATTGATATATAAAGAAGTTACAGACAGGACGTGAAATTTGTGACAAAGTAATTGTACCCTGTGACCTTGACCTTTGACCTATGGACCTGGGAGTTGAAAGCGACATATCGTCTTTGTGTGGTGAACATTTGTGCCAAGTTATATTGTAATCCATTGAAAGATAAAGAAGTTACAGGCCGGACACGAAATTTGTTACAAAGTAATTGTACCCTGTGACCTTGACCTTTGACCCATGGACCTGGGAGTTGAACGCGACACATCGTCTTTGTGTGGTGAACATTTGTGCCAAGTTATATTGAAATCCATTGAAAGATAAAGAAGTTACAGGCAGGACACGAAATTTATTACAAAGTAATTGTACCCTGTGACCTTGACCTTTGACCCATGGACCTGGGAGTTGAACGCGACACATCGTCTTTGTGTGGTGAACATTTGTGCCAAGTTATATTGAAATCCATTGATAGATGAAGAAGTAATAGACCGGACACGAAATTTGTGACAAAGTAATTGTACCCTGTGACCTTGACCTTTGACCCATGGACCAGGGAGTTAAACGCGACACATCGTCTCTGTCTGGTGAACATTTGTGGCAAGTTATATTGAAATCCATTGATAAATGAAGAAGTTACAGACCGGACACGAATTTGGGACGGAAGGACAGACGGACGGACGGACAGACGGACGGACGGAAGGACGGACAATGCGATCACTATATGCCCACCTTTGGGGGCATAAAAATTCAAAGTCCAATAACTCTGGAGAAAATCATCAAATCGAAACAGGAATAAGATATGCACAACTAGGCATGGTGCTGATCAATCCTATAGAGTTTCATGAAATTCAGACCGAAGGTTTTAGAGAAACTGTGCTGATGAAGTAAAATCGGACAGACCGACGGACGGACAGACAGACGGAACAAAAACAAAATGTCTCCCCAGTATACTGGGAGAGATATAATTCAATAACTTCCAAAATGAAGGATGAGTTTGTAACAACGACTACCCATGTTCAAATGCGGATAGACAGACCACCGACCGACAGGGTGATTTCAGTACAGCGAGGGTAAAATCATGAATATTTATTAGCTGAATTTTTGTAATGGCATATGCACACAATATTTTTTGGTATTGGTAAAAACTGTAGAGTCAGATCTATAATAGTTTCTGGAGCAAACAGAGCAGATCCTGATCAGATGGCTCCTACAGGAGCAGTCCGATAAGAACAAACTCTGTTTGCAAATGTGAACAAGATGTGTTTATGTAACACTATGCCCTCGATATGACCACTGACGTTGGTGTATGACCATGACCTTAATAATTCACCCCTAAAAATGTTCGCCTCCATATTTGACATGCATGCCAGGTTTGAAGTATGTTTGTGCAATGGCTACAAAATTATCACCAATGTTAAAGTTCGGAATAAACTAACCAACAAACAAAAGCAAAATGCCCCCTGCATAAAAAGCCTTTGAATAGGATTAAGTATACATGAACAAGCAAAAAATGTGGAAACCGCATTAAAGCCGATTTTTTGTGTTGTGTTGACCTTGACCCAATTTCATGTATCCTTGTATCAACTGAAAGGCCTTAACCCAAGCTATCAGCATACCAAATATAAATTGTCTAGCCCATGTAGTTCAGAAGTAATAACAACATTTTAATGACAGCCAATGTTTCAAAATAGTGACCTTGACCTGATTTCAGGTATCTTGATGTCATTCGTAAGGTCCTTACCAAAGCTATCTGAATACCAAAGGTGAATTGCTTAGCACTCGTGGATCAGAAGTTATGTCTAAATAGTGACCTTGACCTAAATTCAAATATCTTTATATCAACTGAAAGGCCTTTACCAAAGCCATTTGTATACCAAAGATGAATTGCCTAGCATTTGTAGTTCAGAAGTTATAGCAATGTTAAAGTTTGTTAAAAACGACAAAGTTTTCGAAATAGTGACCTTGACCTGATTTCACGTATCCTTGTATCAAGTGAAAGGCCTTCACCCAAGCTATCTGCATACCAAATATGAATGGTCTAGCTTAAGTAGTTCAGAAGTTATAAGCAAAGTTTTGTTAATGACGGCAAAGTTTGGGAAAAAGTGACCTTGACCTGATTTCGTTTATCCTTGTATCAAGTGAAAGGTCTTTACCCAAGCTATCTGTATACCAAATATGAATTGCCTAGCATTTGTAGTTCAGAAGTTATAGCAATGTTAAAGTTTGTTAAGAATGGCAATGTTTTGGAAATAGTGACCTTGACCTGATTTCATGTATCCTTGTACCAATTGAAAGGCCTTCACCCAAGCTATCTGTATACCAAAGATGAATTGCCTAGCATTTGTAGTTCAGAAGTTATAGCAATGTTAAAGTTTGTTATAAATGGCAAAGTTTTCAAAATAGTGACCTTGATCTTAACCTGATTTCATGTATCCCTGTATCAAGTGAAAGGCCTTCACTCAAGCTATCTGCATACCAAATATGAATAGTCTAGCTTAAGTAATTCTAAAGTTATAAGCAATGTTAAAGTTTTCTTAACGACGGCACGCAGACCGCCCGCCCGCCAGCCCAAATGCCCGCCCGCCCTGATTTTGGCAAACTATAAGCCGAGATATTTCTCGAAAAATGCGGCTAATAAAAACAAACCTTTGTGAAGAAGACTGCCTGTACAGCGAGTGTTTCACCATTATACTGCACAAACCTTTGTGAAGAAGACAGCCTGTACAGCGTGTGTTTCACCATTATACTGCACAAACCTTTGTGAAGAAGACTGCCTGTACAGCGTGTGTTTCACAATTATATTGCACAAACCTTTGTGAAGAAGACTGCCTGTACAGCGTGTGTTTCACCATTATACTGCACTACAAACCTTTGTGAAGAAGACTGCCTGTACAGCGTGTGTTTCACCATTATATTGCACTATCTGTTTGAGGAAGTCTTCCTTGGAGCAGTGTGCCATCTCACCAAGATGGAACTCCTGAAACAGAATAATGACCATGCAGAGAAATAACGAAGTTCACTCCATCATGTACTGAGATAAATAAAACAAACAAGAGGGCCATGATGGCCCTAAATCGCTCACCTGGTTACTATAGACTTATGCATACACTGTATTTCTATATAAAATAAGTCAGCTTCAGATTGGGACCAATATGAAACCAAGGACCATAATTTTAGGCCTGGAGGTTAAAATTTGAACAATCTTAATAAAGGAACACTAGAGGTTTTTGTCAAAAAAACGGATGTCTCCCCTCTAATAAAAACAATATGTAAAGGGAAATCACTAAAAATGTTATGGTCTTGATGAATGATACTTCCCCTCATTATGCGCTTTCCACACTACATTTTTCAAGAAGAAAATGATAACAGCTAATACCTCCAAAATTACTGATACCAGATGCATGGCCCTTGTGCATGACACTTACTTTCATCATGCTCTTTCCAAAAAGAAAATGTCATTCCAATAGCATCAGTCGAACAGGAGTTATTGATCGGCCAAAAAATGTAACAAAGGGCAATAACTCCAAAAGTATTGAAGCCAGAATTATGGCCCTTGTTCATGACACTTTCTCTCATCATGCTCTTTCCATGTATGAAGTTTCAATACGATGGCAAGAGCCATGTAGGAGTTATCGTCCGGACAATAAAGAATTAAACAAATGTACAAGGGGCAATAACTCTAAATTTATTGAAGCTCGAGTTAAGGATCTAATGCATGACACTTTCTCTTATCATGATCGTTCCATGTATGAAGTTTCACTCCAATGGCATGTGTCACATAGGAGTAATCATCCGGACAAAAAAATGTGATTTTTTTTCAAAAGGGCAATAACTCCAATATTAGTGAAACCAGAGTTATGGACCTTGTGCATGACACTTCCTCTCGTCATGATCTTTCCATATATGAAGTTTCAATCCAATGGCATGAGCCATATAGAAGTTATCTTCCGGACAAAAAAGTGTGATTGTTTTTACAAAGGGCAATAACTCCTATATTAGTGAAGTCAGAGTTATGTACCTTCTGCATGACACTTCCTCTCATTATGCTCTTTCCATATATGAAGTTTCAATCAACTGGCATCAGGCATATTGAAGTTATTGTCCGGACAAAAAATTATGATATTTTTTACAAAGGGCAATAACTCCAATATTAGTGAAGCCAGAGTTATGGACCTTGTGCATGACACTTCCTCTCGTCATGATCTTTCCATATATGAAGTTTCAATCCAATGGCATGAGCCATATAGGAGTTATCGTCCGGACAAAAAAGTGTGATTTTTTTTACAAAGGGCAATAACTCCATTATTAGTGAAGCCAGAGTTATGGACCTTGTGCATGACACTTCCTCTCATTATGCTCTTTCCATATATGAAGTTTCAATCAACTGGCATCAGGCATATTGAAGTTATCGTCCGGACAAAAAGTGTGACAGACAGACGGACAGACGGACAGACAGACAACTCTCACGAAAACAATATGTCTCCCCCATATAAATATGGGGGGAGACATAATTAGGTGATGCTTCATATAAATTTCAAAGGTCTGGGCCTTACAATTTCACAGAAGGAGATTTTTAAAGATTTTCCTATGAAAAACTCATAAGTCTGGTGCGGAGCCATTTTGGGCCAGGGGTCATAATTTGAACAATCTTGGTAGAAAACCATTAGATGATACTTCAAAGGTCTAGGCCTTACAGTTTCGGAGAAGTTTTTTTTTAAAGACTTAACTATAAACTAGAAAATTGTGTCTGTAAGACACAGTGATGCCCTCGTGTAGGTGCTTGCCTAGCTGCACGTAAAATTCCAAAGTCATTTGACCTTGACCTTGGGCTTGCGGGCCACATGCGTAATGAAAGTATGGATGGTATTGAATGTGTATATGCAATTCCATGCCAATAGCTATTGCGGTTAGTGAGATATAAGATGAAAAAAACTGTGACAACCAACTGCACGTAAATATGACAACAAACTGCACGTAAAATTTCCAAGTAATTCCTAAGTCATTTGACTTTGACATTGGGCTTGTGGGCAGCATGGGTTGGGTGTGCAATGAAGGTATAGATGGTAGTTAATGTGTATAGGCAATTCAATGCTAAAAGCTACAGTAGTTAGGGAGATATGAGACGATGAAAAAACTGTGACAGCCAACTGCACGTAAATGTGACAACCAACTGCACGTAAAATTTCCAAGTCATTTGACCTCGACCTTTGGCTTGCGGGCAGCATGGGTGGGGTGCCAAATGATAGCACAAATGGTAATTGATGTGTATGTGAAGTTTCATGTGTATAAGTGTAGAAATTACTGACTTATAACACTTGAAAAACTGTGACAACCAACTGCACCTAAAAGCGTGACAAACGGACGGACGGACGGACATGTGCAAAACATAATGCCCCCTGACTATCGTCAATAGGGGCATAAAAACTGATAAGCCATGGGGCGGGGCCACTTTGGGCTCTGGGGTCACTATTTGAACAATCTTGGTAGAAAATCATTAGATGATGCTACATACCAAATATCAAAGGTCTAGGCCTTACAGTTTCGGAGTAGAAGATTTTTAAAGATTTTCCAATGAAAAACTGATAAGCCCCGGGGCGGGACCATTTTTGGTCCGGGGATCATAATTTGAACAATCTTTCTAGAGGACCATTAGATAATGCTACATACCAAATATCAAAGATCAAGGCCTTACGGTTTCAGAGAAGAAGATTTACAAGAGGGCCATGAGGCCCTAAAGCGCTCACCAGATATAATCCCAGGGGCGGCGGCCATTTTTGACCACAAGAAATCATGTGTACACCCTTGGTAGAGAACCACAAGACAAAGCAATATGCCATTAATTAAAGGTCTAAGCCTTATGGTTTCAGAGAAAAATAATATTTATATTTTCCCCATGAAAAACTGATAAGCCCTGAGGCAGGGCCAAGTTTCGCCCAGTGGTCAGGGTCGTAAGTTAAACATTCTTGGCAGAGGACCACAAGCCACAGCTACATATTTGTAGAGGACCATTAGATCATGTTACATACCAAATATCAAAGGTCTAGGCCTTACAGTTTCAGTAGAGTTTTAAAGATTTTCCAATGAAAAACTAATAAGCCATTGGGTGGGGTCATTTTTGGCCCAGTGCTCTTAATTTGAACAATATTTGTAGAGGACCATAAGATCATGCTACATACCAAATATCAAAGGTCTAGGCCTTACAGTTTCAGAGAAGAAGATTTTTAAATATTTTCCTGTGAAAACTGATAAGCCCTTAGGCAGGGCCATTTTTGGCCCGGGGGTCATAATTTCAACAATCTTTGTAGAGGACCATAAGATCATGCTACATACCAAATATCAAAGGTTTAGGCCTTACAGTTTCAGAGAAGAAGATTTTTAAAGATTTTCCTATGAAAAACTGATAAGCCCTTGGGTGGGGCCATTTTTGGCCCGGGGGTCATAATTTGAACAATCTTTGTAGAGGACCATAAGATCATGCTACATACCAAATATCAAATATTTAGGCCTTACAGTTTCAGAGAAGAAGATTTTTAAAGATTTTCCTATGAAAAACTGATAAGCCCTCGGGCGGGGCCATTTTTGACCCCGGGGTCATAATTTGAACAATTTTTGTAGAGGACCATAAGATCATGCTACATACCAAATATCAAAGGTCTAAGCCTTACAGTTTCAGAAGAATATTTTTAAAGATTTTCCTATGAAAAACTGATAAGCCCTTGGGCGGGGCCATTTTTGGCCCGGGGGTCATAATTTGAACAATCTTTGTAGAGGACCATAAGATCATGCTACATACCAAATATCAATGGTCTAGGACATATTGTTTCAGAGAAGAAGATTTTTAAAAATTTTCCTAAGAAAAACTGATAAGCCATTGGGCGGGGCCATTTTTGGCCCGGGGGTCATAATTTGAACAATCTTGGTAGAGGACCATAAGATCATGCTACATATCAAATATCAAAGGTCTAGGCCTTACAGTTTCAGAGAAGAAGATTTTTAAAGATTTTCCTATGAAAAACTGATAAGCCCTTGGGCGGGGCCATTTTTGGCCCGGGGGTCTTAATTTGAACAATCTTTGTAGAGGACCATAAGATCATGCTACATACCAAATATCAAAGGTCTAGGCCTTACAGTTTCAGAGAAGAAGATTTTTAAAGATTTTCATATATTACCATATATGGAAAAAATGACCACGCCCTCTGGCGGCCATGTTTTTTGCCGGATCAAAATTCTTTTAACAACTTTTAAAGTCTATCAACTGAGAAACATTTTGGTGAAAACTATATTCAAATCGGACCAGTCATTCTGGAGAAGAAGATTTTTCTAGATATTGCGTACAGTTGCCATGGCAACCAGACAGATGGCCCCGCCCACTATCTTTTAACAACTTTTGAAGCACCCACCCACAGTATGTATCTGACCAAGTTTGGTTACAATTGGGCAGTCGGTTTCAGAGAAGAAGTCGTTTGAAATTGTTGACGGACAGACGGACGGACGGACGGACGGACGGACGGACGGACAGACGGACGACGGACGCCGGACACAGGGGTATCACAATAGCTCACCTTGAGCACTTTGTGCTCTGGTGAGCTAATAAAGATTATCCTATGAAAAACTGATAAGCCCCAGGGCGGGGCCATTTTTGGTCCGGGGTCAAAATTTGAACAATCTTTGTAAAGGGCCATTAGATGATGCTACATACCAAATATCAAAGCTCTAGGCTTTGTGGTATCAGAGAAGATGATGTTGACGATGCAAGTACACATATAAGCACGATGAAGGACGCCAGAGACAGCCCCCTCACAATACCTCACCTGGCACAAAGTGCCAGGTGAGCTAAAAACAACATAGAGAAAACAGCAAAAACCGTATAATTGTTAAATTCTGCAAAATAATGCAGCTCTAATCAAATCACAAAAAGTAATAGCGCAAATCATATTTTACTCTTGGTAACATATACCGTACTTTGGGAATAATTGGCTTCGTGATATTTTCGCCACTTTGTCTCAAAATGCCAGTGTTTTATTTTGGTCAGTTTAATTTTCGCCTTTCTTTGATTCAAGGGGCCAAAAAGAAACACATGTATGAATCGAACGTGGAAAAGATAATTATACCTTTGGTTGATTTCGAGTCTTCCAAGTTTTTATTGTTAAAACGGAAATACAAGGAGTACTTAGGAGATGTTGTTTCCGGCCATGTCTAATTCCAGGGATAAAACGATGGGTACCGGTATACGGTAAATCAGTTAAGCTGATAATTTATTTGTTTATGAGTAACGTGTTCAAGCTATATTGTATAATGTATAATAAGCTATAATGTAAACTATTTGAATAAAATTAGAAAACTTAGAAACAATCAATTTGATGTTCTATGCTTTAAAAACCAGTAATAAAAGAAAGAGAGACGAGACTTGTGTACATGTTTTATATTATACAAACAAAATGGGGTCCCGTATTCCGCCGCATATTTTCAAACTTTTGCCCTTACGTCCGGTGACAATACATTATATTTCCCACGTTTAGAAGTTGATTTGTCAGAGTACACTTTGTCAAGTTCCTCGTTGCACAATGCCTCCAAATGGCAATCACTGTTACCAGAATTATAAATAAAATGAAACATCATTTTCTTTCGGTTTAAATAAGATAAAATAGATTTGTTTTGGTTCGTCATTGTGCTTCTGTGGCGTGTCGACGTATAAGAGCAAATGATTGAATTACACACTAAATATACACTAAGTATACAAGAAAACAGTGACAAAACGTGATAAACGCTCAAGCACATAATCGCTGTTGGTGTATGCCACGCATTACGGTAGTGTTTGGGGTAGGTGTTAATCTGTGTGTATACAACAGAGAAGTTGCATATCGCCGACGATAAAATGTTATTTGTTTGTCACGGACATATTTTGGTATGTTAAATTTTCGCCCTTTCACACCTAGTGGCGAATTAGGCCAATTATTAACCACGGCCAATTATTCCCAAAGTACGGTATCATTTAATCTGTATTTAACCATTGGACACAAAATAATCACAAAAGAATTAAAGCATTTGTTCAATGTTCACACTCCATTTGTATCCCAATATTTTGTAGCATGCATGTTGTTATATAAAGTTTTTCATTTTCAACATAAAGCTGTAACCATAAAGTGCAAGATAGTTCCTATTTCCTACTATGTGAAATGAGTATACATGTCAAATATGAAGTCCCTAACAGTTATGAACTGACTAATTGATTGACCCAGAACATGAACTAGTGTTATAATACCCTGGAAAGTCATTGGACAGATGACTATCAGACATTTACTATCAGTTAACTACACCAGAATTCAAACTGCAACCTCCAGTTGGATTACAATACAAATATTATCATTGTGTAAACTAGAATATCTTTTCTGAACAAGATGAGATTAGTTTAGAAATGACAGTCAACAAAAAAAAGTGTGACAGACAGACGGATGGACGGACAGACAGACGGAAAAGTGACCCCTAAGAGACACACTGACTCCGCAGGTGACACAAAATTAATACAATACAGACAATACCAATACAAACAATACAATACAGACAGTACAATACAGACAATACAAACATTACAATACAATACAGACAATACAAACATTACAATACAGACAATACAAACATTACAATACCAATACACATTTCTTCAACTCTACCTACTTGTACTATCACAGGTTTCCCATTGAACTGAGACACATGGACACCAGGACGGATACTCTCAGAGAGGCTGTAGTGGTCGATCTCTCGATTGAACTTCACCAACCCCTTATACAACTGTAAAATAAATAACACCAGTAGTACTTAAAAGCAAATATTAACCAAGAGTGTTCCAAGGAACAGGTGTGTCACCTGCCCGCAGAATGTGAAAAAAGTGTGACACAAACAGCATGAGGGACAGATAAAGAAAAAGAGATCACTAAGCATTACCCTGCATGCCTGCAATAAGCAGATTTAACCTGCAGATCATTCATTTGAAAAGAAAAACCAATCTGTAACTTAATAGATGTCAATTTTTAGCTCTTGTAAGCTTATTCATTGAACAGGAACCATTTCTATACCTCTGATGGAGGACTTCTTCAGGACCATTTCTGAGTTTCGTCATATTCAATTCAGCACTTAAGATGATGCTTAAAGAAGCTATTTGTATAAATGTATTTTTAGCTTCTATGACCTACTTATGTAACTGACCGGAATAGCGAGTCAACTGTAGACCATTCCTGTGATATTGGGTGGAAGTCCAATCAGTGGTTTAAGAGATGCTGTTTAAACTAGAATTGTGTCAACAGATGCCCCGTCACGTTGTCGTCTCTATATCAAGCTTATTTCATTATAGTTATATACGTATGGACGTACAAGAGCAAGGCCATATGTGTCAAGCATAAACATTGTCACTTAAATTTTATTTTAGCTCCTATGACCAACTTCTTGCGTGGAACAGAACCATTTATACCACTGATAGAGGTCTACCTACACATCATTACTCTGA